>VZTI01003257.1:129715-200501 GCA_013397865.1 Struthidea cinerea
GAGCCAACGCGCGCGTGGGCGCTCCCTGCGCGCCGCCTGCCATCGGTCCCCGGCCCCAGCGCAGATGCACCTCTCATCCCTGGACTTCGAGACCTTCCCCCCACCTCGTTCTCCCCGCGCTTGCCAAGGAAAGGCGATACCTGTCTGCTCTTCAGGGGAATCCAGTCACAGTGGCACAGTTAAGGTCCTACAGGAAAACGGGAAACATCTCCAAGGCGTTAAGGTCCCGGCTAGCCGGGGTAGTATTCAGCGAGCCAATATCCTTCCTCCATATCCCATCCCACCGACCTGTCAAGCAGTTCAGTGTCCTTCCTTCCCCAGCAGTATATCCTGAAGGCTTTTGATCTTCAAAGTTTAAAGTCAGCTAGTCGGGATCATAGGCATGTCATTCTATTAATATGCCTCTCCCCTCTAAGAGAATAACAACCATTGTCTGCAGCATCCACAGAATAATTTAAAGTTGCCCAGTGCAGTATCTACTGCCAGTAGGCAAGTAGTCTGTGTTTCATTCATCCCTACTGCTGCATGCATCTGTCCAGATGTTCCTTTGAAGCTGTGAGCAGGCTGTCAGGCCACACCGGCATCCCAACATTGGCCAGTAGTCTCATGTTTTCAGAAGTCCATTGAAAATGCTTATTAACCTATTTTTCTAAGTGTTTTCTATGCCTAATTTGAAAATAGCTTTCTGCATCCCTCTTTCAGGGACATGGTTTAATTTCTTCTGAATCTCCTTTTTCAGTCATTTTGATCCCATAATCAACTGTCACATTCAAGAAGTATGGTGAAAACACCAGGGTTGTGTTAAACATTTAATGACTAGGAAACACTGTTCATGTCATAAGGTAAAGCAGACTGGTATTTAACTTCTCCCAGCCAGAGCTATGTAGTCTCTCTTCCACTTGCCATCAGCATGCCCGATGCACCTGGCTGGCAGGTGCTGTGCCCGGCAGAGCTGATCAAATGGCAGGGACGGAGGAGGTCCCAGCAGCCACTATGGCTGTGTGGTCCTTCAGCAAATGAGGTCCGACGCTCAACGGAACAACTCAACAGTCGGTATCAGACTACAGCTTTACCACCTCATCTCTTATTTACATCATGCTTTGCACATTAAGGTAATCTTTCAAGCTTAATTCCATGCATCAATGCAACTAGAAAAGTGGTTCTTTCTCCTGTCTCCTGCATTACGGCAGTGTTTCTAATTACTATATCGCAACGATGTCCAGCCCTTAGGAACACATCAGATCCTTGCCCTTAGGACCTGTGCCTGTCAGAAACTTCTCCGGCACTAGGCCAGAGGAGCTGCTGCAGGTCTGTAGATGTCTGAAGAAAATAAACTCTAAATTGGGGGACTTTTCAGGGGCTTCAGGAGCAGAGTTCAGTTATGCTTCCCAAAATAAATTTAGGAACAGAGATTTATAAGACAATTCATTCATAATTATGCAAGATGAATCATGAGCATGAAAAGCCAGATCCTTGCTACAGAAGTAGCCTTACTTTCCCAGATGACATGCTCTTGTTCACAAATTGTAAGATGGAAAACCTTATTGATTTATTCCCTTACTGTTATGGCAAACTTAGGGGATCAGACCAACATGTTTGGAGTTTCCAGATGGCCTCCTGCCCATTCTCTGGAATCATGCAGTGGTACATAGCTGTACTGTAGTCATGCAGTGCCATTTCAGACTTGCCTGGATTTTTTTTGAGACTCCTGTTGTCAAATTTCACTTTGATGTACCCATTCACTCAATAGGTTACTATGACTCCAATGTTCAGCATCATTGTTTTGTGGAAATTTGAGGCAAACCAGCATTTTATAAAAAGCTCTTTTTTTTATAAGCAGTTACAGAATATTTTATTATGCTGTACTTTGCTTTTAGTAGCATAATTATATTTAATTTATGGCAAATGAAAGAAACTGTGCATGACAGCAGAAATACAGCCTGTACTTAGAAATGGCAGTGAAACCATATTAGAAAAAAATAGATGTAGGACCCACTAGTTGAGCAATGTCACACTTTTCCAGCAATAGCTCATACAGCCTGCTGTGCTTAATAAAAACCAGCAAGGTCACCTGCCTGATTAATTTAGCATTGGAAAGAAGGTGACAGAAGCAGCAGAATAAACAGATAGCAACATACCTCGCTCAGATAATGGTGAAAAATCAAAAGCTCAAGTCCATATTATTTTGGATAGAAGCTCTGGTTGTTACAGAAATTACTGATAAAGACGAAATTGATAACAAGGACATGAGCTGTGTCCTTGTGAAGAACCTAACTATTTTGACACCACCCAGCACTTTTCTCAGACAATGTGCCACCCAAGCATTATTAAATGCACCATAAGAAGTTATATTTTAGTTAATGTTTTTATACTACTACTTTGTTTCCTTTTTAACAAGTATCATTTTTCATTTTGTGACAATACAGAGAGGGCAGAAATACTTTAGCTACACTTGTATTCTTTGACTTAAAATAAACAAGAGAAAGAATGTATTTTACCTAACAATACTAGTACTGCTAGAATAATCTTAAAAGTTCTAGTAAGAAAAGATAAAGAAGGAATAGGAAAACCCTCCCTATTTCCATAAGGAACTTTCTTACCTCAGTTTTCAAAATCTGTAATTCAGATTATCAATCCCTCTAGTTTTCACTCAGCAGGAGATAGGCTACTCTCTCCAAAAATGACAAGCTTCTCAGGCTGTTCTCAAATTTTCTCACCTGCCCCTTTTGAAGGGATTCTTGTCAGCCGGCAATTCTTCGTGCCTGGCTTAGGACAAGCATCAAATACAGATTGTCCTGCGATGGTGAATTACATGGCTCTCATACACTGATATTATAGCAACTAGGGCAGTGGGCACACAGGCTTCATGATAATTTTTTAAACCAATCTCCTAGTCATTTTGTTCATTTCCAGTCCCACACTTGGCCTCACTTGTATTCCTTTGACGGAAAATGCCATAAAGTTTAACATGGGAGACACTAACAGAAGCATGTAGATGACGGTAACGTGAGAGATGAAGAGTGTCAGGCTTACTCACAGAGCCTTTAGAGAGATGACAGCTAAGTGAAGCAGCCAGTATGCTCATTTAGTTCACCCATTGCTTGAAGCAAAGAATTTTGCCAGAAAATACTTCATCTGCATATGAGTTAAGAGCATTTAATGTTATATTTTAATTTAAATCATTCTGATTGACATTTCTGCATAGAAAGAGTAAAATAAAGTGTAGACATGAATTTCAAATACTATATGCTAGCAATACCTGCTTTTTTCTCTTAATAAAAGTGAACAAACTCGAATATGCTGAAACTATGCCCTAATAATCACCAAGATGTGTACCAACCGTATTATGTCTGTGGGAAAAAGAAAAATTTGCTTTTATAGGAGAAAAATTTTAAATCCATTTTGAACAAGGAAAAAAAAAGGTGATGTGATTTTTTTTTATCTACTCTTTTCATTCATCTTTTACCATTAATTACAGCCATACTCTGAATGCATGTGCTACACTTCATTCATAGATTAAAATGTGTTTCACCAACAATGTTTCGTGAAGATTCACAACCCCTGGTGATTTGGGTAAATATTTATGTAAATGTCATACAGATCAGCAAACTGACTCACAGACAAGTGGTGTTTGTAAAAAAAAATTCATTAAGTTTGGATACATCTTTTTTTTGCCTATTCAGTTTAAAAGCTTACAACTCCTGTTTTCCAGATATGTCAAGTGTGCACATAGATCCAGAGAACTAATGAAAACTAGATTACAAGAGCAGCAAATGGGGTGACCCAAGCATCTGACCATGTTTTTGTTTAGAAAATTTTAACTTACGGTTGCACAGGTATTCTTCGTACAAAGAGAGCAAACCTATTGCATGAGCGACAGCTAATGAGTTGTCCTAAGACGATGCCTGAAAAGACATGAAAGAATGGAGCCCCAGGCTAAGGAATACATTGCAATATTCTCTCCAGTCAGTGGGGGCACCAAGGATCTCACTTACGATGGAAATGTAATATTTAGTTCTCTTATGTAAACAGTACTATGTCTTTAAAAATTAACTTCACAGATTGTGTCCGAACTGCAAGCACTGCATCCTTAAAAATGTATTGATTGCTCAAGCAGACAGAATCAGAGCCTGATATTCCATGATTGTCCTTATGATACATTTATGACCTGAAGTTATAACTGTGAGAAACGATGGTTTCCAAGGATATGCAGGAAAGCAAACTGCCTGCCCAGTGTAGGTATCAGGGAGGATCCCTGTGCAAGCTCGCATTGCTTCCTGAATGCCCACAAAACCCTAATTGCTTGTGACAGAACTGAGTTTTGCCAGGTTACTGTAAGATTTTTACTGTAGGGCCAGAAGAGTATAATATAGTTCAAACACTACTTTTAAAAAATTATATTTCCTATTTTTTTAATGTAAAACAGGCATAAAGAGCAGGAAGAGAATGTAAAGTACATTCAGACTTTGAAGGGATGACAATTTTCAGTCTTTGTGTCAGAGAAAACAGAAACATTTTGTGAGAATCTTTCTAACAACATTGCCTTCAAGGCTAAACTAGACCATGTGTTGATGGGTTTAATGATTTAGAGGGAAATACATAGTTTGTATAGTTCTTTCAGTACTTCATATTACTTTTCTGATGCCCCAGAAAGTGTACTAGACTGGCAAAAGATCTTCCCTAAACTTTGCCTGAACTGCAAAGAAAGAGTCACAAGGGCAGTGAAAGCAACAATTCCTGTTCAGCAGAGAATTATCATCTTTTCTTCAAAGCCTGCATGGCTTTGGAGTGCTTTAAAGCCCTAAGTCACCAAGATTGTTAATGCCCAGAGAAAATTAAAACTGAGGACAAAACAATTTCATGCAATGTACGGTTTTCTTAGTATTGGTGCATGTGGGACTTTGAAGGCTGAGGACCATTCACTGAGAGGTTTTATTTGGGCAGAAAAGGCTGGCAGGATCTTCACTGGGAATTTCTGAATTAAGTTCATGGATATTATGCTTTCCAGTGGTTGTGCCCAGGGACTTTACATCTCTTGGGTTCTTCCTTAATCAAATCAAGAAATTATCTGTGTCCACATGTTGCAGGGACCTTTCAAAAGCTGATTCTTTACACTGGTATAACACAGTAATTTCAGACTTGTAGTATGCACACCATAATTACAGTAATTTCTGTCTTACACCTGCAAGTTCACACGAATTTTCTGAAGAGTCACCAGAAAAGGATCAAAGTTTTTCTGTTTATTGGGGCTTACAGATTTCACTCCCAGTTCTAGTGCAATATTAATGGTCACCCAGCAGGGTAGGCATGCCTTTGCAGTGTGTCTGACACCAGAAGTTAAAGCTGTTCCTCCCTGTCTCTAATACAGAGTCTTGAACTTCATTAGTGCAGTCTCATGGCATAGCAGAAGTGCTCAGTTTAGCGAACCCCTGTCCAATCCTAAACATTCACCGACTGGTTTGGTTCTCTAGATAACAAGATCTGCAGCTGTCCCAGCACAGAACTGGAATCTCCCTGCTCTGAAAAAGCTGTGCCATCATGCTAAAGAAACTTGCTCCACAAGAGGATCACACCTGGTAACAGTGGAAGTGAACCTGCCAATAATTGTGCATTTGTGCCAGAAACACAGTATTGCCAAATCCTACAATTTTACCATGAGATTTAGGCTATTTTGTGTATTTCTCAAAGTTCCAGTACACCGAGTCTTGAGACTTCAGGAAAACTGCAGCTTTTATTAAAATAAAGGGGAAAAAAGTACTTCAAAATCTTATGCTTGTGGAAAAAAGCTTGAAAAAGTTTGGAGGTATGAGGAGAATGTAGCCTAAAGCTTGGAAACCAGAAAGCATACTGATAGTACTTGACATTTTACGTCTCTTGAGAATACAAGCATTTTGATCACTAGTATTTGAAAATCCCACTGATTTTAACAGGACCCAGACTTCTCATGTCTCTTCCAGTCTTATGCAACTGCTAAAAAATTTCTAAAAGTTGTTTTTTTCTGACTGTTTTTCTTTTTCAGAAAGAAATATGAAATCTAGCATTGAACAGCACAAACACAGAATAAAAATGACAAGCAGCACAGAGCCAGCCTTGCCTTCTTCCTGAAAAATATAAGCCCTTGGCATTGCAGAGGTTTGTTATGGAGAGTTTTATTATCGCAAGCAGCAGCAGTAGCACATTTTGAATTTAGGTCAACACATATTTGTCCAAATGCTGAACTATTACATGAATGCTATCCTAAAACAATTCATCTTGTGTCTCATCCTTTATTACAGTACTTCTCTACAGGACTAGTCACGGGTGATTTTGAGCTGGATTTTGTGCTAAGAGGTTTCTTCTTATTTCTGTAACAAACTGCTATCCTGAAATATATCCTATTTGTCATGATTCTTAAACTGCAGTTTCTTATACCAAGAGATTTGATATAGCAAATCCTATCTTCCTGCAATTCCCTTTTAATTGGGCTTGAAAATAATGGAAATCCAGTGTGATCACATTAGGCTATAGCATGGCTTGGCTTGCTTTGCTATAAAAGGGAGTAAGATTGTCTTTCCACCTACAGACCAGTAACCTCTTGTTTGTTGAAGGAAATAGAAGTGTTTACTTGTTATCATATGAAGTTAATTCCCGGGGACTGACTAATGCCTTGGTTCTCCCTGGGAATGTGGCTAAGATAAAATAGCTAACAGCATAGCAAATAGTGCAATTTGTTCCTGAGAAAAGTCAGTAGGATTTTATTTTTCACCTATGACTAAATAGGAGCATGATATTCTGCTTTAGAAGATGTTTCCTCATTACCAGTTTAAAAAAAATAGAGCCAGAGCTAAGATTTTCTGATATAAACCTTTTTTTTCTTAAGAAAACTATTATGACTTAATATCAAACTAGAATACTTGCTGAAGTTTAAAACCAAAATATTATAATTACAAAAAAGGGATTTTTAAAAAGAAATACTGAGTTTTCTGCTAAAGCACTTTAAATCAGAGATTATATTAACATCAAAGGTAAATGTATTTGAATCCCCACTTTTGTGAACTCTTTTGTGGGTTACTCAGTGATAATGTTGCCAATGGACATGTATTTTTACTTGGTCAATAAGCACTGTGGTATCTGTAGGAGGAGTCTGTACCCATCTTATCTACCACGGGAGGAGAATGCACAGGGCTTCTGGACTTAAATCACGAAGGGCATAACAGTTCTGGTTTGAAATAAGCTTGTATTAAACCCCTAACCAGCCTTTAACTGTTTTCCTTTTAAATTGTGGAAATTTCCTATGCGAGAATGTTGTTTATAGAATCAAAACCTTGATGCATTATCAGAGGAAATATTATTGCAATATGCATGACAAATTCTTGACCAATGCTAATCATACAGAGATACTTAAAAAAAAAACCCACAGTGAGTTTGTTCTCTCCCAGAGAACACACATGGACATGCACATAGAATGGAGAGCCCACAGAGTCTGGAATGTGGGCACTTACGAGAAACAACCTTTGGGCAAGTATTTTCCACTTGTGAGAGCAAATCAGTAATGAATTACAAACTGGTACCATCAGGATCATCCTTTCAGTAGCTTTTGGGGTTGGATGGTTTCCAGGGCTGAGAGCCTTGGAGAATATTTTAATAGAGACGGCAGCTGTTGATGTGGCCTGGTTGTTCTTTCCCCATTCATTCTGGCTCACAAGACGACCAGATGATGCTAAGGCTCAGTGCTCACAAAGGTTAACAAGCTCTGTACTACACTCTTACAGCGTAGGTAGTTAATATTCACACTTTACATATAAGAAAACTTGGGCAGAAGATCGGTGCTACCACAACACTTTGCTATCCACTGTGTGGGTCAAGGACAGAGAGAGATGTAATGGCACAGACTGTGGTGGAGTAAAAGAAGTGGAACCACCCCTCTGAGCAAATGCTTCCTACCTCCCAAATATTACAGGCTGCTGGATATGCCCTGTCAGCCTCACATGCTTAGTGCACTTGTACCTACTGCACATGGAATAGCTGTGTCCCTGGCACTGGGCATGGTATATGCTCCAAGGGAAAGAAAGGATTTTTTTGCTGTCATTTTTCGTTTGGTTGGATTTTGTTTTTGTTTTTGTTTTCTTCTGGGTAAGCACAGCCATGGGTAGATTCCTCCAGAGTGTTCATCTGGGAAAAACTTGAGGAGCTGGCTTCTGTCTACAGGTTTACAGGCTCATCAGTCACCTGACATTCCACCCGCCTGGGAATCCCACGCATCATTGATGCTGAGAAAGGTTACATACCCACAGGAGGCTGAGGGAGGAAAAATAAAAATCAGCTTGGTACTTAAATAGAGAGAGAGAGAAAAACAGGGTTAGGCTCTAGGTAATAAGATGCAGTGAGAAGTAGAATATTTGTCAGTTAAACAAAAAGTAGGTAATCCCAAATTCCAGCATTTTGGATAAAGAAGGGGGAAAGGTTATGTCTAGGGGTGTAGTATAAAGCTTGGTTTGCCTATGAAGAAGAAAAACTAAGTGAAGGCTTACACACTGTATCTCTAATTTAAGGGACTGCTTTCTCCGCAGGGAGTCAGTGAGGTGTGGGGATACTTCCCTTCAGTGAGGCAGGTCTCTCAATAGTGTGGGTACACTCCACAGCCTTAGTGGGGTTGCTGGCTGGGTCAAGAGTGGTGCAGTGGAATATTTATGTACAACCAGAGGCTCGGTCTTCACATGGCCTTGCCTGGACTGGCACGGTTTTATCTTCCTCCATCCCTAGCGACGTGCCAAAGGTAACAAGATCAGTGCTGGCTGTAATGGTGGCTTGTCCAGGGGATGGTCTCTTCTGGTGAGCACCTAGGCCTGGGGGAAGCCATGATGCTGTCTTTAATCCATCCTGGCCTGGAAGCTGTCTAACCTGCAGTGTGGATGTGGCTTCCCCTACCTGGTTTTGGATCCTCTGCGCTGGAGGAGGTTCCAATGAAGGAGTGGAGGGAGATGTGGGGCTGAGGGATGGTGCCTCACTGCATGTGGGGGTAAAGCATTGCACTTGTTCTGTGTGAGCTCAGAGGGACACTCTGTGGATGGAGAGAAGGATGACAAGGAGCTGGCTCCACTTGGAGAAAAGGTGGCATGGGGAGGGCCTGCTGGCAAGTGGAGTTCAGAAGCATGGAGTGAGCAGGAACAGGAGATGGCACAGTGACAGTGTGTCCATGGAAGGTAGTTGTAGGGGGTCACTCACCCTCTTCCCTTTGCCACACCGACTGCCCTGGATTCACCCAGCATGGATGTCCCTCTCCCCAGGACATCCATGGAGATGCATGCCACAGGAGAACCCTGGCCTGGTCATGGGAAATCTTGGCACATAGCACTGGCTACTGCCAGCGAATCAGAGAGTCAGTTACGTTGGAAAAGACCTTTGGAGATCATCAAGTCCAGCCTTTGACCCAACACCACCATGTCAAATAGGCCATGGCATTAAGTGCCACGTCCAGTCTTTTCCTAAACATCTCCAGGGACAGTGACTCTACCACCTCCCTGGGCAGTCTATTCCAAGGTCTAGTCACCCTTTCCATGAAGAAATTACTCCTAATGTCCAACCTGAACCTCCTGCAGCTCAAGACTATGTCCTGTCACTTGTTACCTGGGAGAAGAGGCCAACCCCCACCTGGCTACGCCCTCCTTTCAGGCAGTTCTAGAGAGTGATAAGGTCCCCCTGAGCCTCCTTTTCTCCAGGCTAAACAGCCCCAGCTCCCTCAGCTGCTCCTCACAGCACTTGTGCTCCAGACCCTTCCCCAGCTCCGTTGCCCTTCTCTGGACACGCTCCAGCCCCTCAATGTCTTTCTTGCAGTGAGGGGCCCAGAACTGACCACAGGATTGGAGCTGTGGCCTCAGCAGTGCCGAGTACAGGGGGACGGTCACTGCCCTGGTCCTGCTGGCCACACCATTGCTGATCCAGGCCAGGATGCCATTGGCCTTCTTGGCCACCTNTGTCAGCCAGCCCCCCCGGGTCCTTCCCAGCCACTCTTCCCCGAGGCTGTAGAGCTGCCTGGGGTTGCTGTAACTGAAGTGCAGAAGCCGGGACTCGGTCTTACTGAACCTCAAAGCTTGGCTTCCTTGATCTGTGACAAAGCGACACACATTTACCCCCGCCGACTCCCCCGGCGGACGCACGGCTCCGCGGGCAGCGGGGCGGGGCGGTGCCATGACGGCGCGGCGGGGGCGGTGCCGGTGCCGGGTGCCCGCCCCGACATGGCCGCCTCCTGCAGGTAACGCGCCCGCCGGGCCGGGGCTGCAGTGCCTGGGCCTCGCCCGGCTCCGGTTCGGGACGGGAAGCCGCGGGGGCGCCGGGAGCGGAGGTGGCCTCTGCCGCTGGCTCCCTTCCCCGCCGTGCCGCCCTGTGCGGGGAGCAGAGCCCGGAGCGGCCTGGCCGCGGCTCCGGCTCTGTCCCTGTCGGGACGAGGTGGTGTAAGGGGAAGAAGGCCAAGTCAGTCTCTACGTCCGCCTCACAGCTTTTACAGTCTCCCCCGTGTTTCCTCAGGGCAAAGCAGAACGGACGCTGCCGTGAGGGTGGTGAGGCCCTGGAACAAGTTGCCCAGGGAGGTTGTGGATGCCCCAATCCTGGCAGTGTTCAAGGCCTTGAGAAACCCGGTCTAGTAGGACGCGCCCCTGCCCATGGCACGGGGTTTGGGAGTGGTTGATCTTTAAGGTCTATTCAAACCCTTAACATTCTGTGATTGTAAGGCACGTTCCTGTTATCGCTGCTGTTTGTAGCGGCTGCCCAGAGCCCGCGGGTTTGCGGGGGTCTCGGTGGGAGGTTTGGTGCTGGCTGTCCCTGGCAGAGGTGGGATGGGATAGCCGCGGGGACGTGCTGGTGCCTGGATGTGCTGGTGCCTTCAGGCGCATTTGGCCAGTGCTGGAGCTCTTAAAGCTCACCTTCGAGCCTCCTGGAATGTATTTTTTTTTCCCCAGATGTCTATGTGTATACAGCGTCCTTATACGTTTATGGTGGCGTGTTTGCGGCACAAAACCAAGCGAAACCTGAGTAACAAAGAGCCAAACTTATTCCTGATCGTGGCGCTCCCTCTGCCGACGGCCGCCGCTCAGCTCTGCCTGGCCACCAGGTACTTTTCATTTTCAGAAGCGTCTTCTACGGCAGATAAGTTTCCTGCATTGCATTAAAGCTTTACGTTAACCTTTGTAGTAACTTCAGGCCAGTTTTGTGACCTGCTATAACCTGAACTCGCATTGCAAGGCGAAACCGTTTTCAGTGTGTATTTTCAGGAGCTACTTTTTAAAAATACGTGTTGTAAAAGTAGGTGCTAACAGTAGTGAATGCAGCAGTGGATTATCCCTTTTTCTTCTGTAGTCATGTTGGCCTTTCTAAAGGAGGTGTGAGATCCTAGCAAATGAAGTTTCCTACTTCTATACAGCTGAGTGTGATTCCTTTATTCAGCAATCAGGGCAGACTGTTGGTTTCTGTGCCTGCTGAATTGAGCCTCCGGCAATGATGCAACAGACACGAGAGAGTTTAGACCCCGTTCAGACAGAGACCAAGGGAATATTCTGCTGTCTCAGCTATGCAGGTAGTACTGTTTGAGATGCCTTCAGGAGCTGGAGGCACCAGGGTGATGCTGGCAAGCATGACAGCACATCAGGAAGGTCTTCAGCTTCTTGAACAGCAGGTGAAAGGCTCACTGTTGTGGGGTAGGTCATCTCTGCCAGTGTTACATGTTATTTAGACAGCTAAATCACACCTCATCTGTCCCTTGTTCAGTTTAGTTCTGGGCTTATGAAAGGATAGAAAGTAGCCTTTCAGCTTCAGTTTCTGTGCTAGTTTGACTAATATTGTGGGATGACTTACTTGCTTTTGCCTGGAGAATGTGGGAGTTTGTGAGGACTTGACTAAAGGCCTGACTAAACTCAGAACTGCTTTCCCTGGAGATCAGATGAAGTCTTCCAGTATGTAGAGGTGTAGATGTTATGGGAGAAGCCTGACTCTTTCAGTTTGAAGTCCTCTGTTCTGCAGGCTGCATGACAGTGGTCTCACTGGTATGGGTGATGTGCATTGCCTCCATGCTTTTCCATCAGAAGCCCACTTTCCCAGGTTCCAAAGTATTAACCTGTCCTGTATTTTTGCTTGCTTTCTGTAAACTCACCACGTCAAAGATGTGTCACTTTCCTGTGGAGTAGTTTGGGACTGCCTGACACCCTCCTCAGCGGAACCTGCACATGTGTAGGCTGTAAAGATGTGGACCTCTGTTCACCTGTGAGTGACAAATAAAGTTGGGCAGGCCAAGCCTTTTGGATGAAATTGTGTAGATGGTGATGTTTAGGGACATAGAGTTTAGTGGTGGACTTGGCAGTCCTGGATTAACAGCTGAACTCAATCTTACAGGTCTTTTTTAACCTAAATGATTTTTTGATTCTATGAAATCTTTTAATTGCACAGCTTGGTCACAGTAGGCTTGCTGAAGGGGCCTGCAAATCAGCTGAATCTTGCTAAGGGTAACCCATTAGATGCATTTAGGAGAATTTACTTGATGAAAACCTTTTGTGCTTCTTTTCATGAGACTTTTATTTTTCCCCTCTCAGGTACCTTGGCTTCTAATTATCTTACGCTTTTGGGTGTTGGGTTTTTGGTTTTGTTTTTTGTGTGTGTCTCTCTCACTGTGCTTTTTTTGGTTTAAGCAAGTTTGAGATTTCTTGATCATTATTTAACTAATAAAGGTTAAGATTACCATTGCTCTCTGTGTGTTAAACACTGTTGATTAAGTGGAGAATATTTTGAACTATTTTGAGCTCTTTGTCTTTAGAAGGAAGCATGTTATTTTCAAAGAATGAGCTGTGGCCTGTTTGCAGGTCTGCCATCAGGAAAGTAAAATGATTATTTAAGAAAGTACCAAGAGATTCAGGACGGGAAGAGGAAAAATCAGAGTATAAAATAGGCAAAAAGCCCTTAATGAGCACTGCTGCTTTGAAGGGAAATGCCAGACAGTTCCTAACAAATCTGTAATAAAAATAATTTTTCAGAGATCAAGATTGATTCTATTACCCATTGATCTTTTCAGCCTCTACCCTTCATTTCTGAAGTCATGTGAAATAATTATTTTAGTAGTCTTCTCTTTTTTCTGAAACTCTGTCCTGTTTCAGTTTTGTTATTTGTGAGATTTAATTCTCATGCATTTTGCATTTTGCCTCCATTGCATGTGAGCATGGTTGTGCTTGAATTCTCTCTAGGAGATCCTAGGAAATGTCAAGAATCTAATGGTGATAGGATGGATTTTGGTGCTGTAATTTATTAAGTGTTTTTTTGTTGTTTTTTTTTTTTTTTGGTCAGGTGCAAATATAAGTATGATCTTCATGTGGTCAGATATGTGTAAAAACTTGAATAATGCCAGGAATTCAGGGTTCAAACTATTATGGCCATGCATGTGCCACCTCAAACTTGATACCAGGCATCTGAAACCATATCAGGAGAGAATTGTTGGTGCCTACCATGCCAGTATCTTGCTATGTTTGCTTGAAATTGTTGCTGACAAGTGTTTCTATTCATTTAAGACCAATGTAAAATTGTGTTTGAGAATGGAAAAGGAATGGTAGGAGGATGAACCAGTAAGTGGAATGGAGGGGCAAAAGACTGAGTCTTCTTTGGGCAGCATTTATTCTGCTCCTTTTTGGAGGATTAGAATCTTTATTTCTACAGAGTGCTTTTGTCATTCTGATTCTTTTTAAAGATTTTTCTCTTGCAGTGCAGTTAAAAGTTGTGCAGGTTGATGATGGTAATGCTGCAGCAATCACAGGGAATACATACTTACAGCTCCTGTGCAACACTTCAATATTTTATAACAATTTTAGTAGCATATTAGTGCTTGTTTAAAACAAAATTTTTGCTAAGTCATTCAATACAAAGTTGCAGTGAATACTAATATGAGGGGTTTTTTACCTTTACCATTTTTTGTGATACATTGTCATATTACCATGATTGTGTCAGCAGTTTAGGTATTGGGAAGCAGCTCTGCAGTCATGCAAGCCAGAAGGCATACAAGTGGATGAGTGACTACTGGGGCAGTTGATGCAGTTAAATAATTACATATGGGGTGATTGACCGAGTTTTGTTTCAGTTTTTTCCTTAAAAATAACTGAAACAAAACCATTTTTTGACATGAAGAGAAGATGGAAGGATTGTTGTCATGTCAGTGATGATAAAAGAACGGAATAGGACAGACAACTGCAGTTGTACTGTGCAGCTCTACTGTTAGGAGATTTTTGGGAAAGAAGAGAAGATACCTCTAAAATACAGGTAAGGGGTTATGTTATAAGGAAAGATGGAGTCAAAGTCAAGCTGCATCAGTATCTGGGAGCTTTGTCATAATCTTACGTGAGGTCTGTATTCTTCCCTTGGGTTTGAAGGAAATAGAATAAAAAAGGAAAAGAATGTAAGCTCAGAGAGATGTGGGAAGGTACTGTATGATCTCAATATAGTGTTAGACCAAAAGTGGCAAAAGATGCAACAAAACCTGGAGAATGCCAGTGACCCTTAAGTACTCACTGGTTGGTAAATGCTGTGTTCCCATGAAATTCAGTAGTTAATATAGATTATATATATGTACACAGGTTTCTGTTCCTTCTCATGACAGGAATGTGATTTGCGTCAAGTTTGGCCTTGGGAGATGTGATAAATGAAGTGTGGAGCATTCAAGTTGCTTGCTTCTGGACATCTAAGAATTGCTCACATTTTTCTACTCTCAAGAAAGGCAAGTTTGGCCAAATGTCATACTTCGTTGCAATTAGGAAAAAGGAGCCAAACGTTTCACCTCCAAATCAAGCATTGGGTGAGGCATGAGAATAACTGAGAAGCTGAGACAATACAAATCTCATGGCAGTTCCACACATAATTTTTTTCTCATGTTCTGCTCTGGAGAGACAGTAGAGAGAAGGAAATTAGCTGAAACTACTGTGTGAAAACAGGAGGGGCAGACAGGTTAAAACCCACAAATGGATGTAGTGATACTGTGAACGTGAATAAAGGAGTGAAGAGGAAGAGAAAAATGGGAAAATGAAATCAAGCATCATATCAATCTTTTAAACCTTTATTTTTGGGAGAGATCCTTTTCAAGCTGGACACTCACTTTGTGTTGTTATTTCTGCTTTCCAGAACACCAGCATGGAAGCTAAAACCACTGAAGATCATTTGAAAGTCCATAAAATGAAAAAGAAGGTATTGAGGAAGCAGGTCAGAGCTCAACACACACTGATGAGACATGAGGGCATAGAGTGTGTCTCCCATGCCACACAGGTGACTGGTAGTTGTGATTTTGACAGTAGTGTTAGAGTGCTGCTTATCTGTGTCTTGTTCTCACATGTGTCTTGTGTAAAATGCAGTTCTTCCAAATGCACTTCCCGAGACTGATGGTTTTCTGTGCTTCTTTGAGTTCAAAGCAGAACTCTACTTCAGCAGTTCATTGTCTATGGAGAGACTTTAATGGCCTTTGGATAAGGCTTTTTTAACCTGAAACAGTAGTTGCTTGTGTTGAGGAGGAGGAAGCATTGGAAATACTATTGAAGTAGATAAACTTTCCTTCTCTGTCTCTGTGGTTTCTTTTTTTTTTTCTCAGGCTTTTAACTTTTGTACCTTTCTGTACGTCTCTGTCAAGTGTAATTTGTCTCATCTAAACTCCCCGTTAAAAACATGTCGATATTGAAACTCTTTCCCATTTTGTTTTCTTCCCCTAAATAAATTAAGGCTGTGGTTCTGTGGGAGTTGAACTGGTTGGCTGACTTGCAGCTGTTGAAATAGGGACAGCTTTCTCTTTCCTTGCAGAAAAGAGACCTAACAGAAAGCTACTAAGATCTTTGATTTGTAGTGTTCTGCCACAGTAGAGTTATAGCAGACCAGAGAATGACCTCACAGATACTGATGTAGCAAAAAGTGACAGGAATTTGCAGACAGAGAGGGAAATCAGAGTTTCTAATTTCTCTCTCATTTATGAAGAAATACAAATGGCTTGAAACACTGTAGAGCGGTATCATTTACTCTATGCTTGTTCATCCTGATCCTGCAAATTCTTCCCATTCAAGTGTAGAAAGATCCGTTAGGTCTTTATACATTTTTGTAATAAAATTTAGTTTAATTTTCACTCAGATTTCACACCACATGGACAGATGCTAATGACTCAGCAATCTTGTTTATATTGTAAACTCTTTAGAACAAAGACTGAGTTTTTCTAGTGTTGCTTGGAAGGGGATGTGTAATTTGGGACTTGTTCCCCTTGCAACTGTCCCAGGTACCAAATTATTTATCTAATCTATCCAAAGGGTAATTTTGAGGTCCAGCAAGGTCCTTACTGGTGACAGCACATTTGAATAAGTGATATATGAAACAAAATCATAGTGCTAGTGGTAAACTTGTGTCAGGAATACAGAAAATGCTTCCAGGCTTTGTGCAAGTCTGATTATCTCCAAATTGCATCATCAGTTGCTGCATGTGCTGCAGCAGTTGTGTAGTGGGGGTCTTTGTAGATTAAGTGAAAGGAGTGGTTTGGACCTCTGCATGTCCTTCACACATGGGCCTCTCCATTAATAACATTCTAGAAAATAGCAGTAATTAATAATGAGGTAAACTTTGAAAAGTATGATCAGTAGTGGACAGCCTGATGCAGAGCCTAGAACAGACGTTAACAGAGCTGACACAACAGGCATAATCACAGCAGTGCTCACTACATAATTTTTTTTTTATGAACCTCCTCTTTGGTTCTAAACCTTATTTTCTGTTTTTTTAGAGAAGTGAAATGCTTTCATTTGAAATAAGTGAACATTTTCCCCAGCTGTTTCAGAAACTTCCAAAATTATGTGTGCCAGTGCCACTGTTTGCTTGCAGTACACTTGATGCACACTCGCCAGTTCAAAGCATGCATTAACTGAGGAGGTGTTTCTAATAGAGGTTGCAAGGCTTTCAGCCAGACTATGTACTGGGCAAGTAAAAGTTGCCTTAGCCTCGTATAACAAGCTCATGGAAATGTAAATATCCTGTGCAGAATACATAAAAGTGTGCTCATGGGTGTAAATTTTCTTCATAGTGCTGTTCTCTTGGTAAAATGTTAGTTCTAAATGAACCAACAATAATCACTAATTCTCTTTTTTTTTTTTTTAATTCTTTTTCAATTAGAGCCTGGTTATTGCCAATGCTGGTCTTGGTAATGGAATGAGTAGACAGCAATTGCTCAGGATACTAGAAGAATATGGAGCAATGGAAACACTCTTAATGCCACCAAATAAACCATATTCATTTATGAAATATAGAACAACAGAAGAAGCCAAGAAAGCCTTTAATGCCCTTAATGGGAAGGAAGTAACACTGGAAGACTGTGGCCTAAACATTGTTCTATATATTAATTTTGTGGAAAAAGGTACAGTTTTTCTGCTCTCCTATATCTCCAGCTTCCTGCATACTGCTCCTCTTTGCTTTTACTTCCTGGGTTGTAAATATAGGTGAAAGCACACTAGTTTTTGTAAGTAGACACAGAAAATGAAAGCTAGAATCTGAGATTCAGGACATAAAAATAATTTTTGCTCCTTGTATTTCATGATAGGATACTCTAATTTCAACTCTATTACTTGGAAGCAAAAGGGAAAAAAAGATTTGAGTTATTTCCTGACCATTCAATATTGCACATGAAGGTTTTGTGATTAAAGAACCTGGAGAATCTCTGGACAGTTCATTGGATTTCTTGTGTGACCTTAGTCTTGCAATCTCTATCTCAGCTCCAAGAAGAAAAATATGCACAATGGAATTTCTGTCTTTTTTTTTCCCCCTTCTCCTCAAGATTTTTTTTTTTGACTGATCATAAGGTATTTAATACAAGAACTGTTGCTCTTTCTGTGAGCTTTCATAGTGTCTAGCAAAAAGGGTTCCTGATGTTGGTCTGTACGTTCTGCCAGCAAATAGATTTTTTTGAGCTCTTAGGATAGCAAACTGAGTGTCCCAACATCAGTGATGTTTCACCTGGGTGTTGTTTTGTACTCCGTATTTGTACATGTTTGATTACAGAGTATTCTCTGTGCATGGAAGCTATCTGTTGATATGATAAATTGCTCAAATTCTACAAAATTAAAATGAAATTCAGGTAGAACCTTGAAGTGATTGGGAAATTCTGTTTGCCATTATTTCGACAGGAAAAGCACAAGTGATTTTGAATAGTGTAAAGTCTTGTTCTTCTTATGCAGTAAAATTTTTAGAAAGTGCTTGAATGATGCAAAACTTGGGCCTTACCCTGTTTTGTCATGACAAAAAGGGATCTTTCATTCTCCAGCTAAGACCACAATGGGGGCTTCATTGTATTGTTAAACATTTCTACAGCTGTAATACATTCTCATACAAAGTAAATATATCCCCATAGGGAACACATGGTTTTATTTTCTCTAAAGAGTGACAGAATTCTCTTTTTTTTCACATACCTCAGTTTCCTTGCAAAATGCTGTTCCTACAAGCTTGCCTCCAGGCTTAATGGTAATTGAAAAGATTATTTCTCCAGAGGAAGAAAGGAGGATGTTGGAAAGTATTGACTGGAAAGGAGATGAAGATACTCAAAATGGTGGGCACGACTATCGGAATCCAGACATTCTGTACTTTTATGATGTTTTTTCCTATAGTTTCAGATTATGGGAAGTCTACATGTTGGTAAATGTATTGTCATAAATTATTCTGTGTTTGTTCTTAGCATTTTAGAAATTGAGTCTTATGCTGCAGGTGATCAGCTCCTCAGGGCAAGTGGTCTGAATTGATATTCTAGAATGGATTTACTTGAATAACATCCAAAGACAATTAAAGTCTTGTTTACGTGTCTTGTGCCAAGCACAAGACTTTGTAATTTGATGTCCGGCTCAAGAGCTGTGTCTTCTTTTAAGTAAAAAATAACTTAGTGAGGCATACATTCTGGTTGCTTTCATGCTTTCACTTGAGCTTGTGGAGTTAAATCCTTCAATAAATGAATTCTTGGAAATAATTTCAGATTTCCTGTGTAAATTTGTTCTGTGGAGCAATGCAAAAGTTATGTTGACCTTAGCTAATGTGTAACTTGGTGATTGATAAAAGTAAAGGATCTTGAAGTATCAGTAGGGTATTCATCAGGTGTAAGTTCAGTGATCAGGGCAAGAAAAAGGTGCATTAAGCATGTCTCAAGAAAATTGGTATTCCCTGCTCCTTGCATATACAAAACCAGCATCCCTTTGACTCAAAACAGCAGTGAATGTGATGCTTGATGAAATACAACAGATAATAAGGCAGAAGTGTGTACCATGAAGAACGAGGGTCACATACACTGTTTTAACTGCTAATTAAAGAATGTTGAGGCTTAACAGGTCAGATGGAATGGGGAAACATAGCAAATTGCCTGCAACGTTTTATGTAATCTAATCTTACTTCAAAATTATGTGTTTTTACAGCCCAGAAGACTTTAAAGCATAGAAGAGTAAAGCATTTTGGATATGAGTTTCGCTATGATAACAATAATGTTGATAAAGACAAACCATTAGCTGGAGGTGAGAACGTCCATATTAAAATTTTGCACTGATGTTTGAACCATTATGTAAAGCCTTTAAGCTCTGCTGAGTCATGGCTGTGAGATTCTAGTTCAAGGAGAGCCTTTGTTGTATCTTAAGCACACACCAAACAGTGCCTTTGAATTTTGAGATTCATTCCAAATTATTGTGAATGTTTGAAGCTTGTTGTCCAGTCACTTGGAGCCAGAGGTTGCTGCCCTTTGTTGAGGTCTGGTCAAATAAGGCTTTTGGGATTGTAATTGTCATTCCTTTTTAGCTTTTTGTTGCATCAAACAATTACGTGTTACAAATTGCATATTAATTTGTTTCGGGGATGTGACGTATGTTGCTGTATATATTTATCTCAACCAGCTTGAAGCTTGTTGGATGCACACTGAAATAAAATTTCCTTTGCTCTGAAAGCAATTTTGTAAAGGTTTCAATAACTCTTATTTGGAGTTGAAAGCTGTGAGTCAGAGCAAAGCAAGTGAGTCATCTTATAGACTTAGATTTAAAAATAGTAAAATAGAAGAGTTAAATTCCTGTAAAACTTGAAGGTGTTTAAGGTGATGCATGTGTACTGCGGTGGATGTAGCATGCAACAGAAGGATTCTGGTTATATTAAGATTTTAACTGTGAAGCTATATCGTTGTAAGAGGATTGATATGTGAATTGTTCTCTAGTTCACAGACTATTTCATGTGTGAGAAAAGCATAAACACTTCTTGAGGGAAAACAATTAAAAATAGAAATCAGTAGATTCATAGAAGGGATAGTAGTAACATGTTTGTTGGTGTTACCTTCAGCAGAATTTTTCAATCAAGTCCTCAAGTAAATAGCAAACCAAAGCTTCAGTGGAGGACTATGCCTCCCATTCCTGTTTCAAGACCAGCTTAACTTCAGCAGATTTTTTTGGGTGATATTTAATCTAATTCAGTAACAGATTTCCAGGGAATAAATTTTTTTGAGAGCTCTCTGCACAACTGACTCTCTGCATAATAATTTTGCTTCTTGACTGCAACTTTTTTATTGTAATTGGTGGAAACTTTGCCTCTGGTTTGATGTGGTTTTATTTATGTGTAGATATACTACAGTTTGCATTTGTAAGTGAGTAATCTGCTTCTGAATGCAGAGGCCTTGGAGGAGTTGCCTTTCTAATTTTGAGATCTTAAAAATATATTGGACTTGAAGACTAGGCCCCCAGTTCTGGTGTGTGTGTTAGCAGCAGATGCAGAGTAATCATTATTAAAGATGGACTTGCATGTATATGAAGCTATTTCTCTGTATTTATATTTGTTGTAAAAAGCTGTCCTGTCTTGTTTACAGTTCTGTTTCTATAACTAGGTCTTCCTGAAATTTGCAACCCATTCTTGGAGAAGTGCTTAAAGTGGGGATATATCAAACATAAACCTGATCAGCTGACTGTAAATCAGTATGAACCTGGACAAGGTAAGTTTATTTGTCCCTCAAAAATTGTGAGCTCTTTATCTTATATTGTGGTTTAACCCTGCTAGGTAACTAACCACCATGCAGCTGCTTGCTCACTCCCCTCACTGAAGTAGAGGAGAGAATTGGAAGATAAAAGTGAGGATTGAGATAATGGGTTGAGATCAAGACAGTTTAGTAAGTTAAAAAAAAAGAAAATAAAACAAAGGAAAACAAGTGATGCAAAAAATATTCCTTGGCTACTGGCCAATCAGTGCTCAGCCAGTCCCTGAGTAATGACATCCCTGGTAAACTTCACCCTTAGTGTTATTACTGATGACAATGTCATATGATCGTATGGAATATTCCTTTGGTCAGTTGGGGTCAGTTGGGGTCAGTTGTCCCAGCTGTGTCCCCTCCCAGCTTCTTGTGCAGCCCCAGCTGACTTGCTGGCAGGGAAGCATGAGAACCATAAAAGACCTTGATGCTGTGTAAGCACCGCTCCGAAAGAGGTAAAACATCCATGTATTATCTACACTGTTTTCATCACAAATCCAAAGCATAGCACCATACAGGCAACTGTGGAGCAAATGAGCTACATCCTAGCCAAACCAGTACAACTTCACTGAAAAGCAGAAGAGTGTAGCATCTAACTGTGACATGGTGTAGGGATAGGATTTAAGCACCTGCTTAGTGTATTTCCTCTGTGACCAGAGATGCTTTGAATCAAAACTGAAGTCTTAATACTGGTTTCTGCACATGGGAACTTACGTTCAGAAGTGCAGTTTTTGATACCACTGTTACGGAAGATGATGGTGTTTGAGTCCAAGGCCATAGTTTGAAAACTAACTATAAAAAGATATAGGAATAGGTAGTCATATTTGGTTTTCTATTTAAGTACATTTTTTTACACCAAACTTTTATTGCTTCCTGTAATGTGCATATAGTCTCCAGGAAATGGCTCTTGCTGTTAGTGCATATGATATAATGTTAGTGTATGTGATAGATGGAGTCTTAAGTATGATGCAAGCAGTGTTCCCTTATCTTAGAAATAAGGAATAACTGTATTTTTGTAATTTTTCCCAAACTGGAGACTTCTGAAGAAAAATAAGCTTCTAATCACACTTCTAGGGAATAAATCACATGCTGTACTTCTTGCTAAGCTTAGTCATCAAGGTTAATTATCTGGCTTGCTTTCCAGAATGAGTATCTCATTTGTCCTTAGGAAGAAAGAACACTGGCTTTACTCTCAGAATTAATGTCTCACAGCTATTACAGTGTCTACTGAACAAGGGTCTGAAAAGCTGATCCTATTTGTTTGTGTATCTGACAGTCTTTTAAATTGATACAGTTGTGTACTTCTGGCTGGGACATCTGAGGAGATTAGTTAGAATCGTAGATTTCTATCAAGAATGGAAGCAAGTTTTCTTGAAAAATGAAACAACCAAAATCCCAAGCCCAAAGCAAAATACCCCTTCTTAAGTGCAAATCATTAGGATATGAATGAGTACAGAGTGCAGTCAGATTGATACTCTAATTAATACTGTCTGCATCTTTGTTCTGAGCCATGTTTTCACTGGAAATGATACTTGAAATTTTAGAAATGAGTTATGGCTATGAGTATCTAAGCTGAAGGGGCCACACATAAGATACATTAAATGAAGTGGGTAGATCAGTGTGGCCTTGGTTGAATTATCAGTGATAGTGTAGAGAGCTGTCGATGTTCCCCTGCTGCACAGTGAATTGCACAGCCTTCAGCATGCCTCTTAAGGCAGAGCCTCAGTGCTTTGTACTGAGGCAAAGTTACAAGCTGTAACAAACAGGTATCTATCTGTCCTTGGTTTTCAAGTCTCACTGATTTTCTGTCAGATCAAATGTTGGTCCCATAAAACACTTGTATTGTTTTCACTGAAACTAATGGAATTCAGAATATTTACATCTGGATGTAAAATCTGCCAGGTAATAAGAGTGCTTTATAGAGCTGACTGACTGTTAGAAAAAGTTCTTTTCAACTCAAGAATTCTCTACAGAGCCCAAAGTGAACTTGGGTAGAATTTTTAATGAACAAATAAAACTGTTTCAGTTTGAATGGTATAGGAGTTACTCTGTCTGCCTGGGCCTGCAGTGGATCAGAGGATGGTGTAGTTGCTGTTCTCCCTTGCTCCACTGCTGACTGCCGTTCCCCACCATGTGGTGAGATCTTGCTGTGGCATGCACGCTGCTGTTTTAGCACTTGGTGTTAAAATGTGTGACACAAGCTGCAGGGATTGGCAGTTTCTTTCCAATTAGCAGATATGAAAGAAAAATCTAAAAAAAACCCTAAAAAATTACTGTCCTTTTGGCAATTCTCAGTTATGTGTGTGTACTCAAACACGCACTGACAGATGTATTACCCAGGGGTTAGCCTAGCAATGATGTGTGTTTGCCTAGGAGGTGCGAGACAGAGGAAGGACTTGATCCTAACAGTGCCTGCCCCTGAGACAGTAAGTCCTAATGCTGAAGCTGAAACCCTTAACGCAGTCATTTGCTTAGGAAATAAAGGGATTTGAGATTACTCCTCTGTGAAGAGAGTTAGGAAGAAATATATGATTGTGGATGAACTAAAGCCCAAAATTGTTATATGTGCCATAACTCTTAGTGCTGAGGGCTGACCTGCCTACAAGGAGAGCGAAGTGATTGAGCTGCTCTCTGCAGCAGGGAGAGCGTTCGGAGTCATCCAGGAGTGAGTGAGGCCTTGGACTAACCTGAACTATCTTGTAGGTATTTTTACTGATTATACAAGACACTTAAGTTAATTGTGTACATCTAATCTGGGTGTGTAAATAAGACAATTGCCCTGAATTCTTATGGAAGGCAATTCTCGTTTATGATAAGGTTGATTTGTTCAACCATACATCCCAGTTTTCTGTATGGACATCCATAGAAATAGATTTTGCTAATGGAGATAGCACTCTATTACTGTTGTTGTTGTTATTATTATTATTATATTGACTTTTTGTTGTTTGTTTTTTTTTTTAAACAGGAATTCCTCCTCATACTGATACACATTCTGCTTTTGAGGATGAAATAATCTCTCTCAGTTTGGGAGCTGAGGTACACTTAATGTTTGCATGTGGTCTGATGCTTTACTGAGAAGTTCCATTTTTATATTGTTAATTTGATTTTCCATGGTGTCTGTCCACATTCATCCAAACTTAGTATCAAGTATGAAAGGTAGTGTGATATGCTAATTAAGTAACTTCAATACAATGTTGTCACTGGATGATTTGCCAGTGACATCAATGATTTTTAAATCTTGTCATCCAATTCTCCATTGACCTTTCTTCATCTTTATTTCATGCTTTAATTTCACATATTCTGCCTCAGTCCTGCAGCCCTGGGCTTTCTTATCCTTTCCATTTCAATGAAAAGGCTGACTCTGGCACAGATGCTGTGTTACTTCATTGATGTAACACCATAAAAGCAGTGCGTTTCTAGGTTATTGTATTACAGCATAGCTTTGTGATGGTCTCAGAGATGGCCAAAAGCACAGTGATTTTAGTCACGTGAAAAATACAAACCTTTCTGGGAAGTGGACTGCCTGGAGCGTTTTGAAGCTGTAAAAGGTTGGAATGTGTACATTTCAACCAGGGAGACAGCCAGACTTGGGCCATTTCTAGATATTTCAGGCGTAGGCATTGGATTACAGCCTGTTAGGTATCTCACAAATTTCAGTGCCTTTTCCTAATGGGCCATAAATACACTTTTCAGGTGCAGGCAGTCAAAGCACAGATGTAGTAAAACAAGCCAGTAGCCCATGAAATGCTGCATTGTTTATGGCTTTTCTTTCTAATACTTTTACAATTTTTTATGATTTCTTTGTGGTTTTGTGCACTTAGCTCTTCATCTGATTTTAAAATGAAAATATCAGTTGCAGTAATACATGAGTTAGCTATTTTAGGAGTGAAGCCCCCTTCTCTATTCCCATTAAATCTTACCACGGGCAAAATTTACACACTCTGTTAATAAATAATTGGACTTACACATACAGCATCAACCTTTGGTTTCTGTCTCTTCTTTTTATTTTTCTCTCTGTAGGATGACTTTTTTTCCTACCTGAATACATTAGGCTGCAAGGTGGTAGAAAACATGCATAAAGCCATATGTCTTGTCCTTTCTTTGTTCTCCTCAACAGTAAATGCACACATTTAAATAAAAAGTGCCATAAAGAAATAACCTTGCAACCCAGCTGGTTCTGTATTCTATTTTGGAAATTGGCTAACCAGACACTTCAGAGGAAAAAAAGGAAGCAGAATGCCTCATTATACTGAGTAATGGAAAGAGCATTTTTTTCAATTGCTTTTATGCTTGTCCCTCCAGGGTCTGAGTTAGGCAGATTGTGAAAATTAATAACTAAAACAAATGCTTTGGCTTATGAAAAAGAAGTCTGGCACAACAGAGGACTAAACACAAACACCCTCCTAGCCTGATGACTTAGTTATCACCACAGATTCTCAAACTCCTTATATCATGTTCACAGGCCCACAGAAGTGTTTAGGTTGGAGGGAATCTCTAAGGTCATGTAGCCCAAGCTCCTGCTTAAGCAGGGTCAGCAAAAGTAGGTCGTCCAAGACTGTGTCCAGTTGTGTTTTGAATATTTCTGCAGATGGAGACTCCAGAACCTCTGTAGGCAATCTGTCACAGTATTTGACCTCTATCACAGTAAAAATCCAAACTGTTTCTTTGTGTTTTGATGGAATGGCGTGGAGTTTAAATTGTGCCCATTGTCTCTTGTCCTGTTGATGGGCATCGTCAGGAAGAATCTGGCTCCCTCTTCTTCATTCCTTCAGTTATTTATAAATAATGTGTATAAATAATATCAGTTATTTATACACATTAATAAGAGCCATCTTACCTGACCCTGAGCCATCCCTTCTCCAGGTTGATCAGTCCCAACTCTCTCAGCATCCCCTTATGTAAAGGTATTCCTTAATAATCTTCATGGCCCTGTCCTGAACTTGTTCTGGTAAGTCCATGGCATTCTTGCAGTGGGAAGCCCAGCCCAGTCCCAGTCCTGGACAGAGTATAAGAGATACCTACCTCCTCACCAGGGCTGATTAGCGAGGAAGGATCCCCTCCCTTTAACAGCTGACAGTGTTCTTCCTAATGTAACCCAGGACACTGTTGGCCTTTTTTTCTGAAAGAGTACATTGGTGGCTCATGTTCAACTTCTTGTCACCAGGAGCTCAAGGTCATTTTTGGCAAAGCTGCTTTCTAGCTCATCAGCTGCCAGTGTGTAGAGATACACGATCAGGTGCACGACTTTGCACTTCTGTTTATAGAACTTCATGGGGTTGCTGTTGGCAGCAGTTGTCCAGCCTGTCTGGATCCTTCTGAATGGTGGCACAACCATCTGGTATCAGCCACTCCTCCTAGTTTTATTTCACCCGAAAATGTGCTGAATGTGTGCTTTGCGTCGTCATGCAGGTCATTAATGAAGTTGTTAAACAGAGCTAGCCCTGGCATCAATCCCAAGGGCAGCCCACTTGTGAGAATTCTCCAACTACGCTTTGTGCCACTGCCATCTTCAGTGGTACCTTGCAACCTAACTCACATTACTGAGGATCAGTCTTTTCCTCCGTGGAGAATGAGTTTATCCAGTAACAAAGCACTATACTATTTTGTTAGAGGAATCACTGTAAGTTTAATTTGTTTCTGCAAACCTGATTTATATTGAAAAATGAATAGCTATTGGCATGTATGTTCATTTTAAATATAAACAAATAATCTTGAGAACAAAATTATTTTCTTTTATGTAACAACAACAAAAAAGTTGTCATGATTCTTCACAACACTGCATTTGTCTTGCATCAGATAATCTACAGCAATCCAAGTTCTTATGCCTGTGTGAAATGAGGTGGAAATGTAGGTGTGAGATCCTCTTTCAGTCACATGAAACAGCTTTATCAAGAGGCACAGAGTGGCCAAGTGGTTGCCCTGGTTGATGCAATCCATTGTGTTTTGAGGAGTTTACAAAACAGATTAAACTTGTTTTGAAGGAGATAAATCTCATTATTGCTTTGCACTTCTGCCTAGCTTATCAAAACTACTGGATAGTTTGAGGGCAAAGCAGTGAGAAGTGATTTGTCTTGTCCCATAATACTTCAGGAAAAGTGGGGGTCTCAGGCTAATTATTCCTGTTTGTAACCCATTTCTTTGGCATCTCCTGGGAAACTGCAGAATAAAATGAGACTTCTAGGATGTCCCGTGGGCTTGTAATTGCATTTTATAAATCACCATATTCACCCTTTCTTTATAGGAGCCGATACACTGAAAATATTAATGAATATCAGTGTCAATGCTATTGTATTGAATCCAACTTTATTCAGAAATTGTCATAGTAGGAAAGCCAAGGCAATGTGATAAATTTAGGTGAGCGACCTTTTATTGAACTTAATGACAAATCATGTTCTATGTCCATGAATTTGAACAAAGTACTGCAAAACAGGGATCAGTCCTTTCTGTTGAGAACTTTGGTTTTATTTCAGTTAGGTGTTATTTTCAGTGCCTCCATTTGGTGTCTCTAAAGATATGCAGTTTTACAGTATTTCATCTTAGAAGCCTGGCCAAGTTTGCGGCTGTCTCAAAAGAATCCTAATTTTAAAGCCTGTGTTGAATTTCTCTTTGCAGGTTTGCGGCAGGAACTTGATCAATAGTGAGATTTCTGTTTTTCCACTTCTCCTAATTTGCCATTTTATATGCTATGTAAGCCTTGATTGATTAAAACTTTAGACAGAGGTAGCATTTCTATTATGAGCTAAGTAGTGCTACAAACATATCCAACCCATAGAAGAATTTTCCCTTCCTGGCTGCAGATCTTACTCCCAGTCAACAGCTGCCAACACCCTGCAGTCCCTCCTTGTCAGCTCTGCCCCGCTGTGTCCAAGACTGCTGTGGGACACCCACTGTGCCGTGCCAGAGAGCAAAGCACAGTCATAGTTTGCTCAAAGGGAGTGTTGTGTTGGCACAATACCCTGATTTATGTTGCTGTGTGCCATTTCCTAAGATCCAGCCCCAGGCTTGTCGTTCTCTTCTCTTTAGGTCTGCTTTTCCTTGACTTACTCTGCTTCCTATCCATATGCCTTGGGCTGGCAAAAGGCTGGGACAAACACTGAGAACGGCTGTGATGCTCTGTCTAGGCCCTGACCTAATGTCTGAGGAAGGAAAGCTTTAGGGACAGCAGCCAGACTCGTGGCTCAGGGTTAAAGAGGGGGGTCATGTATGGATCATCCTTGACCTCTACCTAACTTCTGATCATCTGAACACATTCATCATCTCTTAGCCTGTGGATCTTAAGTGCTTTGATCAGTAAAGAAAACCTGGGACTCTTTTAAGCCTTGAAAGAAGAGCAATGTTACAAAGAAAAACTTTATGAGACCTTTTGAACAACCTTTGCATATGGTCATTCTAGAACTGATAGAATGAGGTATGCTGCTTCTGCTCATCTCTCAGTCTCTGGCACTTTTGCTTCTTACCTGTTGATTTCCAATCTGTCTTGGTTAACAAACAGAAACCTGTAGCTGGTATAGCAGCAGCTGTTTCTGTAATAGCTGAGAGATTTTATGAGAAGCCTATAGAAAGTCTAGACTGCACCCAGCCTTAGACAGTTAGCAGCTGTTTTGTGTCTTGCATGAGCTTTAACAAGATAGGCAGGCACTGCATATTGCTGTGTGGTCCAGCTCTTATTCTGCTTATCTTGGTTAGTTGCTAATTCAGTTTAATTTGGTTTTTACGTATATATTGCTTTATTTTTCTTGTAAGGGAAGGCAGAAAGCATCTTACCTGTTTAAGGAATTACTATGGTAGTGGTTATATCAAAGTTTTTTTCTCTGTCTATGCTGGCAGGATGATGGTAGTGAGTGAAATAGTGGTAATAGTCATCACTTTATAAAAAGATATTGTATTTGCAGAATCAAATTGTCTCTGAACCCAAGTGGAAGACACTAATTTTAATCACTACAACCTAATGCTGAGTTTAGAAGTTTGTTCACATGAGGTAGGATTCCTAAAGCTCAGTAGCGTGCTTTTCCAATCTGTAAGACAGGTGCAACTCAAGAAACGTGTCTTACAGTCATGGATTTTATTGGTTTTTGAGGAATAGTGACTTGCAGTGGTTTTAGCTGGAAATCCAAATGGACTTTATTTATAATTGTATACCAAGTTTAGTTGGTTTGTTCCATTTAAAGTGGTATTTCATTTTTGAAAACTAATGAAGAGCTGCTCCATGTGAAAGGTATCCTGAGCACCGCAAATTAATTGCATCAGGCTTCATAAGTCTGTCTCTCCTGTTTGCATTTGCATTTTATAGCTATGTCCTGTGTGTTTATTTCTATCCATGTCATACCATGATGGACTGTCACTGAGCTTGGATGAGATACAAGAACCACCAAAAAAGGGAGGACTTCCTCTTGATGTAATTGAACATTGAAATATGGCCTCTGAGATAAGCAACAAAGCCTGCAGCCCCTTCATGGGAATACTTAAAACAGTCTTACTGCCTCTTTTGGGAAAGGTGAAACATTCTGTTCTGAATTTTTATTTCTGTGCTGAATGTCTCTTCCTCATTTGTATACAGGATTCTCTTCACAGATACCAACATGTCCTGATGTTTCTACCTGATGAGTTATTTTAACCTTTGGAAAGATCCTGAAAGCCCAACTTTGATGTAAACTGTTCAGACAGAATCTGCAATAAAAAAACCTCCTTGGTTGTTGATAGGCTAACTCCTGTTTTAGCCAAGGGTAACAAGAGCAAGGCACCCACTGTGTGGAATTAATGCAGACAAGCATTTTTTTCCAGGTGCTGTAGGAATCTGCTAACCAATTTCAATTTGCATTGAGATGGTACAAGAAGAGCATTTGGTCAAAATTGCCCCCAGAACAATGATTTGATAGCATTATTTCTCTAGAAGCTGTATGGCAGTAATTTGTGAAGAAACAAGACAGCAGTGTGGAGATCCTGCTTTCTCTGATCTCTCCTTAGCTACTTGGGAAGAACAAAGTCACAGCTAAGCTATGACAGAGCCATATTTCAAAGTTTTGTATGTAAAAATATGCTTTTTTGCCCCCCTTTCATATTGGTGAGACAGTTTCCAGCTGCCTCTCTCTCTGAGGTTGGGCATTTACTACCAGGGGGCCAATGCCAGGCAAATAGCTCTGCAAAGATTGGTCTCCTGTCTCCCTTCTGTTGGATTTATACCAGCCTGCCTTCCTCTCCACAGAAGGAAAAAACTTACCATCTCCCATCCCTTTCCATAAAGCTGTTCCCCACTATGCAAAGCCTAGTAGCAACTACGTCAGCACTGAGGAAGAAAGGCACCCTGTAGTTTGATTGCTGTGGGATCTCTGGTCTGCAGAATGCGCTGTGACTTGCTGAGCTGTTTCTCCTGGGTCTGCTAGAGTGGGAAGCTGCCTTACTCCATTCTCTGTAGTGGTTTTGTTTCCTGTTCATGGTCCCTTAAATTTGGCTACTGAGGGGGAAGGCAGAGTTGCGGCTCCTCGTGGTTCATACCACTTTGCTTTCTTCTCAGCCAGTTGGTTGTTCTTTTTAGCATCCCGTGTTTTGTTTGAGCCTTTCAATGTTGAGAAAGAGTTGTGGGAAGAATGTTCTCTTTGTCTCCTGAACTCCTCTGGGCAGTGCATCCAGAGTGAATGTGGAAAGAGAGATAAAAGAAACTGCAATTAGGAGGAATTTGAAAATGAAATCCACTCACTATCACATAGAAAAATATATAGAGATGCTATAAAAATGTCATATGGTTCCAGTTATTTCTGTGTGATTGTGAGAAAACTCCTACTGTGAGTGAAATACTTTCTAAAATGCTTGCAGTCTGCAGCAGGGGTATGATTTTTCTGATTTGGGTCATAACTGCTAAACAATGAAGGAAAACTTCTGCATAATTCCTTTACCAACTTGATTCTGTTTTAACAGAACCTGTTGTCACCAGGCTATTTGCTGTTTCTGTAGTGTGCTTATTTTGTATGCTGAGGCAGCAGCATTTCATTTTCAATTCTCAGACGTCTGGCTGTTAAGGCGCTACTGTGACACACAAATACAGATACTGAATTTCTCAGTGGAAGCAAATGTACTCTCTAAAAAGTGTCTCGCTATTCCATAGCTATTGCTACATTTTTCTAATTGGTTTTCATGTAGTAGGAAAAATGTAGATAGATAAAAATCTTGGAAAAATATTATATTGTGGTGTACAGTACTGCTCGTTTTAAACGGAAACCTTTTTTTTTATCTCTTTTGCACTTCATGCCTCCCATGTATCCTTCACTATGATGCATGAACCATTCTTCCGTGGTGGTCAGATGAATTAACTGTTTAAATATGAAGTTTCTATTAACTCCAGTGAAAAAAATTCACCCTCTGCTCTAAAAGAAAAGAAGCATCAAATAGGAGACCATCAAAGACAGTGTGGTCAACAGGTTGAGGGAGGGGATTCTCACCCTCTGCTCTGCTCTCATGAGACCCCTCCTGGAGTGCTGCATCCAGCTCTGGGGCTGCCAACATAAGCAGAACAAGGACCTTTTGGAGAGAGTGTAGAGGAGGATCATGAAATTGATAAGAGAGCTGGAGCTTCTGCTGTGAAGACGGGGTGAGAAACTTGGGATTGTTCAACCTAAGGAAGAGAGGACTCTGGGGAGTTTTCCAGTACTTAAAAAGGGCCTACGGAAAAGTTGGACAGGGATTCCTTATCAGGGAGTGTAGTGACAAAATGTGGAATAATGGTTTGATACTCAAAGAGGGGAGATTTAGATTAGATATTAGGAAGAAATTCTTTACCGTGAGGGTGGTGAGGCTCTGGAAGTTGTGAATGCCCCATCCCTGGAAGTGTTTAAGGCCATGCTGGATGCTTCTTTGAGCTGGTGTAGTGGAACATGTCCCTGCCCATGGCAGGGGGTTTAGAACTAGACACTCTCGAAGGTCGCTTCCAAAGCATTCTATGATTCTATGAAAACTAACAGAGTATTTGAATTTACATTTCAGTTGGTATTTTTACAGCTAAAATGGTTTTTGAGTCAGGTTTTGAGTTATCATTCTTGAAATGTAGTTCCATTTTTTTATAGAAACCTCTGTGTAGTTTTTTAGTAGTTACTAATTTCTTAATTTTTTAAAGAATATTTTATTTTGTCAAGAGGTTCATCAGTGGAAGTTATTTCAATTCCCCATGTTATTTTTAGAAGGTCAGTACTTGCTGCGTGACATGGAATCCTGGTGTCTGCTACCAATTAACAGCAAACAGGCTGAACTGGAGCATTAAAGATTTGTGATCTTTAGCTGTTGCATTTCAGCTGTACTTCAGTTTTGGAATTCAATTCCTTTTGGAATAAGGAAATCTAATTTCATTCGCCAGTGATGTCATCTCTATTGTCATAGGAGCCTATTTTAAGACTGTGGCAAATTTAATGTAGAAATGCCAAGTAGTCAGTCAATAATAATAATCACAAGTAGCCTATAAGCAAAGAAACAAGCTGAACTTGTTAAACTCCTGCTGTGGTTTATTGTCTCTCTTTGCTTTGGACAGGACTTTGTAATACCAGTAAGTGTAGGAAATGGGGTTTGAAGTCTGTCTGCATTTATACGATCTTTACAAATCTGAGTATTTTTGCATGCTGTAATGTTGTGTTTCTGTTTTTCTTACCAGCTATATTTTGGGAGGAGTTTCTCCATAGAGCTCCTGTTGCAGTAGAGTTGAATTTTTGCTGAGCAACTGGCAATTTTGAGGAGTTAAAGTGTGCTGGAGCTGTCAGACCTGTGATGCTGATACACTTGACAGAAAGATTCTGTCAGTGGGAGAGTCGTGCCCTTAGCAGAGAAGCAAGTAGGCAGGCAGCCTGTTGGTGCTGCCCCGGGGCAACGCAGGGAAAACTCTGGTCTATTTGCTGGGGCAGCAGAGGAATGGTTGCAGGAAACCAAAGCTGATGGTGCAGCAGAAAACAGTTAAAGCTGGACACTTCACAGTTCCTTGTGAGGTGTTCTTGTTCTTCCTGCCCTTCCTGTTACTGCCTGCATCTCTGCAGTGCGCGTTCACGCAGTCTGTTGTAAATTCAGGGCCAGATGTTGAGGCCCTGGTTAGAGCCCTTTTGTGTAACTTTTGGCTGCATTATGAGAAGACAGTCATCGTGCTAATGAAGCAGATGGAGGGAATGACAGAAGAAAGAGATGACATTATTTATGATGAAAATCAGCAGTGTTAGAATACTGCCTATCCAGATTCCAGAATGTGTTTTTTCATTATGGTTGTTTCCCCTGCTCTAAGATAGTATTTATATGTCAGATGTGTGGGACTTCTGTCGGGTGAAACATAGCAATTGAGTAATTGATAAAACAGTTTTCTTCAAATGATTTTAAAGAAGGGTCTTTGTGTCATGCAGTGTTTTGAATTATACTTTATGGCCACAGGAGACATCATTAACTAAAAAGATGGCTTTCATTGGCTTTCATTAGTTCTTTGGGTTTTGTTTGAGGGTTTTTTTTGTAGGTTGGTTTTTTTTTCTTCTTTTTTTTTTTTTTTGGTTGGTTGGTTTTTTGTTGTTGTTTGTTTGTTTTTGGTGGTTTTTTTTTATTTGTGGGGGGTTATTTTGTTTGTTTGGTTGGGTTTTTTTGGTTGGGTTTTTTTGGTTGGTTGGGGGTTTTTTTGAGGGTTGTATGCTTTTGACTGCTAAGAAATGATGTTTCTTAATGTATTTAAGGAATTTCTGTAAATTCATCCTCAGATCTTTGTTCCTCAGTAGATTTCCCTTTTACAGTGAAGATGTAGAGGATTAAGAAACAGGCCATATGGTAGTTTCTATAGCAATAGATTAAAAACCATGTTTTGTCAGCCCTTATGAGATATGATGCAAAAATTAGTTTGGGAAGGCACAGTTTGCGTGTCTTGTATCCTGGCAGTTCTCTTTTATTGTAATGATCTCTGAGACAGCTGTTAGATGCAGGTATGAGAAGACTAGCTGACCTTTGTTTCAAACTCTGAGTGCATAAATTCATCATTTCATCCCTTTGAATTACAGGTTTTCAGTACCACACTGTTCCCATACTTCTGTCTTAGAATGTAGGGGCCAAGATTTTAGTGATGATAATAGTGCAGGAAGAGGTTTTAATTAAGGCAGAACTCTTTTAGACGCATCTGCTGAATCCATACTTGGATGCCTTTTTTAATAACTTCTTGTCTTTAGTATTCAGTCCAGGATTAAAACACAGACATTTTAGTGTTTATGAGTAGGTGTGCACTGCATGTGTACCTGTGCACTGCATGCCTGAGCTCCTCTGTAATCAATGGGGGTTGAGTCAGTCCAGCCTATGGGTAATTCAGCTCATGCTGAGTTAGACATCTATTGTTTCATTTCATAGGTTTCAGTTCCCTATGGGTTGTTTTAAAATCTAAGGCCAAATGTAGGTCTTAATCTTGAACTGATTTGCCATTTCCACCCCAGACTTTAAGTTAGCCTGAATTCCTGTACTACAGCACTACAAGCAGAAAGCTGAGACTTGCAGCGGAGATTAAGGTTTGGTGAACAATCCCAATGTTTGTAGAGAGTGAGGGAAGATGGTTTTCCACAATGTAGGATAATGAACATGCAGCATGTTTTACCCATGCCTTGAAATACACTGAACCTGCAAGGACTTGGGCTATATTATAGCAACTAATGGGTCTGTGCCACACTAATAGTTGGTATGAGTCTACATTTTGAATGTAAATATTTCAGGTCCTCTTTCCTGCAAATTACGCTTTCCTGTTTTATTCCATGTTTGGCAATATTACTCAGCCAAAGCCTGGCTTTTGCTGTATCAATTATTGTTTATATTGCATGGAGGCTTTAGTCACAGTTCCTCACACTGCTTCTGTTGTAGAAAACTTGCAATTAAAGGCTATAATGGTTGATGACAGGATGATAAATGTATAGGTAGCGTGGAATGGACGTAAAATTACAGTTGAAGGGAGTCCTGCTTATGTGTATTTGCAACCTCAGTAACGTAAGAATTGTGTGTATTTCCACAGATATTTGTAAACAATCAATGGTTTAGAAAGATGCTTTTTGGATACTGAAGTGTTTCCCTTTCTACTTAGATATTGAGAATCTCTTGAGAACTTTTCTAAATGTGTGGAAGAATTACAGGTATGCCACAGCACCACATAGACCATGTGCTACCAGGATCCTCCAAATACCATCCTTGCATATAAATTTGTGCTTATTACAGAACAGTTGTGTTGTAAGGACTTGTTCAGTGGTTTCTTGGTAGACATTTGCTACAGTATTAAACATGTAAATAAGGATTATTTGCTTTCAGGACATAGAGTAATACATTAAGTGCAAGTCTGAGGAGATGTAATTGAGGACACAGAACTGCTGTCTTATGATGTCTGGGCATTACATCTTAAGAGATTGAGCCCTCTGGAGGCCATCAAGGTCAGGATGTGTAGGAGTCCTCTTGTGCTCTCGCATTGAAATGTACTCCATTAGAAAGCAAGTGATGCAAAACCTTAGAAATTTCCTTTCCTTTGGAAAGGGAGATGAATGATTTGGTGCATTTCCGGCACGTTCTGCCCTGGTATAGTTGGATGCAATTCCCTGTATGTATGTGTAGTAGCACCCATGGATGTGAGGGAAGATGTATGACTGAAAGAATGGAAAGTACTGCAGAGGAGGCTAAGTCAGTAAAAGAAATTAAATTAAGACTAACAGCATTAGCTTCTTGCTTTCTGTGTACTAAAAGAGTTTAAGTTAAGAGCTAGGGAGGCAATTTATTAAAGGATGAAGATGAAATGTTAGTAAGAATGAATAAATTGGTTCTTGTTGAGAACTTGACAGACTCTTTGTCTCTGGACTCACAAAAGGACATCAAGGCTTTATGCTTGGGTTTAGATAGCACTTTCCAGAAAGGAGAGATCTATACCTCTTGGGGGAGAGAGAGAGAGAGGGAACCAGTGGTAATGTAACTATTGCCTTTTACCATAGGGATTGAAAGCCTTTTTACATACGAGTCTAATATTCAACATTGAGTTTTAACACAGGTAATGATCTTGGAAGGTGCAAAGACCACAGGAAATGTCCTGATATACAAAAGAAACTTGATATTCTAGAGGCAGTAGGACCTGACATACTTAAATGCTTTTGAAACATGGAGTCAGCTTGAGAAGACATATGAGTGAAGCACAAAAATTTGTAGCAGCTGTGAGGGATCTTGGAGTGGGAAAAGCAGCAGTCAGAAATTGGTGGGACAGTGCCAGAAGTACCACCAGCCAAGGCTGGGCAGAGCAGCCACCTCACTGGACATCACAAGGAGCTGGCATCCAGCTAGTGAGGTGACTGGTAATTTCTAATAACTTGGAGCTGGTGAACCTCCAAAAATGAATCCCTGTGTACAAAAGGACAGTGGTATATGTTCCAGCTAGCTGTGACAAGGCCTGCAGAGGATTAGAAGCTCCTCCGTCCAACTGTGGTTAGCTTGAAAATTACAATAGTTTTTCTCTTCTTGTGCACTACCTGAACCTTTTAAACAGAGGCCAGACAATAAGGGAATTTGTATCATGGAGTCAGTGGCATATAGAATAACTAGGACAGATACTGGTGTGCTGTTCAGTGGATGCACTCAACTCTGCTTATCAAGAAAATCAGAACAAGGTGAGACCTCAGATATAAAAGAATGAAGTGCTGTCCATATATTAAAATATTTTTTAAACACTCATATGCTAGACTTTGATTAAGAGGAAGAAATGCATAGATACTTAAAATGGCACAGAGAATTCAGGAAGATGGTAACATATTGCATGGATGGAAAATTGAATACAATTTTTGAAGAAAGAAAGCCTAGCAAGTATATTAAGCATCTGAGTAACATCGCCATAGTGCCTAAGTGGATAAATAGGCTTAGCAAGAGATGGTCTGCTTTGGTATAAATCTGACATGGGGGAGGCCTGCACATGTGTTGAGAGATTTTTGAGAAAGGCAGTGCTGAAATAGTTCATCGTCACGATTGTCAATGCTGCACTTGTTTTCTGAAGTATGGCCAGAGAACATGATATAGGATGTAAATATCTGCATATTACATAAGGTAAATTTGCTATGATGTGGATTATTCAGGAAAGATAATCCTAATTGCTTTCCTTTTAAAATTCAGCATTTTATGAACCCCAAATTTTGGAATTTAGCATGGTTTTTGCAGTGGAAGGTGCTGTGTGTTACCAATTGATTGCCTTGGTCCTGTGTGAGCCAGCAGGCTCTTGTCTCTGCATAGAGCCCGACTGTGTTGTTCAAGCTCCGTGTGTGGGCTTTAAACCTCTCAGCTGTCTTTGAAGTAGACATTCTTTTTCATCTGTTTTACATGTGGGAAACTGTTATGTAGGCTGATAATCTGTCTTTGCTCTCTGAAAATTCAGTAAATAATGTCAGAGTCTTGAGAAGCATTCCACATTGTACTTTTTTTAGCTTTAGAGTATGTTTTGTCTAAGGTAGTCTATTGACATCAAATACAAATTGCATCAGAGACAAAGCTTAGAAAAATAATTGTCATTCCCCACTGTAGCTGTGAAATTCTTATTGACATTGGCCTTATAGCTCTATTGCATTATTTCTGTTTTGCCTTTGAATCTTTACTTATTTTATAGACCAGTCACTCATTTTCATCCTCCTAGTCTTTCATGAAGTACAGTACCACTGCACTGAAAGGTGGTGCAGACTTCTGCACGCTGAGGTGTTAAGAAAAAGATACTTTATTCCCTTCTTTTGTTGGATTATTTTCTGATTTTTGCACCTTGCCATATTTTATGCCACGGCAACAATGTTCGTGATGTGGGTGTCTCGTTGCTTTGATGTTTAGCCATCATTGAAAGCTGTTTACTGCTTCATGTGCTCCCTTCTCATGAACACTCTCTCTTAAATAACTTGGCATCATGGCAAGTTATTTTAAAACGCAAGTAGATATTAGCTGTTTGTTTCTTTTAAGGTTTTTTTGCTATATTTAGAGACACGCTTTTTTCATAGTAGAAGGAAAAATGGTAAAACTTATATAGCATCCACTGTTTTTATTTTTTGTTTGTAATCCTTGGATGATGCACTATGAGCTAGCTGGAAATTTGATCTTTATTGACTCTGCCATGTAAGAGAAAAAAGAAAATAGGTGAAAACAAAAATAGTAATTGGAAATAGCTCCTGTGGAGCAAAGCTGTCATGAAGCAGATTGATTCAGCAGTGGCAAAGTTGCTGTATTGATTGTAAGTCCTTAGTAAATTAAAAAGAGGACCAAATGCATTAATCTTCTGTGTGCGTGTGTGTTTGACAGTGACAATTGAGAATGCTCTGCCAGGATAAAGACACACAGAGGAGTGTGGGAATGTTACCTATTTCAGTCAGTAACGGGCTTGCCAGAGATAAGAACAGAGTTCTTAAAAAATCCTTCTGGGTTAAATATTCTTTACTGTGCTGTAAACAGAGGAAGTACTCATGCTTGGTTTTTTAAGCATTCAGGTGCAGTTAATCTATGTAAAGGAATGAAGCATAGGAATTATGCTAATTTTCTTCAGATGTTCCTTAAATATTATTCTGTCCCAATTGCAATGTCAAATTTATTGTTAATAGATCAGTGCAAAACTTTAATAATATATTCTAGCTGAGGACCTCAGTCTGCTTCATAAGCAAAAGTCGGTTTTGGATTTAGATTTTTGACTCTTAATTACTGCTAATTACTTGATGTCATTGCCCATTTGCAAGTAAATTAATCCTTTGTTTATATCTTCCTTCCCAAATCATCACAGCTTCTCATAAGGATGAAATTCAGTTAGATGGGGAGCAGCCACACAAAATGAGATTATAGTACAGAAGTTTTCCCTTCCCAGAAAAGTAGGGAGCAGGAACACAGCTGGGATTCTGTTCTGGTGAGGACTAGATGTTACCAAGATAAATTCTTGCTTTTCAGCCTCAAATTCTACACCATCAGAAATTTTGTTTCATGTATTTCTTGTTGGTTTAGTGTAGTTGAAATTCAGCCAGGAGAACATGCTCTTCTCTCCTCTATTTTCCTGCTGTTGCTGCCTGAAAATCCAGCTGCCAGGGATAGTTTTGTGGCCTCTCATTCCCAATGTGTAACCTGCTGTAGAGCACTCTGAACCTCTGTTGTTTTGGATGCACAGTTGTTTACAGGACAGGGTTTGAGGAGCATCTGCTGTGAAGAGACTCTGGGGCCACATATAGATGGTGGGGGAAAAGAAATTGCAGATGCATGAAGTAAAACAGCAGAGAAGGCAGGGAGCTGGAGGTGCTGTTGTTTCCTACTACTTCATATGGAGTTGCCAGCCTGGCATGTGGAAGTGAAAGGGAACAAGGTCCTCTTTTGGGCCCTGGAGGAGGGAGATGGGAACTGGAAATGCAGGGGACCCAGTAGAGGTCTCCTTGTTGATTCATGGATAAAGTGCAGTTCTTTAATATCATCTGCGAGAACAGATGTTTGTAGTTACTACTGACTCAGAAAGAGGACCAGTGGGGTAATGGGATTCCTTCCAGGAAGGAATGTGGACATTCATATGTTCAGTTTATTCTGCCATACTGCTGAAGAACCCGGTCTCTATCTTGTCCCCTCACACTTGCCCCCAGCAGCAGTGTGCCAGAGAAGCAAAAGACAGACTGAGGCATCATCTCACCCATTTCATCCTACCACTTCACTCCCCATTTCTTTTCTTTTCTTTTCATGCTTTTTCTTTCCTTACTTGCTGGTCCTGATTAGTTATCTTCTGGTTTATTTGCCTTGCCAGATAGCTGCGTTTTTTTACAGCGACTTGCTGCTATTGGTGCTTTACAGGGCAGCATCCCTATCAGATTTGTAAAGGCTACTGTATTTTCTCCTTCTTCACCCCACGCTTCTTTGAGGTTTCCTAGAAGAAATTGTGAAGTGCAAGGGAAGGAGTACAGTAGCAAGAGGCTGCCATTCATCTATTTGTGTAGCTATTGAAACATTTGATGATCACTAATCAGAGCTTATAGTTATGCTTTATTCCTCTTCCTCGATCTCTCTCTACCCCTTTCAACCCCACTTGTTGTCACCCTTGTCACTTCTTGCCTTAAATTTAGATAGCCCAAGAGGAGAAGAAGCTGTGTCACTGTATGTGAGTGGTAGTACAGTATAAATAATTTTTTTTCCTAAAAATGTGAATGCCATTGTGCTTTTCTTCAGTGTGCACAACATTAAATAGTAATTGTTGTTACTGGCAATTTGTAGTGTTTAAGAGTCTTGCTTATTCAGTCTCTGTCTTGCTGGGTTTTTGTGCTGAATGACTGATTGTTGCACCACTGTTTTCTCTTTGTTAAAAACATCTGTACGCAGAAGCAGAACTGCCTAATTTGTTTCAATCTGGCATACTGGAGTAAGTCTGCTTTTAAATTGCATACTTAGTAGGTTACAAATCAGATGGCAGCATTTTCATGGTGCTAATTCTCCAGTGTACCAGGAACTGCTGACTTGAATAGTTTTTGACCACTTTCCTTTTTCAGTAAGTCTTCTGTTACTCATTTGGCTTGCTTAAATGACCTGCTCCTTATTTTCCACAGCAAGAGTTTCTCTCATTTGGGAAATGTAAAAGGATAACATTCCTAGCCCAAGCAGAAGCAAAATGTACCACTGCCATCTGGGCTGTGAAATTGGAATAAAGCTGAAAGCGTTACCTCAGTATATTGCCATGGCTGGAAGCCAGATGGCAGATAATAAAAGGATGGTCTGGTAGTTGGCATGTTAGTCAGGATCTTGGGATGTGCTTGTTGTGCTGCAAACCTCCAAGAATGTGGGCAGGTTGGAAATTATTTCTCTCACCTAATACTGCTTATCTGAATGTTATGTATCTGCTGAGTTAATTGTCTCAACTCCTCTGCTGTGAATGGATAGGCATTTCCAGGGGGCATAGGGTCATTCCACATCACTTAGCTGTACATTTTACACTAGGATGAATAACCCTGTGGAGAAACTTGTCTCTCTGCATAGACATCACAAAAAGACAGTAGCTGACGGCCTTAGTCCAGGTACATAACTTTCAGATGCTTGAGATACAGCAAATGAGCCCTCTCTTCCTCTTACGCAGCTGCCTTTAGTTGAGGGATGGCAGTCCTTTCCTGCGTCACAGATACACACAGAGATTGAACAGTGCTACTGTTCTTAAAAAGTTTTTCTTGTGAAAAGAAATTGATGTGTAATTTTAATTATCTCTATAGACATATATTTGTGACTACTGAGATTTGAACATAGTGCTGAAAGGGATAGAGCTTTAGGACAGGAGACCTGGAGACTTTTGCATCCCTAGGAAATATGTAGCTGTTTCATAGAAATATTCAGTTGAACACTTTAGAGAGACAAACAAAGCTAGGACTTGAGAATACTTGGCTTATGTATGAGGCTCTATAAATCATGGTCATTCGTGATGACTGGTTTTGTTTCTTTTTAGATTGTGATGGATTTCAAACATCCTGATGGCCGTACAGTGGCAATTATGTTGCCCCGATGCAGTTTGTTGGTGATGACTGGAGAATCCAGATACCTGTGGACACATGGGTATGTGTAAGAGTCCCTCCATTGCTGATAATAGAGGAATAATAAATGTTGTTTGTTTGCTTTATTAATGATATTCTGTATTTAAAATTACTCTGAAAGAAATCAAGTCAAGTTTTATAATTAATATGCAAGTTCACTCTGCTGCTCAGATGCTGCTTAGGTTAAATTGAAGAACTTGGGTATTTAGGGAGCTAATTGCCAGTCCCTGAGGTGCAGTTTCCTGCTGCTGTCACAAGTGAGGTTTCAGTTGGAAATTGCTCTCACTTACATCTGCAGTGTGAAAGTTCTCAATGACTCTGAGCTGGCAAAGAATTGATTGTAGTGCAATTAGTGTCACCATTCCCTTTCTCTCTTTTCAGCTCACAACTTTTCCCATTGGATCACATATGCCAAAGCCTTGAGAGAGGGGCTAGTTTAAGAGAGTGACTTCCCCTGCACTGGGAGCTTCAGGGTGAGAGGAGTCTTCCTGAGCTATTCCCAGCTGCTTTAGGGATACTTTAGCTGCTGGTAGGACTGCACTGAGCAGTTGTTGGATGCTGGAAAGAGATTTCTTGAAATATATCTTGGGGCTTCGCTTATTGTAGAATTTAAGTACATGCTTTTTAAATTGTACACCACTGGGTGATACTTACAATTGGAGTGCTGAAATTGGCAAAAAGTCTAAAACCTTGGTGAGCTCTGAGTGTGAGTGTAATGCACTTCAGGAGAGTATGGCAACCCTGTATTGGACAGAAATGCCCATAGTAAGCATTTCTTCCTTTGTTTGACCTAAGCAGTCACTGGTTCAGCAGTCTATTGGAGACACTAATTACATTCTGTGTAAATTAAACACCAAATCCTTTTACTGGCAGAAAATCTTCTGCTTTTTGATTTTGCTGGTTAATATGTATTATGAAGAAGGGTGAATATGAACTCCTTGATAACCTTTACGTTGTTAATTTTTATAGATCTCTTATACCACCTGCATATTTCCTTGTTAAATTGAAGAGTTGTAAAAAGCACTTGGTACTTCTGCTGAGCATCATTATAGAAGCCCAGGGCAGTGAACTCTCTTGTTATTTGATATACAGGACTGAACACAGATACCAGCGTTGTAAGCTTCTTATGCTGTCCTGTCAAATACTGTCAGTTGTCTTTTGGAAAGGTTATGTACAGCTCTGAAAACACAGTGCAGTTTCCGTGTCAGTGACTTTGCTGGCCAGGAAAGCCAGTGGGCAGTCCACAACCCCAGGCATCAGGCAGCTCCATGGGCTGGGCTGAGGCCAGGTTGGAACACCAGCCCAGGGTCAAGGCAGTGGCCGTACACAGACAGAGCTGGGGATGCATCTGGGGCTGTAGCTGGAGCACGGCCCAGTGGGACAATCTGCGCTTAAACGCAGCTCCCAGGGGAAGGAGGGCTCACCCTTGCTGAGGCCTCAGCTTTCTCCAGGGCTACCAGCTCTGCTCCTTCCAAGCCAGCCCTGGGCAGCCACACTCCCAGGAGGTGGAAGGATGCGTGCTGGGCACTTGCAGTTCTGGCCAGCAGCCGTTCAAGTTGGAATAGTGTACCTGTCTATTAAAACCTGCAATGAGATTATTGTGTAACTCCCTTGTACCTTCAAGTGATGGTTGTCTTTTGAGAACCAGTGAATAAATGACATTGAAAATTAATATCCTAGATCTTTTTACTCATGTACAAGTGATTCCCATGCCAGTTCTTGTGCACCTTTCCTAAATATAGTTTTTCTATATGTTTTTATAAGCAGTAGTGGGTCAAGATACTCAACTGGAGTAAGCTTTCAGTTGTGCCACTGGAACGTTGTATTGTAATCAAAATTAATCATCCAGCGAGAAGTTGTAGCTAATTCACTTGTGTACATAATGTCAGAATGTATTTAATAACATTTGTGATGCCTTTTATCTACACCTCAGAAGTCAAATTATTAGAGCAAAAGAGTCAGTTTTGAAATTATTCTGGACATGTTTTCAGTGTGTATATTTGGATGCCAAGGAATTAGAGACTTCGTTTTGACCCCATTAACAAAGTGCACAGGAAAAGCGCTTTTGCTCATTTCTTTCTTGTTGTAAGGCATGAGAACCCTGTCAGGGTGCCCCAGCCAAGTTATCTTCAGCATCTTTATCAGGGCCTAAAGAATGCAAGCAGTTCTAAATTGGGAACGAAGATGTTAGAAGAAAGAATAAAAAGACAGTGAAAAAAACCAGATGAAGAGGGACTGAACCATCCTGGACTGAAGCCAATCAGGTGTCCTGAAAGGTGCATGCAGGGCGCGTGAACAATGCGGGAGATCCAATCGGGTTGTGCGTGATCACATGAACTACAGCTGCAGAAATGCATAAGAATGGAGTAATGTAAACAATAAATGGACTCTTGCGTAATCCCATTGATTCGTTGTACGAGGGTCTTGTTCTCCTGCACTCTCTGAAAGAGAAACACAGGGTTTAGAAATAAGATACACAGTGTCATCAAGGAGGACAAAAGATGTATTCTCTTTTTGACTCATAGGTGAAAGTAAAGTTCTGACTTTTCTGATGAAGTTCATTAGTGATGTTTTTTGTATTTGGTTGGGTAACCTGGCAAAACTCTATTCTTGGCACTGCAATAGTAAAACCACTCTGTGCTGAGCAAGAGGGTCTGCAGCATTTTATTTTTGACATTGAGAAGTCACGAAAGGAAGTGAGAGGAACAGAACCCAAGAGAAGCAAGTGATGCACAGTGCAGTTGTTCTCCACCCACTGACTGATGCCCAGCCCATGCCCAGCAGCAATCGGTGCCTCCCGGCCAACTCCCCCCAGTTTATACACTGAGCATGATGCTCTGTGGTATGGAATATCCCTTGGCCAGTTCAGGTCAGCTGTCCTGGCCGTGCTTCCTCCCGGCTTCTTGTGCCCCTCCTCACCAGCAGAGCATGGGAAACTGAAAAGTCCTCACTTAGAGTAAGCACTACGTAGCAACAACTAAAACATAATTGTGTTACCAACATTATTCTCGTACTAAATTCAAAACACAGCACTGCTGCTGTTAGCACAGATGCTTAAAAGAAAATTAACTCTATCCCAGCCAAAACCAGGACAAAAATAAATATATAAAAAAAATTAAGTACTAGACAAATAAACAATCAAACTTTATGGAAGAAAATGGAGGGAGGGAGGGAAGGGAAATGTAATTACATGCAATTAAACAACATTTTAATTCATGTCATTAGTTTATGTGTCATCTCTTTTCTCTCTGAAATTGAATAAGTGGAAAACTGAGAGGCAGAAGTATGTTAAATAGGATGTTGTAATCACATTTCTCTACCTTCTTACAAAGATGGATTGGGTTTTTTTCTGATGCAAATTGAATTATTCCTTTACTTTGTCTTGCTTTATTTTAGAATCACACCCAGAAAATATGATGTCATTCAAGCATCAGAGCTTGGGCAAAAAGTTGGAACAATCACTGCTGATGCTGGAGATTTAACATTAAATCGAAGGGAAACAAGGACATCATTTACATTCAGGAAAGTGAGGAGAAGCCCTTGCAACTGCAGTAAGTGTCTTGAGGCAACCTTCAAGTCAAAATTGTTATTTATCACCAATAGGTAGCTTGTTTTGTTTTTGAGCAAATCATTTGATTCCTTTGGGTAGTTTTGGCAGTCTTCATAGCTGTTCCTGGATGGTTTATAGCATGCTGTATGGCTTGAATTGGTTGCATTCATGCGGTTGCTGGAGTTTCTCTATACAGGAAGGCATTTGGCTTGCTCCAGAGCCAGGTGAGTAATCTGGAGTCTTGCGTTTTATTGGCATTTCAAGTGCTTAATAATGTAACTAAATAGAAATAACTATTCTTCAAGTTTTCCTCCTTTTTTTGATAGTTTTTTATTTGAGGGGGCCTGTAATTTTGAGAAAATAGGTACATTAGAGAAGGAGAAGGAGTCGTATTTGCAGTGACAGAGCCATGTACAGTGCCTTAGGGCAGTAGAGATAATAGACAGGCGGCTCAATGATTACATGGAACTGAAGTCCACTTATGCCCTTAGAACAGAATTGCAGAGGCTGAATTGCAATGATGTCGTGGTCTTTGGCATTGGGGGCACTCTCTCAGTTTTGAGAAGATAAACATCATTAACATAGCAGATTAATGATCACTGCAAACAGCCTCTGGTACATGTGGGCAGGTTACTTGTTTTCAGGTCATCAAGCACTTCTGCAGTTTGACCTGTGTTTCAGTTTTTAAAAGATGAAGGAGGAATGAAGCATTTTTTTGCATTTTAATATTTCACTTTTAATTTAATTTTGCTAAACATGCTTAATCAATGAGGAATTGCTTAAAAAAATTAATATTTTTTATCTGTTGCTGTATCTAGTTTACCCATCTGTCTGTGACAGCCAGAAGGGACAGCAGAGACTGGTGCAGCCTTCATTTCCCCAGAATGAGATGGAAGCCTCAAAGCTGGAGCAAGAATATGTACACAAGGTGTATGAAGAGATTGCCACACACTTCAGCAGTACCAGGCATAGCCCATGGCCCCGAATTGTAGAGTTTCTCAGGTCCCTGCCGACAGGGTCAATAGTGGCTGATATTGGTTGTGGTAATGGGAAGTACCTAAGCATCAGCGAGGATTTGTACATGGTAAGTAGTAGCGACTGTAATTTGTTTTTGTTGGTTCTGGTGTTTATTCTATCATGCACTTGTAGCATGCTGGAGGTTCAGGTTGGCATTGGAAGAATGCCGAGAACAGAAAGCTATTTCCTGATCCAAGATCAGTTACCAATTGTCTTAAGTTTCCACATGTATTCATTATGTGCATTGCCTTTTTCTTTTTTTCAAAGCCACTTTTGCTTTGTCATTCAAAATATGTTGAGAAAAGTAGTAATGGATGCAGTGGATTGAAAAATTGTCATGGATGGTTTAGCCTTTTTTGTCACTGTTGTTGAATAAATTTATTAAATGGTTGGGCAGTTTGAATGCTTCCAACAAGATTTTCACTTGGTTGGTGGGTGGGTGAAATCTCCATGGGCAACACTATTTTTCATATGTCCTCTTCAGTTCCTTGTGGCCTGGTGACACGTCTCATTTGTGAATGATGTCATGTTTGGCTGTTCCACCTCTGGCTCTGTGCACAGGCCCACTAAATAAAATTCACAGGGAAAACTTTGGTACAGATTTATGGCCTTTCTCTCACTCCCTTTTCTTTGCTTTTAGACAGTTCTAACATGATTCTTGCTCATATGCTCTCTTTTGCTGTCTCATAGTCTGTACTTAGTCCAGTTCTACTTCTCTCCCTTCCTGTCAGGGAGAGATGAAGTATATACAAATATGAACCAAGAGATAGCTTTCATTGCAAATATTTAAAAAACTTTGGGGGGGGCGGGGGGGGGAAGAATCACACTCGCTGTTTTAACCCAAAAGAAATCTCAGAGAAGTGTGTGTTATGGTATCTGCTCTCTCCTGTTCCAGGATTGTCCGATTCTTTCACATGTTTGTCCTGTGAAATACTCTGAAATCCATCAGGCTTGAAAACTTCTATATAGGGCAAAGCATTCATTATTGATAATAAAACTTGGAGTTGTTTGTCTCAGGAGTTGCTGTCCTGCTATTTATATTCAGCTAAAAAAGATAAGTTGTTATTTACAATCCTGTTTGTATTAGTAAATTATCTCCCTTACTGTTCTTATGGGCTAGAATAGTATCACCCAATTAATGAGTAGGCATCTTTATGCCTGACTGCTGTAGCCTGTGTGTAATTATTAATTTCAGTACATTTCAGTCTTTCAGTCCTGACTCCTGTAAGAAAAATCAACAAGCCTAAATAGAGAGGAGAAATATTTATCAGGGTATCATGAAGCTCGACTGGTCCTAGAATGGATTTGGTCAATTGCAGTTGTGGAGGTCTGTGGTAGACTTTTAAAGTGAAATTAATGCAAGATGCTGTGTTCAGAAATTGCCAGCCCTGGTCTGTTTCCTGGAGACCACAGTTAACCAGCTAAGGAAAAGAAAGATCACACTAGCTGGCAGTCAAAGGAAAGCCAGCTCCTCTCCTCTATTACTTTAGGAGTCACCTCATTTCATATGTGTCTGCAGGAGAGATAAAAAACGTGAAAAATAACAGTGAAAGGGAGGAAACTATTAAAGAAGCAGTTGAAACAGTTGAAAAACAGAATCTGGGAATTGCTTCATTCAGTTGGCCTCCCTAGACATTTTATTTTCCACTGGTGACAACTAGCGGTTCTTAGATGGAGATAGACTCTAGACTTTGCATTTGGTTGTTTTCATCTACAAGTCAGCATAGAGCCTCAGGAGGATGGATGTGACTCTTTCTTTCTACTAGATTTATTTTTCTGTAGCAGCCAAAGTAAGGTTAAAGAAAACCCTGTGTTTATTGTGTTTACAAATGTTTTTAAACTTTTGACAAGGTATCTCAAGTGCTGTTAATTCCATCTACCATGGTTTAGGCATGGAGCTGAGGGTGAGGGATTACAGAATGTTTTATATATCAGGTGCATTGTTGGGATAAAAGGGGTGCTCCCTAGATGCAGGGCATCAGTTTTCTCCCTCATTTACTCCTCTTTAGTTGGAGGCTTAAAAACCAGGCATAAACGTAGTCCATTCTACATCTTTTTTTTTGTGCACAATGTATTGGAGCTCTTAGTCCAGGTCCTACCGGGAAAGAAGCAATAAAGCAGTGCTGTGAAATTAGGAGTTGTGTAGGGATTGGGTGGAGCACTGTTGGCACAGCTCTGTAGCTTGGGGTGTTTTGACTCAGAAGTACTGAAAACCTGAGGCAAGCATTTCCTGAAGGCAAGCAATATGCTTTACAGGTTATTTTGCACTTTTATGCTTTAGGTAGCAGTGCTAATGGTAGATCAAAGCTAAGGTAGCTCTCCTGATGGTTTTAATCTTCAGGTACTGTCTGAAAACGTCTCCACTGTGGCCTGTGCTGTTGCACTTGCTTCAGTTTCTCTGGATGATTACATGCAGCCTTATTTACCTGAGTATCCAATGTGACAATGAAATGCACGAGTCCATCTATGCTCAGCAAAAGTGACAGTGCTGTAATGGCTGCATTATTCTGACACAGTGCGAGAGCAGCAATTTCATGACAAACTCAGATTAAGAATGTTTCAGCTGGAGATGGAATCCATGTCTGATGTAGCTAGCACAAAGGCTGGAAAAAGGTTGAATTTAATAGAGTTTCAGATTACTTTTTCTGTCTTGTCCACCTCTTTATTGTTAAAATGAATGCAAAAAAGAGACGTTCTTAGGGTTGTTTTTCCACAATTCTCTCCCCATCCAACCTCATTTGGGGGAATTACTTTAACAGATTTTATTTAGGTGCTTTCAACCTTAATATTCGTATCTGTAGGCAGAGCTTACAGATTTTCATTTTTACGTATTTTTATGGAACACTGTGTTTCAGCCTTAGCCATTCCCCCAGTTACCACAAGGGTTTCATTGATGTTATGGCAATGATCTCATCCATTGCTATGTGCTTTAGCTTTGTCTCCTTGTTTCCAGTGTTCAGATAGGTGTGATGATGTGTAAGTCTCTGCAGGAATGTTCAGCATCCTCACTGGGCTAAAGTGTGAATGAAAAGTCATTGAAGTCTTTCAAATTTGTGGTTTACATTTTTAATTGAACTGATAAATTGGTGGGAAATTCAATGGCAAACAACTGAAAATGCCACAGGGTAGATATTTTTTCTTTTTATATAAAGAAATTACTCTACTTGACAGGGTACTGATGATAGGAAAAAAATTATGACAATAGTGGAGCCAAAATTATTTGCTTCAATACAGACATTCATATTTCTGTCGTGTGTGTCATTCAGAGGTAGTTGGTAACGTAGTTTGCATTTCACAAGACCTTGTAAGACACCTTTTTGCTGTGCGATGTGCGTCTCTGTTTTCTGCATTACTGTCCCAAACTGCGACCTACTAGAACTATATAAAAATTTGATTTTTCCAGGGTGTGGGGCAGAAAGACAGTGAATATCTACTGTGGTATGGTTGCATAATGTTGGGTGGGTTTTAGTTGCACTGGGTTTGTATAGACTGGGAATAGATTCCTGTCCCAAGGACTTCTTAGTAGTGGAAAAAGCAGGAGGGACAAAACCAATTAGTAAAGGTATACCTGGAGTAAGTTCCCCATATCTTAGCAGTTGAAGGGCAAGGGAGATGAACCTCTCCTGCCCTTTTCTCTCAGTGAATAACAGTCATTAAATGGATGAGAGATCTGGGAAGAGAGCTCAGAAAGAACTGGCAAGAGCAGCACAAAACCAGAATGAATGCTGAGTGGGTCAACTTGGTTCTGTTGCTTTGTCACTGAGAAATGAATTCTGGGTCTTAGGCACAGCACTTTGTTTTCAGAGATACCCTGATTATATGCAATGGAAAACCAAAACACTACGTGAAAGGAATGCTGAAAGCCTGACTCAGACTAATTGTTTGCTGGAACGTAATTTGGTTTCTTGAGCTTTTCATGCTATTAGGTGTAGCTGAGGCATTTCTCTGGAGAGCCACATAATTCCATTCGGTGGCTGGATTTCAGAATTAGATGTCGTTTTGTTCATCGCTTTGTAATGTGCTGAATAAATCAGGTTCCCAGATACTTAAATGAACTAAGTCTACCAGACTGAGTTAGTTATAATGAGATAATGTAGACAGAAAATACATAGTGGTGGGTAATGTCTACCTGTCTTTACCTATCTTTATTTCAGCATGCAGGAGGATTTATCTTTTGCAGATTTGCAGCATCATTACAAAGGAAGATATTTATTAGTGTCTTTGGCCCCCCAATGATCTATACCAAACCACTGCATTAAGCAGATTTTATAAAACCTACTTTAGGTACTCCTCGCTGAAAAAGTGGAGGTGAAGGTGCATGGGAACGTGAAGGAACAGGATGGCAGAACTGCCTGTTATCCATTTCCAGGAAGCCAGTACAGAGTGCTGCAAACTCAGACAAGTCACAGGTGTTATACTTGTTTTTCCCTCCCTTCTCCTCTTGTGTCTTGGTCTTTTTTTTTTTTTTATATATTTTGGTTGTCTAAAGGTTTGCATTATCCAGTGTTCCCAGAGAGGGTGTGGTATGCCTGATGACACACCTTTGCCCCTTTCCTAAGTTTTGTGTTTGCTGGGGTTCTAGTTACAGTGTTACAGGCCTCCATACTAATGCAGATTTCCTGTCTTAAAATAAGAGTTGGGTGCAGTTAGTATTTATCCTTATACACTGAAAATCAGTGCCTGAAATCCAAGTGGATTTCAATCACAGTACCTGTCAGCGGCCACTGTGGAGCTCCTGTGAGGCATTGTTTATGTGACAAAAAGTGGTGAAGAGAGGGGTGGAGGTACTTCCCAAAAAGGCAGGGATGTGGGAACGGATGTCTGGATTATAATTATTTTGAAATATCACATAGAGAGAATTCTAGTAAGGATGCTAAAGTTGCCTAGCTTCAGCGCCAGGCATCTGTGGTGACTCCCTGTGTTCACCGCTTATGCATATATGCATAGCACCTATTGTCATGTTTACATTTAAAACCACGTGAAGTTGTAGCCCAATATACCTATTTTAGAGCAGCTGTGTGTTCAAAGTGTTCTGTTTCAAGGTCTCCATTTTCATTGCGAAACAGCATCTTTTGCTTTGGATGTATATTTGCTTTAGAAAGTATGTCAATACAAGTAAACCTGACTTCATAATATTTGATATAATTTAGATGCAAATGAGGACTTTGCATTCTGGCAGTCACGCCTTTGTTCTCATTCTCAGTTCATTGGATTTCATCAACATACATTGTAGTCCTTTTCAAGGTCATTTTGGGAACAGGGGATTGCGTTCCATTATCCAGCCCATTTTTACTCTAGATGTAGAGGGCCAAAGCAATTCTTTCTGGGAAAGCTTGCCATCAGTGGAAGCTGCAAATATTCTTCTTCCTTCTTCTTCCAGCAGTGAATTTGGTCCTTCGAGTTTTATTATTAAGTACTGCAAGCCAATGTCTTAATTGCAGAAGTAGTTAAAGGTACCGGTAATGAGGTGTGTAATCGCTAACATGCAGGTGGTCAGAGTAATTTAAAGACACTTCAGTTGGCTGCCAGTGTCAAATGATAGGGTTTTGTTTGCTTTCAAGTAAACAAGAGTTTCCTTTTTTTGTTCATAAACAATGCAATGCACTCAGTGCTTTAGTAAATTCGAGAGACCAAGGAATGAATGTGAAGAAAGCAATGTTAGGGTTGATCTTTTCAGGTCTGTTCACTGCTAATTGGCAGGATAATATGTACATATTCATAGTTTCTGTGGAGGATTATCCTGTATTGTCGGGTTGGCATTTTCACAACTGTTTCATTTACTTTGGATCAAAAGTCAGAGACCCAAGTAGAAGTTAGCTCACTGGTAAGCTTTCAGGACATAAGACTGGAACAGAATTCTAGTTTTCTTCAAAACTGTGATGGTAGGCTGAAAGATAAAAGGATTTGAATGGATAAAATGAAAAATTATGATGGAAAATAAATATATTTTCATTAATCGTTGCAAAAGAGGTTTTTAATTTTAGTGGTACTGTTGTCTCTTCTGGGTTGATTAAGCAGAGCAAGTTGTTTGCTATTCTTCTTGCATCAAAGATGGTTTAGTATTCTTTCAGTGTCAAATGCAATAAACACTGTCAACATTAATTATTTAGGATTCTGAACCTGTTCTCTGCTATCTACTTGTTGTTGGTCATTGAAAACAAACAAATTTATTATTCTCATACAAGCAAAGTTTGATATACAACCTGGTAGCAGGGCTTTGGTTTGAGTATTCAGTGTGCACGGCAGACATGAAAACAAGGATGGCGCAGGCCTCACTCTATTTCTTTCAGAAGGCATCTCGATCAATTTAGATTTATTGCTTTTATGCAAGCATGTAAAAAAAACACTTCTAGATGCTGATTTTTCAAAGATGGTAAGTTTTGTCTTACTGCCTCTGACGTGGACACTGGGCAGGGTTTAAAGGGGGAAAAAAATTCATGTTTCATGAGGTGTTCTGAAATGGCCCTTAGGGGTTATTGTACTGGACTGTATAGAACCTTGGAAAGTTATACTGTGCTTAAATTTTTTGTGGATCATGATACTGAGGAGTAAGAAGAAGATATCTGAGCACTTCTTTATTTACACTGAAATGACAAAACCTGGTTGATGAGTGAAGCTGTATGCCATACTTTAGTGATGCCACCAAAGTCACTGGATAGTTGTTTACACTTGTAGGTCAGCTTTTGTGAGTTCAGTATTTGGGTACTTCAAATGTTATCAAATCACAAATGGCAGTTGAAATGAAAAGAAAATACTGAGGTTAGGTCACCTCTCATTTTGCTCATTTCAAGACAACTTAAATGGGTTTTGAAGAAAAGTTAGATTGAAATCTGGTCCGTCTTAAGCTGGTTCAAAATCAGTGTGCTATAATAAGCTAGTATCCAGTCTTTCATCTTTGTTTTAAGTAAGCATCAAAGTTGTTTTCTTTTTGTCTATACCTGGGAACTATATACTCCCCTTAAAGATATTTTCTCACACTTGCTCCTGTTTTGATTTTAAACTGTGTTCCCTCAGTGGGAGACTGTGATGACTCTATTACTGTTAGCATCAAGTGAGAATCATATTCCAGTCTTGTAATTATCCTCTTATGAAAAGCTTAATGAAACATTTTCTATTCTAGGTTGGCTGTGATCGCAGTAAAAACCTGGTGGATATTTGTGCAGAAAAACATTTCCAGGCGTTTGTCTGTGATGCCCTGTCAGTGCCAATCCGCAGTGGTTCTTGTGACGCCTGCATCTCTATTGCTGTAATACACCACTTCTCAACAGCAGTAAGTCACCCCTCCTCTCTCTGCTCCACTGTACTGTTGTATTGCTGTGCAAAGCTGCCAACACTACAGTACAAGCAAAGGCAAGAACAAAATGGGAAGAAATCTAAGGTTTGCATTTGGTGTAAGCAGTTGTCAGAGCAGAGTTAAGCTGTTGTGCTACTGCTGTGTCGCTTTCAGGGTGCCGGGGGTGAGCAACTTCAGGGTGCCGGCTGTGGCCTTCCTAGAGAAAGCATCCTGCCAGGGAAGGGCTTTTCTAGGGGCTTCAGCAACTTCCCTGAGTGGCAGGTAATTTCAGCAAGTGTAGCGATTTCTCAGCTACAAGTGATTCCAGCTCTGGTGACTCAGCTCCTTGTGAAATCACCCCGGCAGAACAGGAGCTTCATATGGCAGTTCCACAGAGGTAGCTTTATTGTCCAGCAGCCTCTGTGAAGGGGAGGCCAGGCACGAGAACTCCCTATGGAGGGGCAGAAACAGGGGTCTTTTTTATAGGAAAGGCAGGGGGTGGGGTAGAAACCAGTTAGCCAACTGGGTACAAGGTATTGCCATAAGGAAGCAAGGCATGCTGGGGGTGGTTCACTTGGTCACCATAACCTGAGGTAGGTTGCTTATCTCTGGTTCGACTCCTTTTGGCCTCAGGATGCTCTCCTCCAAGGGAGTGCCAAGGGCTCACAGCCCTCCACACTGCTGCTTCTTAGACTTTCTCTGATTGTCAGATACCCTTGCTCCCCCTGAAGCTTTGGTCCTGATGTTTGGGTTTCATTTTCATGTGCTTGCAATTAATGACACTGGAGAAGGGGGCTCTACTTTGGGAGTCAAGAGATGTATTGTTTCCAGGCTCAGATCTTGGGCAGGTCTTGTGATTTTGGGTTTTTTAATCTGTGCATTTGTTGTCCGTCTTCAAATGAAAGGGAGACTACTCACCAGTCTGCTGTGTCCCTGGGCTGGGTAAGGTTCTCCTGGCAGGAACTGTGCCATGGTAACAAGCTTCTAGACCATCTTAGAGGAGCCCCATGGATCTTTCCATACCAGAAATGCAGTGAATGATTCCAAATCCAGTACAAAAAAGTAGAAGGAACTCTGTTTTGGAGAAGGCTGACATGTCCTTGTTCGTGTGGTCAGAGGACCTGTGTTTAAGCTGTAAATCTGACCCCTTCAGCTGCAGACTTAGCCTGTGCATCATCAGGTACAGTAGATGTGAATCTGGGATTTTAAATACTGAATCACCTTCTTGAAAAGGTGTCTGTCTTTTCCAGGTGGGCTGATATGTCCAAGAAATCCTGCTCAGCACAGAACTATTTTCAAATGGAAAGAGAATAGTAGAATCATTGAGGCTGGAAAAGACCTTTAAGATCATCAAGTGCCGCTGTTAACTCAGCACCGCCAAGTTCACCACTAAACCATGTCCCTCAGTGCCACATCTACAGGTCTTTTAAATACCTCCAGGGGTGGTGAATCCACCACTGCCCTGGACAGCCCGCTCCAATGCTTGACATGAGTGATGTCTTGATGAAGAAATTATGTCTAGGAAAATGTCTTGTCTTGCACACAGTGATGGGGGCTGTATTATGAATGAAAATAAATAGTGGGAAAAAACACCTTCCTTTCAAGTTTTATTGTATCTTAGGTAAGGAGGAATTGCTGCCATTCCATCCTCCTGACTTTCTGTTTATGTACTAGCTTCACACTTCTGCTTTTCCTTTCCAGGAGCGGAGACTGGCTACTGTCCGTGAACTAGCTCGGCTTTTAAGACCTGGTGGAACAGCACTCATTTATGTCTGGGCAATGGAACAAGAATACAAAAACCAGAAGTCTAAATACCTTAAGGAAAAGAATGGTAGTAACAAAGAGAAGGAAATGAATACAGGCACAGCCCAGAGGCCACTTAGTGACCCAGGGCCTGATAACAGCAGCCAAGACTCAGCATGGTCTGACCAACTCCTCAGTGGCTTGAAAGATGAAAGCTGTGGTGCCAAGCCAGTAGCAGACTTCAGACTGCCTATTCACACTAACAGAACCTCCTTTCACTCTCAAGATTTGCTGGTTCCCTGGCACCTGAAAGGTGGTACTAAAAAGAAAGACGAAAGTGTTGATACAGTGTTGGTTCCAGGTGGCTCCAAAGAATCACAAGAACTCAGCCCTGTTTTCCACCGCTATTACCATGTGTTCTGTGAAGGAGAACTGGAAGCAGCGTGCAGATCCCTGGATTGTGTGAGGGTTCAAAAGAGTTACTATGATCAGGGAAACTGGTGTGTGATTCTAGAAAAGTTGTAGCCTGTGGTGTTTACTATGTGTAGAGTTTTCTTTGTTTTTTACAGTGAAAGGTATTTTCTGAAAAATATTTTTAATGCAGGCTGCAGCTATTGCCTCTTTTAAAATAACAGAATAAAGATTGTGTATTGAGTTAATAACAGTGGCTAGCACTGTGTGCATATGTTAACAAAATAATGGCCAAACTCAGCTACTTCGTCTGCAGAGTGTTTGCTTTACTTCTGTGAATTACAGTCAAGAGGATTGAGTGGGAAAATACTGCCCATGCAAATCACTAAGGCCAGTGTTGAGCTTTTAAAGACAAAGGGTCTGGTTGTCCCTTCTCTTATACCATTTTATATTGATGTAGCTGCAGTGGTTTCCCTGCAGTCCACAACTAATTGGAATGGAGCACTGGCAGGAAAGGCAGAGCTGTTTGCTGTGTAAAATTGTGGATCAGGGACGAGGGAGTGAGTGGCATATGAAGCAGTTAAGCTGAAGAGTCAAACTGTTGCCTCAAGTTTGGTCCTGCCTGTTTTGGTGTCCATGAGGGGTGACAGATCTCTTTCAGTTTGGAATTTACTCTCTTGATTGTGGTAATAATGATTTCCTCGAAGAGAACTGGAAAATCAGTGGGGACGCCACAGACATTTTTCTCTTCCTTGGCTCTCAAATACCTACAATTCATGCTGTCTGTCCCCAGAGTTCTGTAGCTCTTCATTGTAGTGTAGTGTGAAAGCTCCTCTGAAGTGTGAGTTCCAGCCCAGCTGGAACAGCCAGATCAGCTCTGCTACCCACCTGCATTCCTATGAGTGCGCATCTCTGTGCCTGTAGCACCAGGACTCGTGGGATGGGGTGACCCTGAGATTCCGCGTGGGGGGAAAAAAGGGAAAAATATTAAAGTGAAGGCAATATTGGTGCAGGTTTTCTGCTGGGTAGTTTCAACCCCTAAATGTTGGCAGTGGAGCAAGTTCTATTTACTGCACTTCAGAAGAGCAAAGGACTGGAGCAGAGGGAACTGATGCTGGGCTGGCTGACTCAGAGCAGCCCTTTTGGCTGTTGCCTACAAGGACTACGGCAATTTATTTATCTTGTGCTACCAAAGGAGCGAGCTACCTGCAATGCATTTCTGGAACTAAAATAATGGGCTGACTTTTGTAGGATAAGTGGCTATTGGTGCCTCTGGAAACCAGTACTGCCAAGCTATGCCCCTCATTGCCTGTTACATTGATTTATCGTCCGTAGATGTAGCAAGATGCATGGTATTGGCAGGTCGTGCTTCTGTAAATAATGGCATTTAAACTGAGTGCCCATCCTAAATCATGTGGGGACTTTGAGGACAGCTGTGTGCGCTTGGCCTACTCCTGCCTGCCTCCCATGTGCAGGTTAAAAGCTGCTGTGCTGGTAGCCTGCTCGCAGTCACCGTTTCTCCTAGGCTCCCATCTTACAGTGGAGAAAATCCAAGGGGAACAACAGCAGTAAGGGAGGAGCTTACTGCCACCACAATTCACCTTTGCTTGCTGTCTGCTTCCAAAGAGCCCTTGGGAAAGAAGGTCTTGTTCCTCAGCTGCACGTGCTGTCCATGTAGCAGCAACCTTGTCCTAGCTGATTTCTTTCCTTTGGAAAACAAAGGAAGGATGTCTGTATCGATGAGCCCTCTTGGGCATGTTCAGGGGCTGATTGGCACACATTCAATGAATATCACATAGCTGGAAGCATGTCTTGCATCAAAGCCTGAGCTGGCTTCAGTACTGGGACACAGTGTTTGGGTGCAGGAACTCACCCCTTTCCCGGCTGGACTGTGGGACCAGAGCTAGCCTGGACAGCTCCGGGGTGCAGTGCTACATGATGTCCGTTTCGCACTGGTGAGAAAGGGCAGGGACAGCCTCTGCTGGGTGTCTGTGCAGTGACTAACTCACTAAATTGGGCTCCCTATTATTTCTGATTATGTGGATTGCATTCATGTAGAATAAAGCAGGAGGACACATCTCTGAAGCTCTGTGTCTGTAAGGCCCTGTGTTTGCTGGTGCCTGGACTTCTGCTGAGCGCACAGCAGCTGCTGTTGCGTTTGTACATTGCCTGTAGCTGCATTTTTCTCTAAGAATATACAGTGTTCTGGCAAGGAACAACTAATTCTTGAAAGTCCTTCTGAAGTGCTGCCATATCTTGACCTCGTGTGACAAATTAGGAATCAGGTCTGCAGTTGTGCTCAGTTACTCAATGTACCCTTGTTCTGACTGGGGATAGCTCAGAGGTGCTGCCTCCAAATTCACTGCTGGCTCTGACTGGACAGAGGGTTAAGCACTGTTCTAACCTGGGGCTCAAATGCATCAAAGTAGACAAAGCCTGAATAATTGAATATGGACTTTATGTAACACTGATCTATTTTTTGCAGGCCCTGTAGCTCCTGTAGAGCTTTCCTGCTTTCCCTCTGTTTCCCTGCAGAGGCAGCATTAGGCAATGTCTGGTGTCACATTCAGCATTTTCTTCCCTTCCAGGCTGGTTAACATCATTTATTGACTGCCACATGTATAAATAGGTCAGATTTCCTCTCACCAGGTCTTCAGTGAAGCACCTGGGATGTCTGAGAGACGAGTCAGATTTTGCTGTCAGCCTTTTGGATGCCATCTCTCTTCCTGCAAGGTATTCCTTTTAGCTGAGTCACAGCAGCTTTTCCGATCCATTTCATGCTGGCTCAGAGCAGGAAGTATCACTCTCCCTGTCCTAGGCAGCCCGATGGTGGTGAGTGTCAGTGGGTCCTGGTTCTGGCATGGAGAACACCAGCTTGGGCAACACTGCATGGACAGGCACACTGGGTTGAACGTGCAATACATAATTCCTTACCAAAGAGGGTTTTCCTGGCATTTCTGAGGGCTGTGAGCTAGAGGACGGTCCCAGTGGCATGTCATCTCTTCAAAGACAGTAGAAAAGTTGAAAGTACTCTGACATCCTCTGAGACCTGGAAATGTTATGAAATATTTCTTTGGTTAAAGTCAGAGAGTCTCTTCAGATGTTCGAAGAGGAATCAAGTGGTGAAGGAAAAAATGACAAGGGAGGAGGGCAGGTAGACGTTAACAAAATGTTTTGCAGCGATTTACAACACAGAGTTAGGTGCCACCACAGCTGCCCTCTGCAGTACGCACTTGCCCCTTTTTCCCTCCTGGAAGTGTAATGAGATGAAACTCTTTAAGATCAACAGTTAGATTTAAATGTTACAGATTTCACGGTGCGCTGGCTTTCATAGTAATTGTGTTCCCTTTTTGGCCTTATTTAAATAACAAATGTGTTTAAATGGTTATTCATTTGCAGTCTAGAAGATAAAGGGAAAGCAAATACTCATCTCCATGTGAGTATGACCTGTGCTGTGAATGCCAACGCCTCTCCTGTGGCAGTCCTCCCTGATGTCCCAGTCATCATCAAAGCTCCTCAGTGTACCCAGGAGTAGGGAGGTGGGAATTTCTGCTCTGGCCCAAATATGACCCTTGGTTTAGGTCTGGGCACATGCAGGCAAACATCTGGTGGTGTGACCAGAGGTGGCTGTTTTGGGGGTCACTGTCCCCCTTGGTCCCAGCCTCCTGTTCCAGAGACCACCAGGCCAGCCCAGATCGGGTGCCCTGACCCTGCACTGGGCAGACCTGTACCATGCGTTGTACTGTCCTGCCCTGACAAAACAAGGGCTTCAGAGCATCTGTGGGCTCAAAGCTAAGGACACGATGAGGTGATTTCTTGTCCTGGGGAAGGCAAAAAAGGAAACCTGCAAAACATGGAGGGCTTCTTTTAACTTCATAGAGGTTCACCATCTTCAGACTGATGTCCTGGTGCAGCCAAGCCAGTGACAAGAACTCCCCCAGACCTTGGAGAGGCTGGATTTCCCTGGAAGCGTTCAACTTAAGCTTAGCAGGGAGAGGTGTAGGACAGCAGATGGCAAGGGACAACATACTGATTGCATTGCTTTGCTGACTGAGAGCTGCAAAAAGCTGAATGGAGACCACAGCTTTTCTTAAGAGAACTTGAAGGACTGGCCTTGGCACAATGAGCAGAAGATGAACTCTTGTACTCCCTAGTGCCCACCGAAGTCACTCAATCATGCCCTTCCTCAGCTGGACAGGGGAGACAAAATACAATGAAAGGCTCATGGGTTGGGATAAGATCAGGGAGAGATCCCTTGCCAGTTGCCATCATGGGTGAAACAGAGTAAAAAAAGGAGAAGTAAAACTAAATCTTGAAAACATCTTCCCCCTACCCTTCCCTTCTTCCCGCTCTTAACTTTATTTCTGATCCTCTAACTCCTCCTTGCAGTGACACAGAGGGATGGGGAATGGGATTATGGTCACTTCATCACATGTTGTTTCTGCAGCTGCTTCCTGTTCTCATGCCAGGATTAGGCATCTTCTTCCTCTCAAAGAAGCATTATGAATATGAAACTTCTAATCCATGTAAGTACAAATACAGATGTGCTTCATATGTATAAGTAAGATTAAAGTGTCCATCTTGCTACTACTGGCTTTTGGTTGAGAGTGTTGATACTGGATATAAGGTAAGTAACTCGTATTTCAGTCTTTAGGAGTTATAAGGCAGTGTAGGAAGCAGGAAGTTGCTTTAATGTACTAAGAGATGGAGAAGCAGAGAGATTATAAAACAAGTTATAGGGAAGAGCATGGTGAATAGAAACTACAGCTTAATATCAATAGAGTATGACAGCAGAGAGTGGAGACTAATGGTGATCAGTTAAATGCCATGATCCCAGTGGGAGCAATTAAGTATCTATCAGAGATATTAAATATACGCAAGAAAAACAGCAATCAATCTGAGTGAAAGCGAGCTGCCGGTGTGCATACAGGATGAGGAGAATTTCTGAAGATGACATGGAAAGTCAGCTGTGTCCCTGAGTCTCTCCCAAGCAGAACTCAGACATTCTCTGTATAAAGTGAACGTCACTGAGCAGGTTTAGGGAACTGTGTGCCAGAAATAAATGTCACGCAGCTGTCACTGCATACAGCAAATGTTCCAAGTTTTGCAAACTATTCCCCTGACAGTACTAGGTGGATGGGGAACCTTCCCAAACACTTAAACTATGAGAGATTTAGAGTGGTAACATTTTCCCTACATTACAAAATTTTCATGTTTACCAGAATCTAAAAAAACTTTTAGTTTCAGAATTCCAGTTCTGCTATACCTGTAAATGTCACAGAAACAGTTTCCACTTGCAAAGTGAAGATGATAAAGATTTGTCTAGGAATACTAAAGAAGATTAATAGCTACTGTCTCCAGTGTGGTTTGTTTTGTGTATTCTTCTTGCTGCTACAATTACAGATTTCTTGTCATTATCACTTTCTGTGTGTCACTGTGGTTTTCTATAATTTACTGGGGAGAAAAGAGGGAAAGACATTTCATTCATTATTACAAATCTCTTTTAGGTGTGTTAATGTGCTTTAAAAGAAGTGATTATACTGACAACATCAGCATTTGGACCCTAATTTATTATGCAAATAACTTGCTCTGCCTTAATTAGTATATGTCCTCTTGGGGCAGAATCAGAACTGCATTGCTTTGTCCAAACTTTCTGAAAGGCCATGCCTGACATCTCAAGTGGCCACAAATGAGTAATTTTCCTTCTTCCACCTGCCTCCTTAACAGATATTTGCTACAGAGATGCTTGTTGAAGGCAGCCAGCCTGTTCCTGTGCCTGATGGTGCTCTCATCCACAAGCTAGATATCAATTTCTCGGCCGAGCCACCTCACTGAACTGTAAAAGACACCTACGTTGAAGCCTACAACTCGGGTCAACAGCAAGACCCTGGACTGTTTTTAGCTGGCTGACATAATTTTGTACAGTATTTCTGTCACACTTCTGCACTTGCAGCAAGGCACCACTGGTGTGCAAATTCTGTAAAATTCTCAGAAACATTGCAAGTATTTTAGGCTATTTTAAAGGTATCCTTGTTTAAATTATTCTAACCTGTGACTTTGTCATAATATCAAGTATCTGATATTGTGAATTGACTCTTAAAACTCGACGTTTTACCTGTCAGCCACAGCTGTGGCTTTGAAGGATAACACAAGGAGGAAGCTACAGACAATCCAGGGGGTTTCCTCTCTGTTTGTTCTTCCCTTCATTTCCAGTAAATAAGGTGGTCTAATAATTTTATTTTAGGGCTTTATCTAAAGCATCCTGAGAACTGATGGAGACTTGCCCCTCTGCCTCTTGTGAGCACTGGATAAGGCTCTGAGGTAGGTCACTTAGCTAGCGGGCTGGGAATACCAGATCTGACGTAGCATGACAGAGGGGGGTTGGTGCTTGTAGGTCTGCGGGCATCAGGACCTCCCAGTAGGCAGCCCCTCCATGTAGGCAGCTCTGTGGAGGTACATCTGGGCACTGACTGGTTCAGGGACACAGAGAGAGTGCTCTGACATGAAACTCTTCTCTACTCCTTAAGCAGGCTATGCCTACCATTACAAAACAGCAACCCCAATGACAGCAGTACTTTTTCCTCTGATTGTACGAAAGCTGTAGCAGAAAATTTCCAATTCACAAGCAAATAAGGTGGAGAGATATGTCATTGCAATATCAGTAATTAATTTTCTCCTTACAATGCAGAAATGATCTGTATTATTACTTTAACATGAGGACAAGCTTACTCTTGTTAAAAAGCTATTGCCCTTTATCAAAAAAAAAAAAGAAAATCAATCTTCTATCACAACAATCAACTAAACAGATGTATTTATTCTTAGCTGTCTTTGTCTTATATTCCTACGGAAATTTAATTAAAAGGAAAACTATTGAACCAAAGCACAAGACGGTAGAATAAATTAATGTGAAATATGTTTTTATAAATGATTGTGTGCTTCTTCGTGTGATGTCTTATTCAGACTCTAGATCAAAACTGAAACTGATTCCAAGGCCTAGAAAGAGTTTAGAAATTGCTAACAATAAAAGTAGCTCACAGTCTGTTGCTGAGCCATCCTGTCTCCTCAGATAGTTCATCTTTGATGCCTTGTGCAGAGCAGAAGATGAAGCAGCATGTTTCTCATCACATTCGACTGCTCAAATACACATCAGTCCTTAATGTTAGACTTCTCATACACTTGGATGAGTTCAAAGTATAAACTTGCAACCAGGGAGCTGCTAAAGCACCCATCTCAGGGAGGCAGAGTCCTTTAAAGTATGCTGCAGCTCTCTCTGGCAGTAATTCAAGTTACAATCTGGCAATATCTGAAGCTCTGTTAGAACAATTACAGTGAATCCCACATTCTTGCTATTAGAAGGCAAACCCTGCCTTCAGTTCCAATTTCAAAGCTCCCCAGCTTTTCACACTGCCTTATTCTTCTAGTTAAAGATGGTAAGGATAAGAAACAGAGAAGAAGTTGTTCGTTCTTTTTTTTTTCTGCTTGCTTCTTGCTTAGTTTCTGAAAGCGATTTGCACAGTACATAGTCTTTATACATTCTCCTGTTTTCTCTAAATCTACCAACACAAATCTGCTGGTTCCCCCCCCCCCCACCTTTCTTCCTTTGCAAATCAATTTTTTGTGCACAACATCCCTTTCTGAGGACTTGTTTGTGTGTGCCATCCATCTTTTCACCTTTATTTGTGTATGTATTTCCTCTCTGGTCCCATGGCCTCTGAATACTCGCCCACATTAGATTTCCCAATATACCAATATAGAAATAACCCCTTGACTCACAAGTAATGCCATGCTTGAGTCCTTGAAAGTCCTAATACTTTATATTTTGCATTCAAATCCTCTCCTCAGATTATTTACCTCTGGGCCTCCTACAGGCATCTCAGGCTGGGAAATTTTGACATAAAGCCCCTTACTAAGTAGCCCATCTGGTAACTAGCCTGATGCTGGTTTTAATATATCATAAGAACCAGTTCCTAGCAGTTTCTAGATGACTCTTCTGTTGAGGGGTTACGCCCTTCAAGAGAGCTTTCTTTGAGGAATGCTTCATATCTTTTTCTGTTTGTTTGTTTGTTTGGTTTTTTTGTTTTGGTTTGGTTTTTTATTGCCATTGTAATGATTTCTGCTGCATGGACTCACTTCACATCTCACCTTCCTCACTCTTCATCCTATATTCTGAGGAAGGTTCAGAGGGTGTTTTATTCAGAATTCATCAATGCCTCTCACCAAGCTACCAGAATGAGAGGATGTATTTCCTCTGGCCCAACTGTTGAGTATTAAGAATACACTAAAGGAAAAAAAAAAGTTTATTCATCATGCATTCTTCTTGGGTTTCAGGCTTTCTTGGGTCTTGGGCTGTATGTGACAAGGATGTAAATTAGAAGGTGTTCTGGAGTAAAAAACATTTGCACCAATTCCTTTTAGTGCTGAAATGCTGATTGTGGAGATGTAGCTTATCTGTGTGCTTTGAATTAGAGGAATCACTGAGATTAAATTGTTTCTTTCTGTTGATATCTTGCAGATTAGATAAACACAATTCTGCAATCTCTGGCACTGTTCCCGTTCTCTCTCATTTCTGTTACAAAACCTGAAAGACATGGAGCCAGCTTGCAGGCCACAGTTAGATTTATCACTCCAAGATCCCTGGTAGGAGGTTTGTTAGGATGGCCAGAGCTCTTGTCTCATCTTTGTTCTTTCCAAATAATCCTCTCAGTTGAGTCAATCCACTTGTTCAGATTGACATGCCAAGTAATCTCCTGGGAGAACAGGCAGGAGGAAACATAGGCTCAAAAATCACTCTCGCCCATCTTCCCTATATAAAAAATGCTTAGCTTTATAAGGCATAAAGACTTTATAATAAGACTTTATTCCTGTGTGACCAATCCCTTTCTGAATCCACCATCTTGGCAGGACACCCTGCAGGGATGTGTTTCTATCTTGCCTGTCAGCAGCTCCCTAAGATGCTTCCGACAGGCAGGGTGAGGGCTTGAAACCATATCATAGGGAAATATTACATGGAATTTGACTATGGGAGATGCTATGGTCTCTCCCATTCTGAAACTTCTAGGACAGAAGAGCCCAAAAAACATACTAAAAGAAATCCAGCGTCCTCCTACTGATGGTCTCTTTTCCAGCTCGGTGGTATCCAGCACTGTGGCATATGCTTGCTTGGTGTAGCCTGTGTGTTAGCATTAACAGGGGCCTGGAGGGGCCTTTGTGCTTCAAAATGAGGTGAGTGGCAAGACAAGCTGGTAGTGTCACGCTTGTCAGAGGGTTTGCTGTCAAGAACAGTGACAAAGACAGTGACTTGGGATGTCAGGCATGTTACTCAGTATTTACAGCTATTTCTGGGTCAAGGGCTAAGACAAGAATTAGATATGAAATTGCCCTTCCCTCTAAACACAGTAGTATAACACAAAGGAAAATGAAAAGCAATTTCAGGAATTGTGGGGTGAAAATTGGAGAGGAGCAAATTGCTCAAGTTGCTGCTGAAAGAGACAATTATGAACACTCTCTGTGGCAGTCAAAATCTCTGTACAATTATTGTCATGGTGCTGTAGTGCCTTGGAGCCCTTTCCATAGAGCAAGACCTCACTGGTCTCAACAACTTTTTCCCATGAGTGTTCACCTTCTCATTAGGAAAAGACATGGTCCCAACTTTTTTTGATTCTCTATATTGCAGTGAAAGGAGGAGACTCTCCTGCAATACTCCATGTGTACAGTCCAGCTGGGAAGGTTACTGCAGCTCCCTTCAGTTTGCTGTGTGCTGCCCATGTGAGTGTGCATTGGACTGAGCTACAGCACTGCAGGAGAAAAGGACAAAGACAGGCCCAAGGTGTCAGGAGCAGCCAAAGGCTGTGGTTACTCTGTACACTGTCTCCAGTTTCAGTTTAAGGTATTGCTGCTCTTGCAACAAATGGGCTGATACAACTCTTTGTGGGACTATGCTACAATGTGGGCTCTGGAGCTGGCCTACCTTTAAGAACTAAAATTATGCTTTAATCTCACTTAAAACCAAAACCAACCCATTGCACTGCACTGAAACTCTGCCTAAGAGTATTTTAGTTACTATTGCACTGGTCTGATGGATAGGTACTGATAAATGAAAGCCCCAAGGCTTTAATCCCTGCCCCAGCTAGGTGATCTTGAGTCAGTATTTGTGTCTCACTTTCAGTGTAGCTGATCTGAAGCCCCCTGACATGTGTAGCTCTGGCCCTCTCCAGGATGAGCAGGCACCAGAAGATGTAGTCATTTCTCCCAAAAGGTGTGTTGCCAGTCTCAGCAAATAATGGGCAGGATGAGTGTTACCCCTGCTGTGAGCTTCCTGTCTGATAAAAATGTTTTCAACTTCTCAAAGGAAAAAAAAACCAACCAAACAAAGCATGTAAAAGCTCCCCAAGACATGGACTGAATGAGTTCTTTCACATGTGTAACAGCTACCTCACAAAACATTTACTAGTAGAATAATAGAATCATTTAGGTTAGAAAAGACCTCTAATCAAAGACCATCGAGTCCAACCACTGACCCAGAACTGTCAAGTTGTCACTAGAGAATTTCCCAGATGAAGGATTCACTTTATTACAGTCATGAAACTTGGGTGGGGAGAGGGAAAATGGATGTTTCTAAACCCCATCCCCCTGGTCTGCTGAACTATGGCCAAAATTATAATCTCTTTTCAAAGAAGATGAGGAAATTAACAAAATAACAATTGCTCAGGGGCAGACAACTCACAATTTGCTATTGAATATGGAACAATGGGTGAATCATTCTTCAATCCACCACAGCCTCCTCATTTGTTCTCATTGCAAGCTGAGCTCTCCTTTCCAAGCGAGGCTGTCAGGAGCCTCAATGTCACTGGGGCCCTTTTGTTGCTGCCAGGAGCACTCTTCTTGATGGACAGTAGAAAATCGTCTGGTTTTTCAATTCAGGTGCTCACTGCACAATTGAGGCACTCACTGCACAATTCAGGCAAGAGCAACTAATAACCTGAGCATTGCTGCTGCATTGATTTTTGGGTGAGGTGTTCTATCATTTTATGGCACTGAATTTAGACACAGTTGCTTTAATTTTCTCCTGAGTAAACATAATGAAATTTCTATGAAAGAAATATGCTTTTCCCAGTAATTGCATCATTCTTTGTTTGTTTGGGTTTTTTTCCCCTGCAATTTCTCCAAGGACTGACATTTTATTTCTGAGACAAGACAATGAAAATTCCCATCTGAGTCTAAGTAATCCCTCAGAACCGAATGTAAAGGACTGCTCGACAGTACCAAAGGCAACTGAAAACTAGGTGGTTTTAAAAATGAACAGAATAACTGAAACTAAGTACATTATGACTGGGGTGTGTCCTCTTTCTGTCCTCTTACCAGCATCTCACTGGATATTGTTTTTCTTTCGTATGAGGACTTCACAATGTGTTGTTATAACTGAAGTAAGAAATTCTCTGCAGCATCACTGTAGAAAAACATTTTGTATTCTCAGAGTAAAAAAAAAACCCCTTTTCCCTTAGTGAAACACTGCCTCTTGTTTAAAGAAAACCGCACGGGATCACACTAAGTGGAGAGGATTTGTTTCTTAACCTTTTTGAAATAAAAATAAAACATCAAGCTGAGAGTTGAAGGCAAGCAGTGAACGTTAGAAGCATGGAGGTTTATAACACAGGTCAGCTGGAGAGTCACCAGTTTCTTTCAGAGAAAGTGTAAAATGTGCCATTAAATGGAAAACAATGCTTCACTCGGTAAGGTCAGTTCCTCCCTGAAGGAGTTCCTCAAATTCAGTATCTCCAAAGCATTATTGTTTTATTGTTGTTTAATTTTGGCACTGAGAATGGGACAACTGAACAGAGGTGCCCAGCTCACCATTAAAAGTGGTATACCAAGAACTAGTTCTCTAGGCTCACTGAAGATTTCTGAGCATGTGAGGAGCTCTCAGACATACTAATATCTTGGAAGAAATACGGCTAAACTTTTACCTGCTTCCTTTGAGAAAATGCTTTTCTTGAATGAGGAGAGGAAACGAAGCTAAATTATGTCACGATTTCTCTAACTGCTGACTTCAAAATTAAAGGCAGCTTACAGGAAGAACTTTCTAGGTTTTACTGTTCTTTGGTTTTTGAGATTGTCCTAGTTTGGACAAATTGGAGGAAAATATCTTTTGATAGAAGTCAGGTTGCAACCACCTTTCCCTCCAGGTTCGGGAAAAAATTTTCCTCGAAGGAAAGTGAAAGAGATAAAAGCTATTTATTTAACAAACACACAAGAGGGGAATAATGATGCTAAATAATGAGATCTCTCTCTCTCTGCGGAGAGAAAACTTGGGAAGATGTCAGAGTTCTTCTGTAGGTGTGGTCTCTCTCCTCCTCAGAACTGGGTCGGCGAGGGGCCACCCCCCCTCCGGGCCTCCACGAAAATTCTCCTGATGTGTTCAGATGTTGTTGAAACAGTCCAGAAGAGAAGAAAAGAACAAAAAAAACCCCCAAAATCCTAGGAAAACAAGGTTCAACTGTCCGTCTCTCGCCGGAAAAAGAAAATGCCGAGAGAAAAAAAAAAAAGTTGACTGTGGGAAGGAAAAAAAACCCAAGGGTACCGCTGAAGCCGAGGAGCGTATCTCAGTGTCCTTGAAACAACTGCTTTGAAACGTTTTTTTGTTTTCTGTCCTTCTCAGGCTCAGTTTAAAGACACAGACAAGATTGGTGGGCATAGGGTAGCGATGGGGGATACACATTATAAAGTCACCCCACGATTCTGGAGTGTATTTGCATCATAGTTTCTTTCTTAAAAACAGGAGTATTAGAAAATGGTTTTAAATTAAACTTTACAGTACCACCCTATTAATGACATGGAGGGTTACAGGTATGAAGAGTAGCGCCTGCAAGAGCTCACCCCATGCTTTGAATGCTCTTCTTTGTAACTTTCTGCTGTAGAATACACATTCCCTGTTCTCACTCCCAAATTGTCCACATCTGTCACTATTCACTCTATGCCACAGTTTCCAGACTTTCTGTTCTCATTTTCGAATACTTCCTAAATTGAGTCAGTCACAAGTAGTTGGCTTAGCTCATGGACTATCAATTTTCTGTTTAGATTTAATACGAATCTATTAAGCCCACATGCCTGGCTGTGTGCTGAGCGAGTTAGAGAGCATCCACTTGAGATACTCTGCTGGCTGCCTGGAACAAGTGGTAGCACTGGGATGGAAAGAAACCCATTTGTTGGGGAGAAGAGCACATCACAATCAGAGAAGAGGCTCTCCTTTAATGGGTCAAACATGCTCTTTTCTTGCCTCTCCTCTCTCAAGCAGTGTACTTTCCTGCATATAGCTAAGGACTGAAAGTAGCATTAGTCAATCCTGCTGGAACATCTTCTGTATCCATCTGTTTGCTCTGTAAATGGCAAACCTGAAGAGGGTTTACATGCTGCTTTTCCAAATGGTGCCTATGAAAGTCTATCCGTTATCATTCTACATCTAGCGGTGATCTACAACAGGTTTTCCTTGAGAAGTTGTTAACTGTCAGCATAAATTGAACAAATATGCAAATTCAATTTACACATTTAATACCACCATGGAGATGATGATTAAATCACTGTTATCACTTTGAAAACATACTGTCCCATGAAAATAGCTAACAAATTACCCAAGTTCTTCGCTCAGATCTTTGCCTAAATGTTATTGATTGGCAACTGTGGACACATTTGGTGTCAGACACATTAATAACACTCTGATCTCATCCCAAAGAAATTATGTCCCAGATAAACATTTGCTTCACCAGAGGTATAGAAGCCCTGTCAAATACTGTTGGCCAACTGCAACTTTTAAGTGCTCGAACACGCCTGTTTTTGAATTTCCCTCCCCTCAGCCAAGCACATTCCGAGCAGCCGGCACCCTGACATTACAGAGGTTATGGTCTTGCATGGATGCACTGAACCGGCTGCAAATGGGCAAGAAAGTGTCTGGAAGATCACCTGGAGGTGCTCACAGCAATGGGGAGCACTGGGCACTGCGTGGAACCTGTGAGCATCTTTTGGGCCACGTTTCCTTGTTTGCTCTCATTAATGCTGGTCTGGACAAGCAGGCCAAGGTCTGCGTAAGGGAATTTCAGCCCGGCAGGAGGGATGAGCCTGAAGGTCAGTATTCCATTGTTGAGGAATACATTTAGTGCTCAGTGTCCAGCAGGCTCAGCTCTGGGGAGAAGTCTGAGCCCAAGGTAAGAGACTGTGAAACTGCCAAAGGGCACAGGGACCTGTGGTGCCAGCCAGGTGCCTGGACACTAAGGGACATGGCAGGAGCCAAGGATTCCAGACATTACTGTGCTTGGACTGTGAGGGTATAAGAGCCCTGGGGTTTCTTCGTTTGGGGCCCCTCCTTGAAGGCACCCAGCTCAAATTGTTATTTTGTTGTGGTATCATGATTAAACTATTTTAAGGATTGAGACGTCACAGACTTTGCTATGGGGAACCCCTGGTTGAGCTGGTAAAGAAACCTTGTCTGACTGTGGGGTATATGTAGCTGCCAGGGCCAACTAGGTGGTATGAGTGTGACTGCTGGAATGGCTTCTGGATGGTTGGGCAGGGAAGTTTCCTTAATGCCTATCCTGGGACTGTGTGGTCCTGTTGGTCAAGCAGCACAGGGTTCCAATAAGCTGCTGTGCCATGACGTGGTGTTTGCCGTGACCTTCGCCTGTGAGGCCGGTGAGCTGTGAGCAAGGTGTGGGGAACCCACCTGGGTGTGTGGGGTGGGGCAACCCTGGATACACGGACAGTCTGCAGAATGAGACGCTGGAAAGCAGTGCCATGGAAAGGGACCTGGGAGTCCAGATCGATGGCAAGTTCAACATGAGTCAGCAGTGCCCTGGCAGCCAGGAGGGCCAACCCTGTCCTGGGGGCATCAGGCACAGCATCACCAGCCGGGCAAGGGAGGGGATTGTCCTGCTCTGCTCTGGGGCAGCCTCACCTCCAGTGCTGGGGGCAGTTTTGGGTGCCACTGATGCCTTTCCTGGTCTTAAAATCAAGAATCAAACATGGTGAGAAGGGAAAACGGGATTTTACCTTGGTATTTATTTTAAGGATCCTTAGGTGCACTACGTCCAGGTCGAATGCACCCCAATGCACACTGTAATGCACACCCCCAAAAGATCTGGTATAACATTATAGGTCTTACCAATCAGCATATCTATCAAAGATTCCCCAGTGAGAGGCTCAAGTGAGCCCCCCTCCCCAAGGAACCTTCCCCTGGATGGTTCTATCTTAGTTTACAAAATGTGTTCTGGAGAGGACCTTGGTGTCTGGGGCACACTGCTCCCTAACTACGAGGCTTCTAAAATGTT
>VZTI01003257.1:200835-269283 GCA_013397865.1 Struthidea cinerea
GAAAAAAGTTTTTCACCCAGAGGGTGGTTGGGCACTGGAACAGGCTCCCCAGGGAAGTGGTCACTGCACCAGCCTGACAGAGTTCAAGAAGTGTTTGGACAGTGCTCTCAGGCACATGGTGTGACTCCTGGGGATGGTCCTATGCAGGGCCAGGAGTTGGACTCGATGATCGTTGTGGATCCCTTCCAACTCAGGATATTCTATGATTCTATAACCCTGCCATAAGCTGAGCGCGTCGCGGCGGACGATGGCGAGAGCACAGGGGCTGCGCGGCCCGGCACCAGAGCTCTGCTCCGGGGAGGTTCCCGCCGGGCGGGGCGGGCGCTGTGCCCGCCGTGCCCCCTGTGCCCGGCTGCTCCCGCTTTCCCCGCAGTGCCCCCTCTGCCCGGCTGCTCCCGCAGTGCCCCCTGTGCCCGGCTGCTCCCGCCGTGCCCCCTGTGCCCGGCTGCTCCCGCTTTCCCCGCAGTGCCCCCTGTGCCCGGCTGCTCCCGCTTTCCCCGCCCTGTCCCGCGGCCCCGCCCCGCCATTGCTGTTCGCGACAGTGTCGCGGCGGAGCTGCCGTGCGGCCGCTGCGCGGCTTCCGGCGGGCTGTGCGGATGGCGTCCGGGCTGGAGGGCGAGCGGAGCCGGGAGCAGCGGGAGCAGGAGGCGCTGCTGGCTCAGGTGGGGTGACCGGCCTGGCCCAGCCTTGCCCCGGGGCCGCTCAGCACCCCCTCGTTCCCCAGGCTGGGCGCTCGGGGCTGCGCGGGGTCGGTGGGCTCCTGAAGGCCGCGGCAGCCTGAGGAGGGGACACAGCCATGGGGAGAGCCCCTTCTGTGCCGAGGGGAGCTGGGCTGCGGCACCAGGAGTGGCAGGACGCAGTCTGGAATTTCTGAGTGACACCCACCTGATCTCGTGCGTTTTGCCACTTGTGGTTTTGATCCTCTTGGTGTTTCACTCACTACGTATTTCTGTGCTTACACCTTTGGAAGGAGCCGGAGTCGGTCATCTTTGCATTCTCCCTTCAGATTTTTTTATACATGGGTGAGATGGCACCACCCTCACTCCCCGGCCTTCTCTAGGCTAAACAGGCCCAGCTCTCAGCCTTTCCCTAAATGAGATATGAATGGCAACTCCTCCTTGTCTGCTGGTCTGTCTTTACTAAAGAGTTTGTATCTCTCCATTGCAACACTCTGGTCATGGAGTGGTAAAAATTTGAAGTTGTGTGCTGTGCTAAGACGTAGGAGCCTGATTACTTGCCTGGTGATATGTTGCTGTAGTGTATGACAAGAATTAGGAGGCTCCCACTCACAGGTGCTTTGGTAGAGATGCTGGGACTTGGAGACCCGTGCTAATCCTGATGCATTTTGTTCAAAATCTGCCTATATGCTGGTTTTGGTATTTGTGGTGATTCTTGTTGTGACTTGTAGGTAAACAGAATGCTGAAGTCATGAATGGTGCATCACTTAGGTGACATGGCTTGCTTTGGAGTTTAAGGGGGGATAACAAGAGCAGCATAAGAGGAAGACAGAGTATGGAAAGAGTCTGACGTTGTGCTGATGGGCTTTTGACAAAAGGAAGGCCAGAGTAAGCAGCAACCAAATCGTACTAGGCAAGGACATTGTCAGAAAATAAGTAGTGGGAAAATGGCCTGAGTAGCCTGATGCTTACACAACAGTGATGCCTTTTCCCAAGGCAAAGCAGAAAGAGAGAGGATTTCATGTAATATATCATGTGGGCATCTCCCTTGTACAGTTTTGGAACCATTTCTTGGCAATAAAAGTTCCCTTCAGTGATTTCCCCCCTTTTGACAAGCAGTTGAAAGGAAATACATTTAACTTAGTAACAGTGAATCACACTACCTCGAAAAAGTTTGTTGATGATGTTGTCTGTTGCTTTACTTGAACTGCTGGGTGTGTTTAGGAGTGCTCCTTTGCTCAGTTCAACCTCTTGGATGTTCAGAAAATACAGTTAACAGCGAGCAGAACTTATGTAGGACACTATTATCCTACTTCACCTTTCCTTCTCTGCTGGTGCCACTTGTACAGCAAGCTGTCTGGGCCAGTGCCACTGGCTTAGAATCCTAGAACAGCTCTGATTGGAAATACCTTGAAAGATCACTTGGTCCAACCCCTTGTGGGAAGGGGAGCCTAAGTGAGATTATCTAGTGCTCTGTTCAGTCATGTCTTGAGAACTCCAATGATGGAGTTAAGGAAACTTTCCTGTCTGACCATTCAGGAAGCACAGTCCCCCACCTGAGTCCCACTCCCACCGCCCGAAGCTGTCACTGCTGGCGCTGAAGCCCCTCTGTGGAGGGCAGCTCCAGTGAGCCAACGCGTGCTCTGCTGGACTCCCTGCACACACCACTCACACTTAGTCAGACAAGTTTCCCTTACCAAGCTTGACCCCACGTGTTCCATAGCAGAGTCACAGATTCCTGGATCCTTAGAACATTTTAATTGTGGTGCAGAACACAAAGCCAGCTTGAGCAGGTGCCTCCAAGGAGGGACCCTGAGCAGCTGAATGCCTGAGCTTTTATACTCTTGCAGTCTAAGTGTGCCATAGTCAGGGGTCCTCCTGCTGAGTCCTTGGCTCCTGCAGTGTCTCTGAGTGTCCGCTCTCCTGACTGGCCCCAAAGGTCTCTCTGCTGTGCAAAGGGGCAGCACCAGTTCACAGCCTTTTGCCTGGGGCTCCCATCATTTCCTGACACCCAGAGCCCAACCTGCAGCTCACACTGCAGCTGCACACTGAGCTATCTGCACCGAAGGTATTCCTCAACAGGAATACCCTTGTCCTCTCCCTGTGGCTCCTTCCTTGTGAAGAGAGAACTTCTCTTTATAGAACACCCTTTACTGGAATACTGTGATGAGTTTCCTCCCTTAGGTGTCTCTTCTGAGGGAGAAAAGGCCTAACTCCTTCAGGCTTCCCTCACAGGGCAGGTTCTCCAGGCCTGTGATCAGCTTCATGTCTTGTCTTTGGACACTCCAGTTTGTCTGTGTCTTTCCCGAGCAGTGGGACCCAGCACTGGGCACGGTGCTCTGGGGCAGCCTGACAAAGGCTGAGCAGAGTGAGGTGATGATGTCTCCATCTCTGCCAGCGATGCCCCTGCAGATGCACCCCAGGATCCAGTGTGCCTTTGTTGCTGCAGCAGTGCGGTGCTGGCCCTGCCAGCTTGTCCACCAGGACCCCCAGATCCCTTTCAGCAAGGCTGCTTCCCAGCCACGCAGATCCAGACTTGTACCAGGCTCTTGGGTTATGTTGTCCTTGTACCTGCCTGTCTTAAACTTCATACATTTCTTGCTAGCCTGCTCTTCCAGCCTCTCCAGGTGTCTCTGTAGAATGTCTTGCCTTCGTGACACGTCCACCACCCAGTTTGGTGTCATCAGCAAGATTGATGAGGTTTCAGTCCCATCATCCAGATAATTTATGAAGATGTTGAGCCTGTAGAGCCCAGTATTGATCCTGGAGGATCCACTTGTGACAGGCTGCCAGCCTGACTAAAAAACATTGATAAATGCTTACTTTTTGTGAAAGCTTTTTACAGGGTCAGACATTGCAGTAGTTTATGAAATAATAGTTTTCCTCTTTTCCTATTTGCCTCTATTTGCATCAACAGTTTAACATGAAATAAAAGTGTTCTGTGAGGATGTTACATAAAAATTTTGCTACAACTTCTTCTTACCAAAATCTCTGTGGATGCTTTTAACTTCTTTTGTTAATACCTCTAAAATACTGTTAATTTGAAGTAATATTTTACCTGTAGCATTAAACGCTTTTGTGATGTTTTAACAGCAACTGTTGTTAAATATGCTGCAGTCTGTGGAAAAGGCAATGAATTTGTATTTAACCAATAATCATATTTGTGTAAGTCTCAGTTTAGGGAGGCAGTAAATCTGTGGAAGGAGGTTTGGTTGTTGGAGAAACACAACAGCAGTGAGCCAAAGCCACTCTCATAGGGGAAAGGTTGACATTGGGAATGAGAGCACTTCTTCATACTGACAGTGTGTGGGGAGAAAGGGCACAGATTGTTTTTGGCAGAGTTTGAGTTGTTGCTAGAAAGCATGGTATCTTGAGCACAGGGGCTACACTTCTGACTACATTGTTAGGATATGTCTCAAATGTCCTTTGATGATACTGTAGCTTCATAAGTCCTAACTCTTAGTGTTAATATATTCTTGTAGGTTTAGGTCCTGCTCATCAGCCTTGCTGAAGAATATTAGAGAAATTGGTTTGGAGTTTTTAGAATGAAACCAACTCTGATGTGTTTTCTTATTGCTAAGATGTAGTGTATTAAAAGGTGTGTATGTAGGATCTGTGTTGAATGTTGTCATTTTCTTTGACTTGAACAAGAAACAGACCATCATTGTATTGTTCAGCATATTTTTAAAATGCCATGAATACAAATTACTCCTACATGAATATCTTAAAAATATATCTGCAATTTTTGTGTGATACTAAACAAAACCGAATGCACAACCCTATGCACAACCCTAATTTTCTGGAGTAAGGCAAACACTGATTTTCTGTGTACAGCAGTAGGCTCAGAGTTGGCTTTTACCACTCAAAACTAACAACTGGGGAGTAAATAGCTCTGTAAAGATGTTACATCGTTACTTAGACAAAAGATGATGAAGTGTTACAACTACTGTGAGAAGAATAAAGAACAAAGCAAATGGTTGCGCAGACATATTACTCATTTCTGTGCAATATCAAATAGTTTATGCAGTCCTGGTCCCAGCATCTCAAGAAGAACCAAAAAACCTCAGAGAAGTTGGGAAGAAAAGTGCAGAGATTATCTTGGTGCAGATTGTCCAAGGACTCTAGAGGTTTTGAGATGAGGAAAGATAGGCTGAAAATAAAGTTAGTACAAGAGAGTTCTGTAAAATTGTTAAATGATGTGGAGAAGGGAATAGAGAAGTGCTATCTGCCAGTCCTTTCAGGTCAAGAACTAGGTTGTATTAAGGGATTTGCAGGTAGCCAACTTAGAGCAGACAAAAGAAGGGAACTTTCAGATGATGCACAGAGAAATTGTAGGATCTCTTGTACAGCATGTTGCAAATACTGGCACTGCACTTCCATCCAGATAAGAGTAGCCTAAAATCTAAAATATATGTTGAAAGTTATTGATTGAAAAGTTGTTGAGCCCCAAATTGCTGGAGATTGCAGGAATATTTTGGCGATGGCTCACTTTGGACTTAAGCCTGTATACACTTCTGCTTTCCTGAGCATTACTGGACATTCTTTAGTTGGGATACTAGCTTAGATTCTCAGTTCTGAGAATGTCAGAGCACTGAGAAATCCAATACAGGGAAACAGAATGGAATATAATTTGTGAAATACTAGCCACTGTGGTTCTTCAAGTCCATTTTTTGTGGAGTGTAGGAATGGTTCTGGAGACAATGCTGTTGTTTTCTACAGAATTTAACCATTATAGGTGCTTGGTCCCTGTATGGCCAATGAGAAACTTCCCCGATGTGACTTTTCAGCTTCTTACTGAAAGTCACAGTATAGAGTCTGTGTTATATTTCCGCAGTGTTATGTTTTCACTTCCAAGCAAACTAAAGCCAAGTCAGATTCTTTGATTTTCAAAGGTTCTCTTGAGTGCATTGGGTAATACTGAAACATAAATTAATGATCAAATGGTTTTCTTTACTGTTGCTTGTGAAATTTGCTGTGTTCATCATCTTATGAATGTCCTTGAGCTACTTCTTTTTCTTTGCAGTAAGACCAAAAAGTTGAAGTAAGGAGAGGACATACTGAAGGTTGGGAGTTTCCCCCCCGCCCCCTTTTCTATACCAAAGTTTTAGAATGTAGCTAAAATGTATCATAAGCATTTTATCCTGTACAAGTCCTTGTGGGCCAAAGGAAGCTGTAGAGATTCCTTTCTCTCTCATTTGGCCAATAGAGAAATTTAGGAATTAAACTTTTTTTTTTTAAACTCATTGCATGTTTCCTCTTCCCATTTATGGACCCAATAACCAAATATTAAGCTATGTAAAAGGGCAACATTTTTAAGACTTCTTCTGTAGCTATTCTGTAATTTCTGTGAAAAGTCAATTTAGCATTTTATAGTGTGCAAGCATGAGGATGTCATAGTTGCCATGTCGCTACTCTGCTGTCTGCTTTTCAGAAATGGACTTGTTGCTGCCTGTGTGAGAACAGATTAATGTCCTAAGTGTATTGACTTTCTCTGCTTGGATTATGGTTGGACTGCCTGCTGCAGTGGAACAGCCAGGCGGTCGAGGGAGGGGATTGTCTTACTCTGCTCTGCACTGGGGCAGCCTCACTTCAAATCCTGTGTGCAGTTTTGGGTGCCACCGTATAAGAAAGACATTAAAATATTAGAGAGTGTCCAAAGGAGAGCCACAAATACAGTGAAGGGCTTTGAGGTTGCAGCCATATGAGGACTGACTGAGGTCACTTGGCTGGCTCAGTGTAAGAGAAGAGGACACTGAGGGGAGACCTATCACGGTCTGCAGCTTCCTCAAGAGGGGAAGAGGAGGGGCAGACACTGATCTCTTCTCTGTGGTGACCAGTGACAGGGTCTGAGGGAATGGCCTGAATCTGTGTCAGGCGGGGTTTAGGTTGGGTATTGGGGAAAGGTTCTTCTCCCAGAGGGTGGCTGGACACTGGGACAGGATCCCCAGGGAAATGGTCACAGCATCAAACCTGGCAGAGTTCAAGAAACGTTTGGACAAAACTCTCAGGCACATGGTGTGACTCTTGGGGTTGTCCTCTGCAGGGCCAGGAGTTGCACTTTGATGATCCTTGTGGGTCCCTTCCAACTCAGGATATTTAATGATTCTATGAACAGAACTGGGAGAAAACTATTGCAAGACTTTTTTTCCAATGTGTTTTGATTGTTTTGTTTAGAAAGGCAGCAAGAGACTTTCAGGAACTTATGACAGCTGGCTAACATAGTCAAGACAGTTATTTGGTGATTGCAATCCTGAAGCCTTTTACTTTGGGAAATACAGTTGGAAAGCTGTGTAGTCTTTGCTTCTGGTAATCCGAGAAGTTTGCAGAAATAACTGTACTTTAGCAGTTCTGTTTCTGGAAAGATGAGATGTTCAGCCAGCTCAGCTTAAGGAGCTTTTTGTTATGAAATGTTGAACTTGCACTTCTTTTGAAGAACCAAAATGCCACACATTTCATTGATTGAGATTTCTCTTTTAAATTTTGGAAGTGTATTCTTTTATTTGTGTAGTCTGTCTTCCAAACTGCACTGATAAAACCCAGTGGCTGATAATGTTTATGATAATGATCAGTAATCAAATAATTAAGTGTTGACATGCAAATTGTTATTAAGCTTCAGAAATAGCATCTTGTTTTGATGAGCACAATAGTTCATGACATTGCTATTTTGGTTTACAAGTTTACAGCAAGAAAATAATCTGATGGGTGTTTTGGTAAGTGCAGGAATGTGTATTTTTCCTAGACATGAACACTTCTTTTCTTGGTAAAAGCTATCAAGACTTCAAATTTTGGATTATTCTTGCATCAGTGGTATCATACCGTATTTTTGTATTTTAGGGTTGCTCTTCTGTTACTTGGGTTTTTTCCATGGACTTTGAGTCTTTCACTCTTTGGCCTCTAGGGGTGATGTGATTTGACCATTCCTTGTGCAGAAAATCCTGCCTTTTAATTTTTAACGATTACTGACAGGCTGGAAGTTGAGTGTAGGTAAAATAAGACCTCAGTCAAATAACGTATATTATTGAAACAATGAAAATAAATTGATACCATAAGACAAATTAATTGCACAAAGAAGAAATTATTTGTTTAGTTTTGCTTATTTATATTTCTGAAAAAATTGATTTGAGATTTGCAAGCCATTATTTTTGGAGGCATCTTGTTCCATGCTTTTGACTTCAACTTCTCCCTTCAATTTTGGTTTACATTTTTTGTTCTATTTTCTTTGAAAATACAACTTAAAATTAAAACAAACCAAACCAACAAACAGTTTATAACAGTATCACTGCGTTCATGGTATTAGAGCTCTAAAGAAGCTCTAAAATCAGCAGGTTTTGCTGGTGAAGTATGATCAGCTATTTCCTCCTAAAAGCCAAACAGTTGGCTTTTTGCAGTATCAGTATTTGCTGAGGTGATGGAGTGCTTGGCAGTATTTTACATTGCAGTTTTCCGTGGAAAATTACAGAAATCTCTCCTTAGGCAGAAATTAGTAACAAAACCTATCTCTGTAAGGGGTTATAGTTGCTTCTGTGCTGTAATACTAAGCACCTCCTTATTGTTCTTTCCCTTTTAAATCCTTCATGAAGTGTTACATGCCTAACTCTATCTGTTGAAGGAAATAAGCACTTCGGTATTTAAATCTGTGATCTTAGAAGAATAATGGTACTGGGAAATGAACACTGCCTTTTCTCACAAGATTTTCAGATTTTTGTCAAAGCACCTCTGTATGCATTTTTGCAAGCAGCATCTTTGAACAGACCCATCGTTTTTGAAGATCAGTGATGAAGACAGATGTCTTCACTGTTATATTCCATAAGGCCTTCCTCTGGAACTTGTTTTGCCACAGCAGTGGAGAGGTCCTGCATTAACACAAAATATCTGTTTACAGTAGTAGCAGTCCTAGCAGTAGTAGCTTCTATTTATCTGTTGTGTCTGCACGTGTACCAGCAGAACCACTGCTGCCTCCCAGATGTTTCTGGTTGAAGGCTGACATCTCCTTGCAGCCTGCTCTTTAAATCACATCTGACTTTTGGTTATTGATCCTAAGAAATGTAAATGATTGAAGTGATAGTCGCTTCAGTGACCTTTATTCTGTGCATTTGGCAGGTGAAAATGACAGAGTGGTGACTTTTTCCAGTTGGCAAAGCTGTGTCTGGAGGAGGTGGTGGTGCAGGCAGCTCTCTGACTCAGTTGCAAGTTGCCAAGTTGGGGTGGAAGCTAAGCTCTTTCTTGTGTTTCCAGTGCTGTCCTCCTTGAGAAATCTTTGTGGATGTAGCAATAATTGGAATATTAAGACTAGAAAAAGAATCTAAGCATTCACAAAAATAAGTGTGTTATTCAGACAGAGAATTGGTATAAAAGCATCAGAACTGCAAAGAAGGGTATATTCAAGTTCCCTGGAGGTAAGCACTCATGTAATGAGGGCTCTCTGTCCCTGAGCTTTGGAGTGGTGGAAACTGGGAGGGTGATACATGCCACAGCAACCTTTCTGATAGTTGATTATCAAAACAGTTAAAACAGTGGAGTGGTTTGTATGATAGCATGGGAGATGATCCTAAAATTAGAAAGAAAAGCTCATTGTAGATATATTGAATGCCTTATGGTGGTGTCTGAAGGACTGGCTAGGTGTTAGATTTTTTGAAATTTCCTATCAGAAAGCTGTTGCTGAAAGGAAGTTTTTTCCACGCTTCTTTTCCCCAAAGCACACTTTTCCCCCTAGTTCCTTGTGCTTAAACTGGGAGCCTCAATGACCTTGCTAGAGTGGCAACTTGTAAGCTTGGTCTGCAGGAAGCTGCACCCTGCTTTTGGGGGGATTCATTTTGTGTCAGGGTGGTCCTTGAAGTGGCTTTCCCTGAGACTGGAGTGCAGAAACAAGCCTGGATGGATAAGGTGGTGGGAACACCTGAGGGGCAGAGAGGAGAGGTGTGGGAGTGGAGCACTGCCCTTCCCACAGATAGCCAGGACAGCAGCTTAGCTGGTGCTCTCTCTTTTGAATGTTTTTGTCATACTGTATTGATCTGATGTTGTGCTGTAGATTTTCTTCTGATTCCTTGTGGAGGAAAAGGTAGTTTTTCTTCTTTTGGATGAAGAAGTTGACTATTGAATCATGATGATTATCATTTGAAGAACTAGACGTTGGCCGCAGTTATAGGTGGAAAATTGCGAGGCCTTTGTAGTGGTATGGAAAACTTTCCCTGGCCTTGGTGAGAGCTGCAGTAGTAAATAGAGTTGAGGTCAGGAAAGAGTGTTGGTCAGGGTTTCTGTGAGCTGGGGAGGGAATTTTTAGCCCTAGGTGACATCCCTCCATCCCGTCTGGACATCCCTGTGGGACTGCTGTGTAAAAAGCTCCATTTATTGTGTGACCTGTAACTTGGCTGTTGGCAGTGTCTTAGATTTTTTCCTACTTCCTCCTGGTGTGGCATGATAGAATTTTCATAGCTTTTGGATTTTGCAACTGCAGTGTATTACAGGCTGCTTTGGAGCAAATTTTATTCTTCATTTAGTAGATAGTATTGTCAGCTACTGGGCGGGCTGGCCTTAATGACCTGCTTGATGAAAACCAGAAGGCACTTTCCTTGAACTTGGTTTCCTCCCACATTCAGATGGATCTGTGAAATTCAAAACCCTTTCGCCTACTTGTGCTAAAGACTGCAAAATTTGGTTCTCTTCAACCATGGCAAAAAATGCTGACATAGTGCTGTAGAATAATTATGGTTTTCATAACACCTTATCAACAGGCCTTGCAGAGTGCCTTGCCTGCCTTACACTTCACCTTGTTTTTGTTGCAAGGGCACCATGAGCAATTTTATTAGGGTGTTGCAGAAGTGCATAGTGTAGCATGATGCTTGCCTTTCTTGATAGATTGTTGCTCATAATGTGTTCATGTGTACATGCACAGGTGTTTGCATAATTAATGCATTAATTTTGAAATAGAGGTATTTCAGAAATGTATCATCCTGTATTTATGGAGAAAAAACTTGAAAATATTGCTGTGGTGACCTAAAATGTACCTCATTAGTAAAGGGGAAAGTATAAATTATTGGATATTCCTGTGGTATGATAAGTATTAATGAACCTTAATGTGAATTAAATGCTTGGACTCCTGTGGGTTGACAGATATGAAACTATTAGAGTTGGTCCTCATAGATAGACTGGTAAGTCTGACAGGGGAATTAATTAGTTTTTCTTTCTTTTTTACAATTTATGACATGCTAGTAAGCCCTGCAGCTTTTGAAAAGAAAAGTAGAATATAAAGGTAAGTTTTGAAGCTAATAAAGTAGTGTAGGCAGATTTTCCGCCTCACTTCCACTTGAAGTAATTGTGTGTGTGTGAGGGGAAAGCATCACGAACAAGAAAAAAATGAATATTGTAGTTTGAGGGAGCTAGATTTTAGAGACAGAAAGAGGGTATTGCTGCTAACTTTCTAGTCTTGTGTTAAAATGATATTTTAGGTGAAATTATAACTTCCATATTTTTTGATCTCTAGGTAGCTTTTTTTTTTCTTTTTTGGATCTTGCATAGATATAGTCTTAAGAATCTTCTATATTTTGATACTTTGTATCTTTGTCTAGGAGACACAAACTTTCACCTGATGCTTTTGTGGTCAATCTGCCACTACACATTCATCTTGCCCAATCCTGTTTCGTTTAGTATTCAGGAGACAGCAATCTGTAGTCTGACGATGATTTCTAGTCAGTCTGTGTTCTAAATGAGTATTTGTGTACTTCAGCCAAACTGATGATCTACCTCTTTCATCAGGATCATGTATCTCAATTACTTAAATACTTGCCCTCATTTTTTCTGTTTAATTTTAGATCTAATAAAAAGTATAAAAGCTGCTTTTGTACCTTATTTATAACATTGACCTAATTTTATGCAATGTTTATTTGTAACTTTGGTTACATGAAGAAAATAGTAATGTTATTTAAAATATATTTGTCATTATAGGAAATGATAAGAGGCTAAATCTTCCATGACAGGCAGAGAGCATATACAATGAAGACATGTTGACAAGCTGATCTTAAGTGGCTTTTATTTGTGGCATTTATAGATTTATGTGCCTGAGAGCTGCATAATGGGTGGAAGGGAGCTGTTGACTCCAGCTGCAGTTCTTTCTCAACCAAAAGGGAAATGGAATATATGGAAAGCCTGTCGTTTTTTCCAGTATACATCTTGGCAACTTGTTTTGTGTTTCCTTGTGGAGCAAATGGAGTACAGTTTGGTTTTTAAAAATTTTTTTTTCCATCTAGAACTGTATTCAGGTTCCCTTTGTATCCACTGTTTCATCTCTGTCCAGTTATAGGCTTAAGTTTGAAGTCTGTGGCTTGTAGACATTTTGTGAGTTGCATAGCTGAGGTTATTATCCTTTGCTTGTCCAAAAATGTGGCATGTTTATTTTAACTCAGATGAACATATTTTTAAGACAAAAGGGCCATCATTGTCTATATGGACTAGAAGAGAATATATAAATCAGTGATTTCTGCATGAATTTTCAAGGGTGTTGTCCTAGATGTCTTAGGGTGGCCAGGGTTACCTCTCTGGGTCGTGGAGGGGTAGCAGGAAACACACCTGCATTTTTTGGAGTCCTGCATGGTTTTGGTGATGCTATGTTGTACTTAACAGCTATTTTGCTCTCACTGAATTGTAGTCCTGCTCATTCTTTTGTTGCTTTGTTTACTTAGAAACTGGAAAATGTTTTGGTATTGGAATAGATGTCTGAATATTTTCTTAACTCATTCTTTGTTAATGCCTACCTTTTGAATTTTAAGAGGTAGCATTCACCTTTGTAGACTGTCAGCTTCATTCTAGAGATGAAAGTCTCAGTCTTGGCCTCTTTCTTTATTCAAGATGATTTATACTATTTTTTGTTTGTTTTACAATATTCCTTTGTGTCTTAGGGTGACTTTACAATGTGTATCCCCTATCGCTACCCTATGCCCGCCAATCTTTTCTGTCCTTCTCAGGCTCAGTTTAAAGACACAGAAAAGATTGTTTAGAAAGATTTGTTTAAAATCAAAAAGTCTGGGTAGCAGCCTTGCTTTGCTTGCACTTAAGTGCATTGGAAAGTTTTTCACCTGGAGCTTCTGGGAAAGTAGACAATGAAGGTTTAAAAGGGTGTTTTGTTTGGGCACAGATATGTAGTGGGGTTCTTTTTTTTGTCTTCTTTTTTTTTGAGTTCTTTGTGTTCTGCCACTTTCAATATGCTAATTGCGATGTTCAAAAACACAACAGCAATCCTGTCTTGTGAGTTAGCACTTTTAAAAAAACCTCTTTTAATCTTATTTTTCTTATTTTTTAGCATATATTTCTGTTCTTTGAACCCTTACAGTGTATTGATCATCTTCCTGCAAGCAATGTTTTCTGTCAGGACAGAAGCTGCAGTTTTCCTTCCTGGCTATATCAAAAAAAGAGAAACTGGCCTGCGTTAGGGAGGTTACTGTCTGGTGCAATGCACAGGCTTGGATCTGGAGAGCTGATAGCTGACCAGGAGGAAAGACCTCAACTGCTGTCTAATCTCCTGAGAGTTTTTTATTTGCTTGTTTTAAATATTGGTCTTTTAAAAACTTGCATGTGTTCTCTTGGTTTATGTTTGACAACACTTTCTAGTAAAAGTTGGTGTTTAAGGATAAAAATTCCAAACTCTACTTTTTTGTTTTGATTTTAGTTATTTTAAAAGAAACTCCTCAAATAAACAAAAAACCAAAGGCATGTTAAAATTTGCAAGCCTTATCTAACACAAAATTAGGGTTGTAATAACATAAAACAACTTTCCTCCTATTTAATCAGGGTATGGTGATAATATGACATATGATATATGGGACAAAGAGTTTCCTAAAGACAAGTTATACTTCAGTAAACTTGTTTCTGAAAGTCATATTTATGCTTAACATAATAGAGTGAACTTCAGAGGCTGAAAAAATAATTATTTTATTGATGTGGCTTATAAAAATGCTTTTTAGGTATTGAAACTATTTGCAGTGATGGTTATTTTTTCAGAACAAGTAGTAAAAGTATTTCTAGTTTTATCTCCATAAACAGAAAGGGAGGAACATTCTGAAGCCTGAACTGCAGTTCTCAACATTGTGTGTGGTTGTGTCAGTGTGGCTTGCAGAGGTGTGTCTGTAAGGAAATGCTGCTGAGCTCCATCTGGTTATTTTTCTTCTCTGTTCATCTTAGGCCAAAAGTAATTATGAAAAGAAGGAGAGTTGCAAGCTGCTAAAGGATCTGCGAGGTGAAGATACATGGATGCCTGCTGATGTGAATGAACGTATGGGACAACTGGAAAAGGTGATAGAATTGTAAATCACTGAATTCAATTGTTACCTGTACAGCAAATTTGTATGAACAGAAGACTTTGAGGGCTTTAAGAAGATCTTTAAAAGCATCACAATTTCTGGTTCATTTATGCTTTGATATTAGCTTTTCTTTAAGGTAGTAATAATCTTTTACTCACCATGAGGAAAAAATTCTGTCATTCAATTCCAGTGTTAATTTCTACCAAAAGCAGATGAGCAAGTGCTATCAGACAATAATAGTTCCATGGGAAGAAATCTGGAGGATTCAAGGCTTCGTAGCAGTCTCATTTGTGGTTATTCACAGGAGAAACCTTAATGGAGCTTCTGAATAATCACATCCTTTTAGTGTGCAGGTATTTCAGCAAGGGAAGGATGTGTATTGATAATGTAGTGATATCTGAAGAAATAGGTTTGACCGAAATAAATGTAGTGTAGTAGCTACTATCTGTATAGTTATAGTGCCTTAGTTCCAGTAAAAAAATACTGAGAGGGGGTAGAAAAATTGATTATGGATGAAAGGTATGCTCTCCCTGCCCCGGCACCCCACCCCAGCCCACCCCTCCCCTCACAGAAGAGAGAGAGGGTAGTAAGAGGTAGTTATGTGAGTTGTACTTTTTTTCAGTGTGGTTTGATAAGTAGGTTTTGATGATTTTTTTTTTGTATATGGGTGATTTGCTTTACTGGATCTCATTTACCAACATTTACTTGTAGGAGCATTCTGTGCAGAAGAAAAAGAAAAAGGATAAACATTCCAAAAAAGCTAAGAAAGAAAAGAAGAAAAGTAAGAAGCAAAAATCTGAAAAGAAGGATGACTTACTTGAGAGTTCTTCAGTAAGTAAGAAATTTTAAAATAATTCAAATTACAGTCTTAAAACTTGAACCATTTTAGTCCCTGTGGATACGCATGGTTAGTAAAATTAAGGCTTAGTCTCATCATTTTCTGTTGGGAAAAATTGTGGCAAATTTTGTCAGTTTTCATATACTGAGTATTTAATCAATTTAAAGTAGGCTGTTATGTGAGTGCTTGTGAATTTTATAATATTGAATTCACTCATTAGGAACTATAAGGGATTTATCGTTGATCAGCAGAGAGAAAATGGAAAACAAAATCCTCATTCTGGTATAGAGAGGAAAATTTCATAGGTACCCTGTAGTCTGTGGTATATGATAGAAAGATGTGTCTAAAATTGCAAATACTTGACTTTGATTTTAAGCACGAATTACTTCTGCCTTTTGCCACAGATGTTCAACCATGGACACTCCCAACAACATGGAAGTTGTACATAGGTCTGAAGGACTTGTACATTTGAATCTGTAAGGACATGCCTTCACATGGAAGGGCACTCTGGCAAAACAGTGCGGAGACTGCATTTGAAATCTGGGTGCTGCCTTCTGGCCACATTGTGGGAAACATCTTCCCAGCATTTTTGGTGCGAGTCAGGTGGCACTGTTACTTTTAATTTTCAGAGAGTCGCTTTTAGGGAGTGAAGGAATGTGCATTATAATGAGATTTATTTTTCAGGGATTCATATCAGAGATGAACTATAATACCAGTGTGGGAAGTAACCAAAGGCACAAATGTCCCATATTCTCCATGGGAGACACCAAAACCCTTCAGATCACAACAGGGACTCCTAGGATACAACACAGTCCTGGCTGTAACTTCCATCCAAACTCTGTTACTCCTAAGACAGGTTCATGTAAATAGCAAAGAAACTCTGTTCAATGCAGTCCTATTGGCTTCAAGTGAAAAATCTCAGTACACTGTTTGCAAATGCAAGTGTAGGAAGCTGGATACAGAAATAGCAGACAATAGCATGTACCATGCTTTATATTGTGCTGTGTAACTAATCTAACTTTTTAAATGTGAAACATACTTAGTAATGAATTTAGATTTTTTAAACTTTTATTTTTGTTATGTCATAAACCCAATTGGTTTTGATTTTGTTTTTATTCTGACTGTTTTCATTTTAGCAGAGTTATGCACATAAACTGCCAGTATGAGCTAGTGTTGCATACTGTGATGTGCTCATGAAGTATGGTGGAATGTTTTGATCATGAAGGAACAATCTTCTGTGGGAATATCAATATTCTGGTTTTATTATCAGTACTTTTAAATATTAAACAGTATTATATTAGTAATGCTCATCAACATTAATTTTGATTATCAATATAATTGTAAGTATTGCATGTTATCAAGTAGGGTGTTAAGGTATTGTTTTTATTCTTTACATGAAACTCTGTTTTTAGGATTCTTCAGTTGAATGGGTTGAGTCAAATGTGTCACAGTCAGATGACACAGAAAAGGCTTGGAAGGTCAACAAGGGACCAGATGCTGCAAAAGAACCTTCCCTGCAGGTGAGCAGGCTCACAGCTACTCCAGAGATAAAAGTTTGCGAAACGTGCTTAGCTTTCTTGGGAGCTCTTTTGCAGGGTGTTGAGCAAAACCTATTTTACAGACAAATGTCGTTGTCTAGCTGGGTAAATGCTACTTTTGATTGATTGGAAGACTTCTTGCCTAATAGTTCTTAGTGTTTAACAAGGCACTACCCTTAATGTTGCCGAGCACCAATTCCTTCTATCAGGTTTTGAGGCTCTAACAAGTTAGCTCGATTTTCTTGAAGACATCATCTTAAAGGTCTTGACTAGACATGTTACTTTTTTCTTCATAATTTTGGTGGCTGTTCTATGATTGAATAAATGTTTGCCTCTATGGTGCTTAAACAGATACAAGAAAGAGAGATGCTGAACTTTTCAGCAATAATACTTATGGCATCAATGCCTCTTTTGATCTTCCTAGGTGAATTCTGTGCTCAGTGAGCAGTATTTATTCTGGAAAATGGAGTAATACTGAAATGAACTGTGGTGATTTTAGAAACAAATGTAGTCATATACCACGATATCCTTAGTTATGTGAAAATGATTTTTAATTTAGTGTCTAAATTTTTTTCTCCTGGAAGATGTCCCTGTTTTTCATTCTGAATTTGTACATCTTGTTAGGAGAAATAAAAAGGGTCTCTGAATTCTATCTTGGAAAAGTACAAAGTATGAAGTAATGTCTTGATAATTTATACTGCAAAACCATTTTTTTTCAAGCGTCGTTGTTGTATGATGTGTTTCCTAGGCTTGTGTGGTTTTGGATAAAAAAATGTGATTTTGACAGAAATTTCAGGGTCATCCCTACATTATGTTTTTTGTCCCATGTAATGAAGAACTCTTGGAGCACATAAATCCATATCCTGTTGGATTAAACTAAATTAGAAGTGTTCTCAAAGCGCACCTAAGGTTCTCCATGTGACCAATCTTGTACTAGTCCAGAGTGCTTACTTAAAAAAAAGGAAAGACAGAAACAAAAATAAAAAACTCTGAACCACAGATTTGAAGCCTAAACAGAACACAGTGTCAGGCTTTTTTCAGTAGTGCCCAGAGACAGGACCAGAGGCAATGAGCAGCAATTATAGGACGTTGCTTCTGAACATCAGGAAACGTTTTACCACAAGGGTGATCAGGCACTGGCACAGGTTACCTGGAGAGGTTGTGGAATCTCCATCCCTGCATATATTTACAAGCCATCTGGACATGATCCTGGGCAACTGGCCCTAGGTGACCCTGTTTGAGTGGGGGTTTGGACCAGATGACCGCCAGAGGTCCCATGCATATCCACATTTGTTGATGCACATTGCTTGCTGATGTGGACATAGATATTATTGAATCACTTGAAGACAGATAATTTTTCAGTTCCTTTTGTTTCTTAGAGGAGATCCGAGAAATGGAATGTTGTGTTTCACCTCTGAAATTCTCTGGCATGTTGCTTAACATAATTTTTAAATAACAGAGACAAAGTGACATATAGCATCTGTTCAGACTGACAACTCAGACTTGAACTCTGTTGAAGATAGGAAGATTCTTCTGCAAGGACGTGTTTCAAAATAGATGTAATCTTGTCATTTTGGTTGCTATACTAGAATTATAGAATTGCTCCAAATACTTGCCTTTATAGAGTAATTGCTTACAATGTGTATGTCACTGCTTGCTTTTGAGGCTTCAGGTTTTACTTATATAAAGGTAGTAGATAAATCTAGGCTTTTAATGTGTGGCTTTTCTTTAGACTAGTCCTCATTTTTAAAATCTCCTTGGTGTGGCTCAGGTTTTTTAAGTGCAGTTTTCTAGCTGTTATTGTGGGCACAGTTCACAGAATTTAGATGTGTAATTGTTGAATTTGAGAGTGCAGTTCGTGCCTGGATATCCGAGGTATGAACTATGCTCAGGTACTGATTGCAGATTTTGTATACAGCAGAAGAGATGTAAGAGATCATGAGATTAGAACTGGCAAAATGGTACGTACAGTATTTGTTTATGCTAATAATTAGCAGTCTGTACAATCTGCATGTTTACTAATGTCTTAAATACCATTGTAAATATGTATTTCATAGTACAGGGAGACACGAAATTTGTTTGAGTATTAAAAAATTGGAAGATTAGGGTTCTTAAAATCATGTTTGCTTTTCATTGAAGTATTTAGTATGTGTTTGTAGAACCTATACTGTTTATTGTCAGCAGCATTTGTCAGTAGTTGCACTGGTTTGGTTTGTACATTAGCCATGTTTTTGTTGGAATTATGAACACTAATTCTTTGTGTTTATTTCAAAGAGAGAAGAATGGATGAATTTAAACTTCATGTCATTGAAAACAACTTCAGTAACAGCTGTCAAAGGTGAAAGACACAAAGAAAAAGTATTGGAACGACAGAAAGCTCAAGAACTTGAGCAGGTAGGCGGAATTAATATCTTAATTTTTATCTGCATTTTACTAAATTTTGTGTGATGAATAAACTAATAAATTGGTTCGAATATGTAAGTCTTTATTGTTATTAAAACTAATGCCTGATGTGATAATGAATTTAATTAAATTAGTGTTTGGATGGAAGGCTTCATACTTCAGGCTTATCTTGTGGAGAAAAGCCTTTTAAGTATCTTCTAGGTAAGGAGAAAATTACTTTTGTTAGTACTAAGTTCTGTTAGTAACAATGACAGACTGTTGGTCTGGCCTTCTCCATGGTGTGTGAAAGGAGCACCATTATTTCGTGTGATAAAAGCTTACTTAAGTTACTGTGTTAAAGTGTATGATGCTGAGGCTTGTTTTTTCCTAAAGAAAGAACTCAGAGCAGTTGTTGTGCCTTTAATGTCTCAGTTGTTGGTGAGCACATGGGTGACTCAGGGTCTGGCTGGAGAAGGGGTTGCTGTCATGGAATTAACTCTGTTTACATACAGTTGATGGCTCCTTCATTTGTTCATTCACCTCCTTAGATGCAATGTAGTAGTCTGATCTGAAAAGATAATTACTGATCACTAGCTAATATTTCCTTGTCCTCATACCTCACAGTAGGCTGTTTGTTGCTATTAGGTTTTCCAGTTGGCTGTGTTGTGCGTGGGAACCAGATTGACCTGGATCACTGTTCTTGTGTAGTATGCAGTGCTTTGGTTATTGTCTTTTGACAAAGGATCAATATTTTTAAATTTTTTTTCTCCACATGATTTTTTTTTCCTGAATGTTATTTCAGAGGTGTTGGAGGACCATTTAATGTGGGCATCTTAAGTCACCAGAATGTCAGCATGTATTACATGGTTAATGACGATTTATATGTACTCTTAATCCTAGAAAAGTATGATTTCTGTAGACTCTCCCACCCAACTACTTGCTGTCCATGCAGGTTTATACTTCTGTGTTTTCTACACCAGTGTCTGCTTTTCCTTTGGTCCCCAAAACAGTGTGTACAACAGGTGCTTAGACCATGAAAGTGGTGGTGATGAATTGACAATATAACATAGACTTCACACACAAGTCTTTCAAAATTTATCAGATATTCTATAAAATACGAACCATGTGCTATGCACACATTAAAATTATTTCTCGTTTAGGCCATGCTGTCTGAGAGAGAACTCAATCCCTATTGGAAAGACGGTGGTACAGGTTTGCCACCAGAGAAGGATGAAGAAGCTTCAGTTAAGAAAGGTAAACAGCAACTTTTAGTAATAATCTTAAATTTCTGTCTCCGGTTTCTGGTCTCTGTGTTGCTAACAAATTACTCCTGTTGTTGTAACAGAGTTATGAATAATATATGTATTATTATTAATATATGTAATAAAGTAAAATTTGGATGAAAATTCCGTAGTGAATATTGGGTTAGTATCATAGTACATTGTTTTGCAGAATTTCTCTTCACTGGTTTTTAATCTTGACTGATTTGACCTTCAATATCCTTACAGAAATTCTCCATTTTGAACCAATTAAGAAAAGCATGATTTAACCAAGACAAGATAAATTCATTTGGTTCCTTTCATTCCATTGCACAAATTATAGTTTTAAAATATTCACCCACAGAAGGCTGAGTCACATCAAAATGAAGTACATTATAGATGCAGTTTGTGAAAAATATTATTCCTGTAGCCTTTTCACTTTTTTCCTTACCCCGGGGTTATCCTGCCCATTTCCAGCAAACACAGTAATGAAAAGCTTTTTCATAATGTCATGAAACATTTATTATGTGATAAGAAGGGTCTTAGCATTCTGTCAATAGGAAGGAGTGGTGCCTGTGGCTTTTTGAGAGCCTTTCCCTGTGGACAGTCTGTCCCAGAAACCATTAGCCTCATGCCCACTTTCGGAAGTCACAGAGATCAGCGATCTGTGAGAGGTGACAGGCATCAGTGAGTGTGTGTTCAGAATGTTCAGACTTCTGCTAGCTTCTCACATGGGAAACAGTGGGTTACTCATTCAGTTTCTGAGAAAGGCAGTTCACTTGTTTGTGTGTAAGGGGTATGCCCAAGGATGGACACAGAGTGTGGAAACAACAGGAAGGTTCTTTAATGTCGTAAAGAAACTCTACAACTTCTCGTCTGCCCCTCCTGTCTTGGAAACTTCTTGTGTTCTATGATAAACTAGAGAAGCTTTAATTAAATCAGTGGATTGCTGAGGTATAACCAGCATTAACTTATGAAAATATGTAATTGTGTTTGTATATTGTCTGTTTTTCTTTTGCACTCCTTCAATTTTTACAGTAAGTTTGGATGAAGCTTTAATGCTACATACAGAGTAAGGTTAAATAGGAATAATTACTTGAGATGTGAAACTACAATCTCTCATTGTTTTCTACTTTAGTTGCAGTGGTAGAAGATGCTGGATTAAGTTGGCTGCGAAAATCATACCAAAGGATGAAGGAGCAGGCTGAGAGAGAGAAACGAAATTTTGAGGAAATTGTAGCTGAGAGATATGGGGTAAGGATCTTCAGTTAAATTTTCTCCACACTAGTAGATGCTTGGAAAAGGTTACTTTCATATAAAGGTACACGTACTTAATGTGTAGTGTAAGACATGTGAAAAGAAGCAGGAAAAAACAGCTTCTGAAGCTTCTCTCAAGTGATGAAGGGTTTAAAGCTACCCAGCCTTTAATATATTTTTCTTATTTAATGTTTTTAATACATGGGGTCCTATAGCAGATTTAAAATACTTATACAATATCCCATGGCCTTAAAAGTGGTGTGACTTTTTTATTCTTTCCTTTAGTCAGTGGAGGTATTTCAGTCACGATTAGAAGAAGCTGAAAAAGCTGCATCCAAAAAGGAAAATTATCATAGAAGTGGAAGATGGAAGAAGACTGACTATTCAGAAAGTGAGAAAGACAAGAAAGAGAAGAAAGAACAGCACATTGAAAAGGCGACCCGAGATGAAGATGATAAAAACAGAAACACATTTGGGAGCTATTCCAGGGAGAAGTATGGCAAGGGGTGGGCGCAGGAAGACAAGGGTTACAAAAGAGATGTGTCAAGAGCAGACCAGGAATGTGGACGCAGTAGAATGGACTCAGTATTAAGGGACTACAGCTCGAAAGCAGAAAAATACTCCAGTGAAAAACGAAATCAGGAAAAGAGTTCATCTCTAAGCAACATGAAACACAAATTTTTGAAACCCTCTGATGATGATTTATCACCTTACAGTGCACCCAGAGACTCCAAGTCACAGCACTCCTCTTCCAAACTGCCAGCTCATAGCTCTTTGAGCAGCCGTTTCCAGAAACCTGATGAGGATACTGGACTGAGGACTGAAACTCACACAGAAGATAGCAATGAGAAATTAATATCTAATCAAAAATCATCAGGTACTAGGGAACAAATTGAATGCAAAAGTTGGAAAAGAACTCCAAGTGATGAAAAAGGGAAGTTGCGACAGGAGCACACAAGCGATACCTCTGAGAAGAAACAGATTTTATCTGACAGCAAAACGTCATTCTCTAGGTATTTTATGAACATCTTCACTTGGTTTTTATTTGCTGTATTTTTCATGGCAAGATATAACAGAAGTTCTGTCTCGTTTTTGACAGTATAAGCACTGATCATACCAGATCTCTTTAATTTGGAGGAAGAGTCAGCCTCCAGCTAAGGGCAGCTAGAAGAAGTAAGTTAAGCAGAAGTAGTGAACATCCCCTATCTGACCTATCTCTTCAGCACATTTGAGAATTGCTGATGATGAGAATTGCTGCAGATTATTTTCTGCTTCTAATGTCAGTTCACACTGCTGTAAAATTGGCCTCTTAGGCAAAAAAACCTGCAAAATATCTTAACAATCATTGAATTTATAAAATGCAATCTTGAAATGTTAGAAAATGCTGACTAAAAATTGGAATAATTAATACAGCGGGGATAGGTTTGCCACTTGTGAGATGAGCTCATATGCTAAAGTAGTAGCATATGAAAAGTAGTAGAAGGTATTGATTATAAAGTGCATTTTCTGTGGTGCAGAGGAAGCATTAATAGGAGTGGGAAGGGAAACACAAACTTAATAGGCAGCAGGAATTTAATTTTATGTGATTTGCTTTTGTGAGAGACAACGGAGACATGGTCAGACAAGTAAGTTGTGGAGAACTGACCTTTTGCTCTGCTCAAGGCCTCCTGTTCTCCAGTATTAGCAGCTTGCTGGCTCTTCCAGTGATGTGACTAGTGTGGTTATTACTATGAATCCTTTCTTTCAGATCTTTCCATTAATTTGTAGGCATGTGCAAAAGTATTTTAGAGTCAGATTTTATTTAATCGCTTGGGAAAGCTGAACAAGTAAATATTCTTGGTTGGAGTATGTAAGAAGAATGATATGGTTTGGTTGAAAACAGCATTTGATAAAATATGATCAAATATAACTCCTTTTTTATATGCTTATTTGCAGAAAAAACTTCTTATAGCAGGGTTATTAAGTTTTTTATTTAATTTATAATTGTTCCTACGTGTACTACTTATATACCTCAATGTGTATTTCCAAAGAAAAAGCATACCTGAATGAGTACTGCATGACTAACCAGAAACAGGCATCTTAGTCTATACAGTTCTTTATATTTTGTATGCTGGGTATTTTTTCCAGCTTTTACTTGTTGTACTTTGATAGAAGCCAACGAAATTTAAATTTTCATTGATAGCAAAAATATAAATTATTTGCATGATGTTCACTTAATCTATTTCTTTTTTTAAAGCATGAGCTTGAGTATAGGTCATGGCAGGAGTAGTTCCAAATTCTGGCATGACTAGTTTGTACACACTATGGAAAGTCCCATTCCTAAGTGTTTGTTATGTCTTGTTTTATTGTTTATTTTCTTGTTGGCCTAGGTGCTGTTTTGCTGGAAAATGAGAAGTGTATTTTTATAGTTGTTTCAGTTACTCTGAAAAAATTATCTGATAGCATTAAACCTGTGATACATGAGACATTATTAGACATTCGAATTTAGTGATCCTTTTTCTTCTCCTATGTATTGCCCCAATAGTTATTGCACTGAAGTGCCTGGGGCTAACCAGTTAAATGCACTTTGTAAACTTCTGGTTAGAATAATCCATGGTGTGTCTGAAGAGAAGCCTATGAGACTTCCTCACCTCTTGAGTCTTGGATTGTTCATGACTTTGTTCAGGTACAAGGTCTGCACAATCCACAGTTGTTTTCCACCTGCCTTTTTGGGGTGCAAATGGGGATGGGGATGGGGCAGAAGGTGTGGAGCTGGTTATTGCTTTGTGTGTGTGGTGTGTTGACCCCAGCAAGCAGCTAAGCATGTCCCAGCTGCTTGCTCATTCTCACTCCTGCAGAGGGAAACCAGAAGAGCAAAAGGGAGAAAAACTCATTATTGGATAAAGGCAATTTAACGAGTGAAGGAAAGGGACAACAACATGTGATGCAAAGGTAATCAGTCACTCACCAGCTCCCATGAGCAGACTGATGCCCAACCAGTCTTTGAGCAGCAGCTACTTTGAAAAGACTGCTCTGTCCAGTTTTTTTTTTTTGCTGGGCATGATGTTATGTAGCATGGACTAGCCCTTTGGCCAGTTTGGCTGTCCTGGCTGTGACCCCTCCCAAAGCCTCTGCCTACTCCAGCTTGCTTGCTGGGGGTGCACAGTGAGAACCAAGAAAGCCTTGAGGCTGTGTAAGCGCTGTTCAGCAACAGCCAAAACAGTGGTGTGTTATCAGGACTGTCTCCAGAGAAATCCAAAGCACAGCACCCTAGGGGATGCTGGTCACAAATGAGTGGTTTAGGGTTGCTCAGAGAGTCACCATCTAAGGTATTAGCAAAAGTGGTTTTAATATAAATCTATAAAGTCATAAAAATGAGACTTAACCAAGTTTGGTGGTAAGGTTCACTCTATTATTTACTACATTAATGAAACATATAAAGGAAAACTGAGTTAAAATTGATTCAGAATGTTTTACGCAGAGTCTAAAGACACAAAAGGGTAAGGGGGACCCTTCCATTGAGTCACGAAGTTCTGAGTGGGCCCTTGCTTTCTAAACTCCTGATGTAGCTTAGGTGTGGCTAGGTCCAATCTTTGTCTCAGACTTGAGCAACAGTTTACATCTGTAATTAATCAGGATCACCTGAAGAACCACTGTCCAAGGTATCAGCAAGAGGTGATCTTAGTATGATGTTGTAAAAGTGTCAGTTCACCACGGGTAAAATTTTTACATGGCTTCTGATATAGCAGCAGTCTGAACTTTATTTACAGTTTTGAGATGAATCACAAGGTTTTATCAGTACTTAATTATTGACTAATTTAACATTGGCATAGTGAGTCAATAGGATTTACTACAATCACAAGAGTGACAATTATAGATCTGAGATTGTAACATTTTATTCTACTTGCTGTAAGGTATCTTAATTCACACGTGCATGCACATGGACAAAAAGAGAGATATAGGGATAGATGTGTATAAATGTGTAAAAAATATGTGTGTGAATATATTAAAAATGCCTGTTAAGAGTTCCTCTTGAGTTCAGTGAAATACTTCAAATGTATTGGAATTTGCAATGAGCAGGAGTTGAGTCTCAGGGAGTGGAGGCCTTCAGCCCAGGCTCCCTTTCCAGCTTTCTATGATGGTGCTCTAATCCTTGCAAACTGGGGAATTGGTGAGTTCCGAGAGGTGTCCCACTCAGTGTGATGCTGGCACAGCCCACTGTGGTCTAGGGGAGCTCAGAGGGCCTCACATAGCACTGCTGTTTCTGGGGTCACCACAAACACCCACAAACTGGGCTTCAGTCATCAGTAAATTTCCATCCTGGCCACAGTCTGTCTCAGACACTGGAATTTTGAAGATTCCAGTGGGAATAGTACTGTTCCACTCAGGCTGAGGTTCAGGTGAATAATGTTCAGAGGCTGCCAGGGGCTGACTGATTATTTCTGCATTTGTTCCCCACCAGGAGTTCCAGGTGCAGGCAGCGTGCTTCCACCTTAGCCAGGCTAGAGTTTCTGCTACATTCAAGGGATATTTCACTGCCCAACACATTGGCCTACAAAGGCCAAAAGATAATGGGAATTCCTGGGATTACAGAGCAGCCTGGGAAGGGGAGGGCTAGGCACAGTGTGGAGGAAAATGTACCACCACATTGCTGTGGAAGAAATAAATTCCATCCCATCCAGCCAGACCTAGCAGGATGTGTAATTATGGAGTAGATACCATTGCCTCAGTATTGTTTTCTTCAAAGAAGCAGCTACTCTTTTTCAATCTTTTTTTTTCTTTTTTGGTGAAATAATGGTGATTCTCTTTTTTTTCATTGCAGGTACAGAAACTGTACCTTTTTTTAACTGCCATATTTACTAAGTGCAATGCCAGTTGTAACTGGACAAAGCTGCAAATTTTGGGAAATGAGATTGTGCGCGGAAGTGGTCTGTTTATTCAAGTTCAAAGAATTCAATTATTATAATAGAAAAGATAATTCTTTTCCTCACAGAAAAGAACTAGACATAGAAACTGTTCAGCTGATATTTTCTTTTGCCTGTGTTTTCTGTTCTGGTACTGTTAAACCCAATTGTGCATCTTCTTTGATATTTTAATCATATTTCTTAGCCAATGCAATTACTAAGCTGACTTATTAGTAAAGTGGGGATTACATATGCCTGCAAAACCATATAGCCTCTGCTTATTGACATAACTTATTTCCAGGTTCTTCTAAGATGACCCTTAACTCCTGAGATTCTGTGTGTTTGAAATAGTGAATAACCTGTTTTCCTGTTTCCTTCAGTCAGATGTCTTTTTGTTGGTAGAATTTTGTAGAAAATTCTGGCTTTCGGAACATTTCAGGTTTGGAATGTGCCTTAGTTTTCTGTTGAAAGTAATTTATAAGCTGCTGCTTATAAATTTTTTTCTTCTTAAAGTTTCAAGACTTGTAATACATGTACTCTTTCAGCAGTGTTGTCAGTCACAAAAAGTAAATCTTCTTTGAGGTGAAGGCTCGAATTAATAGGTGTTGCTGGTTCAGTTCCTCATCTCTCATGCTGAAAGTATAGCTTTTAAATTTTATCTTTTCTAAAGCACAGAGGACGTTTCTTCAGCCTATAAATCAAAGTGTTTTGGACAGTTATGACACAGGTTAATTAAAAGTGCTGATTGGATGTCCAAGGGATCTCCCCAGAGGAAAAGTCCATCAGCTAGTGTTTGCTGGAAGTCACACTTAATAATGTGACTGCTTCAGAGTTTAATTTGAGACAAGATAAAAAGCAAATCAAAACAATGTCTCGAGTCTCAAAAAGTTCAGACAATGATTCAAGCACTAGCACCACATAAAAAAAGCATATATGAATTAATAAACACCTTTTGTTCCCTTAACTGAAATAGTCTGCCTTGCTTTGAAAGATATAGCTTAAGGAAAAGTGAGAACTTAATATTTGAATGTTTTGTTTTGGGTGAAATTGAAGTAAATTCTGTTGAGTTTTGGGGGTTTGGATTGAGCATCTAGAAAATGAGCAAAAGCAACTTCGGTAATTTTCTGAGGATTGGGGCGATCTTGTAGTTAAAGATGACACCAGGATTTCAAAGATTTCCTGTTCTTCATATCCTGCAGGGTTTAACCATATCAATTAGTGAGTGAATTCTCTCTAACAGCAGGAACCAATATCATAACCGTACTCTTATGTCTCTTTTCTGTTAGATATTTTAGTTAGTTGGTTCTGGTCTTTCCTAGGGTCAGCGAACAAGAGGCAAACTTATTTGACGCCTCTTGGCAGTATTTCTTGGGGTCCTTATTTAATAAATATCATAAGAACTCACATGCTGAGTTTTTAATATTAAAATTAAGATACAGTAGTGTTTATTACCAACTGAGGCTTCTCTAGGGGGACTTCATATTTTTAAAAATGGTACCAGTTAATTTTCCATGGAAACTCTACTGTATCAGCCATAATATATTCAGGTGCAAGGATTGTACTGTAAGCAGATAAAAATGGGAAAATAAGTAATTTTCAAGAGGTGGAAGGCCATTTGGCAAACAGAATAACTCAGAAATGTGTGATTTTGCAGGAGCTGAGAAGTAAAAGCATGACCAAGGCCAGAAAGAAGAATTAGAGTGGGTTGAAATAACTTTCTGTTTTCCTGCTTATACCTGCTACTGACCCTTGACTGTTTTTTCATGCTGGGAAAATGTTCATAGATAGTGCTTTTCATTTGAATTGATCTCAAAACTAAAAGGAAACAAACCTCATAAAAATTTTATTCAAGCTCTTTGGTTTCAGAGTCCTTGGCAACTTCCGACTGCATATATTTTTATAATATGTCATTTTCAATAATTTTGCCAATAGGAGCATATGTACCAGTATATTAGGCTTATCATACTTAATTACACAGGTGAATACTGCACTGTTTTTCCGTGGCTTTAGTGCAGTTGGTGTTTTACAGATCATCAAAGGATGAGCCACCTCAGGTCCTTAGTGAAGAGGAGATGAACAGACTGGGAGCGAGGATTGTGAAAGCAGAACTCATGGGAGACACGGTAATGTCTGTGAAAAACTGTCATGATTTACTGCAATTTTTCTTTAAAGCTCCCAACGATTTAATTGTTTGGGTTTTTTTTTTAAAGGGTATTATTCAAGCAAATAACGACATGCAGAGTTTGGTAAGATTTGAAGATGCTGCTTTTACAGTAACTTCTGCTTTAAATGCAGTGGTTCATAGACTAGAGCAGAGGATTCAGGACCCCGGGCTTTGTAGGATAAGCAGCATATCCGAAACCAGTTGTTCTCTGCCATTTTTGTAGTATTTATTGTCTTTTTATTTAAAAGGGAGCAGGTGAAAACTACAAAGCTCCCTGTCTATGTTACAAGGTAAACAGTGTCTGGAACTTTACTTATTTCATCAGCTTTGTCATAAGTAGATGCTTGTGGTCCATAGCTCTGCTGTATAAGCAAGCTTATTAATTATGATATGGAAATTGTAAAACTGAAAGGAACAGCATATGCCATTGCAGCCCCCTGTGCATTGAGAACAGCTGTGGAATGCTTTGTGGTCCTGCCCTGATTGAGGCTGGTCTGTGGAGCTGGGAGAAACAGCTGCATATTTAATGTGGCTTGTTTCAGCCAGCTGCCTGAAGGAACAAGACTTTCACTCTTGTGGAACACTAAATTCTGGAAGTATATGTATTTTATTTATTACATTAAACATGGCTATAATGAGTTAATTCCCTTTAGTAGTACTGTCTGGAAGTTTCTGTTATAACAAGGTCAGAGTCTGTTAGTTTTTAAGCTGTGTTTTTGAAGTGTTTGNCCTTTAGTAGTACTGTCTGGAAGTTTCTGTTATAACAAGGTCAGAGTCTGTTAGTTTTTAAGCTGTGTTTTTGAAGTGTTTGGCTCTGAATAGCTGCTCTTAAAAGGAACTCTTTTCGTATTTTTTAGAAGCAAATGCTATCACTGTGGGCCTTTGTATTTATTTTTTAAGATTAATTTTTATTGCAGCTGTTTAGTTTGCCTCTTGTGACATAGTATTTGCACAAAATCTTTAAGAAATAATAAATATTTATTTCTAGTAATATATAAAACATGCTATGTCTCTAAGTGGTAAATTCATATTTCTCAAGAGCTATTGATTCTTTGATTTGTGCAAAGTTTGTTTTGTCATTATTGCTGGCGTAGGACATGGTGTTGACATGGTGTTGATACTTGTTAAAGCCCCTATCAGATAGTTCAGATTTTGTTAGGAGAAAGTGTCCATTTTATGTCCTATTCAAACCCATTTTATGTTATGAATTCTTTTCCCACAGACTTTAGACATAGATATGTGTATGTAGCTTTAAGAATTTGAACAGCAATGCCTTATCTAGAAATCCTGTCCATTTGAAATGTTATCAGCTTCAAAGGTGAATTAAAAGTCACTTCAAGCAGTGTATTTCCTACTAAGATATAGTGTTAATGATTTAAATAGATGTGTCCATCTCTTAATCTGTAGTTTTCTTAGTTAATGCTAAAAAACATACACTAGTGAGGAAAAATACGTTTATGAATGTAATTATATGGTAGGTTTGTGAAGGACTGGTGTAGTCACTTAAGATATTACATTATTTAATACATTTTACTGCAGGGGAAAATGATTGAAACTATCTATACACTAGTTGCTAAAGTACTGGGGAGAGGAATGTTTTCCAGAGACTCTGATGGAAAGCAGAAATTTGTAAACTTTTTTTTCTGATACTCTGCTCAGCTTCAATAGCAATGTGCCTAAGCAAAGCTTTGGGCACAAATCTGGTCTTTTTCTTTTCAACCTGACAGGAGCTGAATACAAGTAATTTGATGAAAAATATACAGGTTTTCTGTGGGGAGAGTGTATTCATTTAATTCATTTTAATTGTGTTCATCTGAACACAAATTTTGTTGTTTTGACCCGAATCATGTAGCAGAAACCAGTATTATAGTTTTACTGTTATTTTTGTATATCCAGTTTTCTATACATGCATTCTGAATCAGCCTAGTTTAAAATAAATCTAAAAGCAACAGTTTAAATAATAAAATAGCTAATATAATATATATATAATATAATAGCCTTGTGGCATTTCAGGTATTTTTCATGGTCTTTCTCTAATCCAATTGAAAACACAGCTTGTTTAAACAAGTTCATCCCCACACACTGGAACAGATGCTTACGTAACAGCATGTCCTGGTGGCTGGAGCTCAAGGTTGGCCATGTGGGCCAAATGAATTCTGAATCTATTTTCTTTACTGATTTGCTGCCTGGTGTTGATCAAGTGACTTAATTTTGGGGCAGCAAGTATGGGCACAATGGTTGGAATCCAATCAATGAAATTGGCAGAGGGGTCAGAGTATAAATGGTTCTGTTCCTTACAGGTTGATAGGCTGGCAATTCTTAGCAATCCAAGACATTCTGAAATACTTGTATTTATTTAATAGGCAGATGGATAAGGGAGCAGGAGCATCAAACCCAATTTGCACAAAACTGTAAACAGTTCTTATTTTGTACCTCTTGTACATTTTAATTCTCAAAATAAGGTCTTAAGGGCAAGAGTTGGACATGGAGTGTAGAGAGATGTGAAACTCCATAGCAAAAATTTGTGAGAGATCTTTTCCTAGACCCATGGAGTGGATGTATGTGTGTAAAGCTGTGTATGTGTGTGTACAAAAAAAAAAGGATATTATGTGTTCAGGCTTCCTTATTTAGCTTCCTATACATAAAGCAATATCTATGCTTAGTTATGCAAAGTGTTTATTAGTATTACTTAGTAATGATTAAGAATACTTTTTCTGGTCTTTTTATGGCAATACTTGTTCCTGTACTTCAGATGCCTCTATTCTGAACTTTTTTTTCATGTTACATCCTGTAGAGAGTTGTGTGAATTATATTGGCATGTTTTCTTTAGTCTTTTGTGTCATTAGAGTTTAAAATATTTATCGAAACACAAAAAATGAAATTAAAATTATTTTGATATAAAAGTATCTTAAAAGTTCAAGATAGTACTCCATTAGTTTAACTATCACTTTCTTTGAAGGATTTAGCTTCAGAGCTTCAAGCAGAACTTGACAATGCTCGCAAGTTGAGAGAAACTCAAGGACAGATTCCAGCAAAGGCTGGCAGAGAGGTAAGTGGAAAAATATTTTTCTTTTCTTTGCACTAACACAATGGTATCATATAGGTAGCAGCTGATTTAGAGAACACCAAGTGTTCTTAGGAAAATTACAAAGTATGACTTCAGGTGAGTCACTGTCCAAATTGAATTGTACTTTTTGTTCGTAAACAAAACTTTCTCCATTGTACTTTAGCAAATTCAATGGGATTTTTTTTACACATAGTATTTTCTCAGCCAGGATATATATCTTCCATTAAAAATGAAACTCCTATGTGCTGGCTGTTACATAATTTTGCTGTCTCTGAAGAAGCTGGCACTTCAAGTGTTATTCCTTTTGAAGGGTGGTATTTAAGAAGTGTAAGAAAGCTTCTTCCATACCAACACTGATATAAGGAAACAGGGGTAATATCTTAAGTTATGAGCTCTGTCCTCATGATGGAGGGGAAACTTTTAGGCAAAAACTAATATTCTTGCTCAATTTGACACCAATTCCACAGTGAAAATTCAGCTGCTAGTGAGTTGAGTTTGAAAAGCCACTAACTTTTTTTTTTTCCCAAAAAGGCTTCATGTCAGACCTCATACACTGATTAGTATTCCTCCAATCTTTAAAATATAAACTGAACTGGAAGATAATGTGTGGCCTCTTGCTGGCTACCTTGTGACAATAGTATTGAAGTCTCACAACTTGAATTCACAAGAATTTAAAATTACAAAAGCTGTGTGTAGGTAGACTCTGCTTCATTGCAGTGCAATTCTGTGGCATGTGTTTTGTATATGTAAAAAAAACCTCGAATAAATAAGATTGGAGTTGTGTAATTACACAGGAAAAATCCATTCAGATTTTAAAATTGGGAGGTAAAGAGCTTGTTGTGGGTGGACACCTACTCCTTAGAAGCTGAGTTATGAATAACAATTTTGGTCAGCCTTGGTCTTAATCATATTCTGATTTTTATCTTCGTTTTTATTTAAACCATTTTTACAACTAACAGCATGTAGTCATTGCAAAAGTAACTTACTTACAAATGTAAGTATTTATGAATATGCCTTGCCTATGCCTCTTTCTTGGCTTCTTCTAGCCTATACTACGTGGTGTTTGAGTGTCAGCAGTCCAGCAGAGCTGACTGAGCCCTGTCTTTGTGATGCCAGGGTAGTCTTACTGGTTTTACAGCTTTGAGTTGGTTTTGGACTACTGGGACACAAGCAGGATGTGTTTGGCACTCATGTGTATCAAGGGCCAGCTATGCCACACTGTGTGTCTCAACAGCCCAGATGTTCAGAAACCATTCCATAACACGAGGGAAGCTGGTTTGTGGAGGTGTGTTTGACTCTGTGTGACTCAGCCTTTCTGTGGCATAGGCCACCCAAGCGACAGCCTCAGCCACTTCAGCCAGGTGTATTGCAAGGGAGGTACCTGAAGCAGTTTCCACAGAAATGGTTTTCCAAATGGATATCGTATTGATCCCAAAGTTTGATAGCTTTGCCTCCACTGCCAGTAACAAACACGAAGTATTTTGTTTCCGGCAGGTCTGTCTCTGCTATTGCAGAGCAGCATGGCCAATGTCATGCTGGGAGGTCCTAAAATGTGTCTTTGCCTTATTTTAATTTCTTTTGGGAGAGCTGGGGAGATAAATCAGGAAGCAGTGAAGGCAATTTTGAATGCATCTCCCTAGGAAGTTTTTTTTCTTAATTAATTGGACATGGATCAATTTCCCAATTCTGTTCCTGGTGTGACTCGAGTGAAGACTTACACAAGTATAAGGGGGTCTATAAATGGCTGGGGTTTGTACAGAGGACAGGATTGATTCTTTTGATAGTGGTGCTGGTTTATTCTGCTTTAAAGTGATCAAGAAAATACAGACTGAAGGTACTATAAAGTGCTAGCTTAAATCCTAATTTAATTTTAAATAATTTTATTTTTTTGTAAGTGAGAGTAGAGGCAAATACAGCTTTTACTGTGTGACTTAGTGACTAATTCTGTAGCTTTTTTTTGACTTAGACAAGAATTCTACCCCAAGAAATCCCAAAAATGTGGTTTTGAAGTATAGTTTTCAAAAACTGATGTTTGATGTTTAAAATCCTTGTATTTCTCAGCTGATATATTTCACCAAGTCTCAGCTTGGACAGAACTCCTCTGTTGTTCACTGCAGGCTGCCTTAAGTATATAACACTATAAATTTTAGTATGAATAAGTTAAATTATCTGTTAATGGAATTTGGAGTCTTAAAATGGGTATTGTACTTAAATACTTGAGTCACATGTGTACAACTGCAATGAATGCATATGCAAAGATCCTTCTAAAAGGATGAATTAAAATGTAGATTGTGCTTGTTTTGTCTTTAAGTTTGAGCAGGAGGCAACCTTCAATGTCTGTGGAAGTCAAAAAACTTTTGATTGCATTTGGGATGGAATGAAATGATGCTTATTTTCAGATGCTTACTGTCTAATTTGTCATGGGCATTTTGAGAAAGCAAGGCTGCACTTTGAGTCCTAGTGAAACTCTGTAAAGAGAAGGCTTCTGTACCTTAGGGTTTCTGGGTTGGGATAGGTGATGAAAATGATACCTGTTGAATGTAGGGAGACAGCGGAAAATTGTGGAGACTTCAGCGTTTAGAAAACAACTTCCACGTGTTCATAGTTTATCTCTTAAATACAGTTTGTATTTCTGTTCTGAAGGTGCTACACAACTCTAGATTTTATTACATTGGTTATGAGGGTGTCACCTCTGCCATTGACAGTAACAGTCACAACTGATGTAATTTATACTTTTATTCAGTATTTTTATTTAACAAACTATATCTGAAACATTAGCACTCCTTTGAGGCACATAATTTGCAGTGGGCTTTGCTAGTACAAAAATTGGAAGGTAAAAATTGAAATGAGGAAGAGGCAGAATGTAGAATATATCCTTTGGAAGGGACTTACCATGAACATGTAGTCCACCAATTTGGTGGTGAATGAATAAAGTATAAGAGTATGCATCTTTTAAGACTGTTTTCAATTCCAAATGAAGTACGGCTTAGAAGAAAAGCTTCTCAACCCTAAGCCTGTTTCTGTATTCCATAGAACTTAATTAGTATGCAGGAAACAGAAAGTAGTCTCTGCTGAGCAAATGCTAGAGACCGTTTTCAATAATGATGAATTGCATTTGAAAGACAGAATCAATACAACATTGAATGAGAGCTGGAAGGTGGTACTTTAAGCAAAATAACATGGTAGGATATACTGTCACTGAGTGTTTAAAAGAAGAGAGTTCTGAAAAATAGGAACAGCGACAGGCTTTTCTGTTATGCATTTGAGGATATGTAGGGAAAATACGAATTATTTCATCATAGAAAATCTCCTTTTGAATAACTGAATTTTCTGTGGAAGTCCATCAGCCTTTGGTCTAGTATGAATGTTTTTCTACTGAAGAGTGTTCAGTGCTTCTGTGAAGCCTCTTTGGGCATAGAAGACATCCGTGGAGTAAGACTTGAATTTTGGCAGGCACAGCATTTCACTTTACAGTAGATATATGGCTGACATGATGCTGCTTTCAATGAGAAAACCTTTTTTAGGGTACCTGTTGCATCTGTAAAAATAACAGACTCCAGTCCATTGCTTGAGCATCTCAGGTGGAGAAGATTTATAGTGCAAGGAAAAGTTAATTTAGTGAGTTTTATGGCATAAGCAGGGCTCATCTTTTAGTGAAAACCTTCATAATATTAAGGGCTCCATGTACTTCAAATGCTTCTTCTATTTTTATTTAATTATTCTTCTTTAGTATAAATAATAAGGATGATTGTGTTTCCAACGCCTCCTATCTGAACAGAAATTTTGATGTATTGAAGATCTGACGTTTACTTTGGATTCCTGAAATGCATTAGACTCCAGACTGAAGGAGAATTCTACGGAAGCTAACTCAGTGTAAATTATATTTATAAAATTCTTTTTGAAGAACTAACACTGTTTTTTCAGGAAAGAAGCTGAATAAAACAGCTTGGCTTAAATCTCAAATCCTACTTATCTGAAGTGGGCCTATAGGGAAGCCAGAGAGGGACTCTTTGTTAGGAACTGTAGTGGTAGGACAAAGAGTAATGGGTGAAAATTGAAAGAGGTGAAATTTAGGTTAGAAATTAGGAAGAATTTTTTTTTACTATGAGGGTGGTGAGACACTGGAACAGGTTGCTAAGCAAGGTTGTCGATGCCCCAATCCTGGCAGTGTTCAAGGCCAGGTTGGACAAGGCCTTGAGCAACCTGGTCTAGTGGGAGGTGTCCCTGCCCATGGCAGGGGGGGTTGAGACTAGATGATCTTTAAGGTCCCTTCCAAACCCTTAGCATTTATGATTCTATACAATTGCATCCATTGCATCCCGCTGTGTATAGTTCTGCATCAGGAGAGACAGGACAGAACATGCTGGATCTTTATCCAGAGAAACAATTTGCAGGGCAGTTACTATCCTGAGACAAGTAAACCATTAGGAGTAAGTAGCTGAGAGGTATCAGATGTGGAACAAGCCTGAAATAATATTTTACTGGTTCTATTAATGATAATGGGGAGAACAGGAACGTATGTTTATTTTTCATATGTTTTCATGATTGATCTGTTCACAAACAGCTTAAAAATGACAGTGATTCCTTGGAGAAAGAGACAGTAAGGTGGGGTGTGTGTGCACATGTGTGTTTGTGTATATGTGTGTATACATGTAAAATTTAGATAGTAATTACTACTTCAGAGTAGGAAGTGAAAGAAAGAAGGAAAGTAATCAATGCTTCTGATGTCTGGGGGTTTTTTTCATTTAAAAGGAAAGCAAACCAATGCTAAACAAACACAAAAAAGCAAAAGCCAAATCACCCTGAAAATTAACATTCAAAATTGCAGGTGTGCTAGGATGTTTAATTTTAGGTTTGGGAATTGAGACTATAAACACAGATATTTTTCTGCAATGAAAATATTTGGTTGTCAAAATTGTTGTATCATATTTTCATAACTTTCATTCTGACTTAACCAATGCAGAACCTAAATACAGCTGTAGTAATGCTTATAGACTTACCATATATAAAGAATCCTTTAAAAATTATTTAAAATTGCTTTGCAGAAAGGTGTAGCTGAGAGACTTGTATAAAAACTAGAAAGCTGGGGATTAATGATCCTCACTAAATAATATGCACAATATGCACAATAAAATGCACAATAAAAATCTCAGATTTTATTTGGAACCTCAGATGGTGGGGAGATACAGCAACAGATGGCTCATGGCCTGTTTACTCTCAGATGTTTTCAGCTCATCATAATTTCTGATTCCTGCTGTTCCATCACACTTGAATCTTGTCTGCAAGATGGCTGTGCCATCCTTTCTCCAGAAAAAGTTTGTGTTTTCTATACAGAGTTGACTAGCTCTAAATGGAACATGGAATAATGAAGGGGGTATACTTTTGCAGAACAGCTTTCATATCTTTAGTACATACTTTTAAAAAATCATAGGTGTATGCAGTTATTGATTAGTGTATTTCCTGAACACTCTTTTTGATGTCAGTAAGAGAGGATTGCATAATTATTTAAGACGAAAACATATTAAGACAAAGTGGTTTATCTTCCTGAATGTAATTTATAGAAAATTGGCTTTTGCAATTAAAACATATTGGAGAAATTGTAGCAGTAACTAAATCATGTAAAATATCTTATAATTTCAGTACACGTAAAAAGTATAAAAGGGCAGAATGGCTAAAATGTCTTATATTTCAAACTGAGAATACAGAAACTTTGAAGTATACTTTGACACTGGAGACAAAAGCCATATACAAGTGCCATGCAGCACTTGTATCTGATGGTGCCCTTTTTTCTGGCTCTGTTTTTCTCCTAACACCATGTTAAATTTCTACATATTTTTACTGCTATATTTACCCTTTCACTGTGTTAAATCAGTTTATAAGATGAAATAGAGATTTGTGGACTTAAGAACCAACATGCTGCAATACTTCTCTTTCTTTATGGTCTGAGTGTATATGTTTTGTGTCAGATGTTCTTGCTGTAAAAACAAGCCATTACATTTTTTACGAGTTTTCTTACATCTAATACCTGCAGTGGCTCATTGATGTGGCTGAGTGACGAACCATTTCAAAGCGTAGCTAATAATTTAGAGTATCAAACGGAATCTTTAGAGCTTTTTGAAAAGTTGTATTTTCAAAGCTATGTGGCTTTCTGATATCCAGTTATTATTTTAAAGTTAGACTTAATTGCGTTAGTTTTCACCATTACTAGGTGCATGCCTGGACAGACACATTGAAGGCTGCTGTAAGTTATACATTACTTGTTCCAGTTTTACTTCCACAGCCTGGCAGTATGACTCTTACTGAATTTGACTTTAGATTTGTGTGTGTCCATTCTACTCAAGAGATGATACTTTGTCACCCTATCTTAAAGATGCTCTAAGAAAATAAGTACTGACCGGAAATAGAAAGACTTCTGCATGCAGGGCTGATCAGAGGCATTCATTGTAAAGAGGAGATTAATAAGAAGACCAGGTTGCTTATTCTGAGTAATAAACAGTCTAGCCAAAATAACCTTTTTGTAATATAAGAACAAAGAATTGCTGAATTTAAAGGGCAACTGACTTTATATCAATAAGAACAAATGAAGTTTTTTACATATTGTATTATTAACTGGTGTCACTCACTGACTGGGAGAAAGAAAGGATAGAGACCTAATCCTTTTCCAGGGTTTGGAGTTTTTGGGGTTTTTTTAGTCTCATGCTTTACACACAAACCAAGCACTACCTGATAAAGATTCTCCTCTGTAGAATAGTTCACATCTGTGTTGCAGCCTGCATTAGATTTTCTAATGCTTCTCTTCACTGTTGAACACAAGGGCCTAATTATGGCAGACCAACATTCTGATCTTGTAAAACCTTTTTAAAATCCCATTATTATGTTAGCACCTTTTGAATGTGTAATAGTGACTCATTAATGTATTTATGAAGTCTTTCTCGAAATACTAAATTTTTAACATAGTTTTTAGAAGTTTGCTTTAGCTTTCCTTCCTCATGCTGCTGATTCTCTTAGTCTTATCTTTTTTTCTGCTGTAAGAAACCCAAATCAAAGATACAACATGTATACAATGGCCTGCTGTTACAGACCCCTGACCATTTTAATTTCATCTTCCTGTGAGATCCAAACCTCAGTCTTGCTATAGAGAATGGTTAACCTACTGATTTTTATAAGCATTATGTTGAAGGTTGCAGTGCCATTATTCACAACAAATGTCAGAGTCTGAAGGGGAGCTTAGATGCTTTGAAACCTGTTACATGGGAACTTCACGTTGGGACTACAATGACTCCTGAATGAGACACGGTGCCCTTAGGAATAGCCAGCACTGAAGGAGCCAGTGCTCATTCTAGATGGGATTTACTCATCCTTCTGGTAACTGGTGGGTATATGTGAGTGCAACATGAGAACCTAAGAGAAGGATGACTGGAATGGGAGAAGAAGGAGCAATAGACAGTGGATGGAAGAAATAGCTGAGCCTAGCACTCTGAGAAGTGCTAGATGTCCTTTAGATGCTTACTGATACTGTAACGTAAGGACAGATTTTTCCAGTAGAGGAATAAAACAATATTCAAAGCATTTCCACTTGCCAAAGACTGTAGGAGAAAGGAAACGGGTGGCATGCTTAATGCAGCATCTGATAGCTAGCAAGGTTTGTTCCTTGCTGAAGACTCTTCCTGAGCTTTGCTATTCCTTCATTACACTGTGCTTGTACCACTTGAATGTAGCTCTCAGTAAACATTTGCAGACAGCTTTCAATTCATGCAGCATCCAGCTTTTTGTTGGCTCAGTAATTAAAAAAAAATTGTTTTTTTTTTCTAGCTCTAGTTGTTCCCTACCCCACAATACAGACTATTAAAATATATTTTATTTCCTTTAGCTGTTAGCATTGAAAAACAGCTCTAATTGAGTAGATCTTATCTCAGATACTTGGCCTGATTACTCCATTTGTTCACCTGCTCCAGTGTCTGTTCCTCAAATTAAGCTGTGCACCTGGTGTGGCAGAGGATTTCCACTTCTTCCTGCTGGATTGTGGAACAGGGATAATCTCTGGAGAGTTCAAAATACTTTTTTGGAGCTGTATCTTATTTATTTATTTATTTATTTATTTGATTTAAAGCTTTTATCTTTCAAAACCAGACTTGACTGCTTGTTTTGTTCAGTTGGCTGTTAATTGCTGTATAGCGGTTTGTACATTTGGTGAGAACAACTGTGTACTTTGCATATTTAATTGGCCTGAAGTAAAAATTCACGTTCCTTAATTAATGGCAATAAACAATTCCTCTCTCATTCTGGAAATACATGCTTTTTAAATTCATTTCAGACTGTAAATGATATTATTCGTTTAGCAGTCATCACAAGATTCAGGGATAGTGACTGAGCCTCTTCTCCAGTTTCAACTGTAACATTTAACAATAGGTATCATATTTAAAGTACTGTAATATATGTTTTTAAACCCATGTTGTACTTAATGGAAGTATTATTTATCTGATCATAATTATTAATGAGTATTTATTGCATCACAGTGACCACACTGTGTTACCCTATACCATGTCATATATTCATGGGAACGTAAGTATATAGAAAATATCAATAGATAAAAAGAGAACTTTAAGTAATTCTTGCAGTTAGATTGATATCCATACTCCTTTGAAAAAGTCTATTACTTCTGTGAGTTGTGGATTTTTCCTGCAAAGGCTCTTTCTCAGTATGGCGTAATTGTTCAAGTGCAGAAGAATTCTGGTTCTTATTATACTTGTGTGAACTTATCCATTATAGATGTTAGATACATTGCCCCAGAATTCCCAGAATGTGCCTTTGGCACATTTTAAAGTCTTTTATTGTATTGGCCACTTTCCATTATTTTTGTACTGAGACCTATTTAAGGGATATAGTATGTGCTGAAAGATATGGACATTATATATTGGAATTCTTTTTTGGAAGCTCTAGTGAAAATCATTACTTCATGGCAGCTTGCTTAAAAAGCTCTTTTTACTGATATTTCAGTTTAAAGATGATTTCTAAAGTTTATTCTAGTTTTTTTTTTTCTGTCTTTCAAAAAGTGTTGTTGAATAAAATACAATTAATTAATTTATTATTCAAATGTCACCTTCTGATAATGCTGTAGCCACTTGAGCATCTTTTTCTAACAGAAAGCTTTTTGCTTCTGATGTGTTTAGAAATAGCTTTACTAATTATTGTTGGTAAAAATCAATTTTTTGCCTTAATACAATTAACCTTCTGTTGTTATGCTGTGTTTTTAAGTCAGTTCTATTTAGATAGGATTTTGAGTTCTGAAGGATGTCTTTACCTCGAATAACATCTTTAATGTTCTGAATAATCATGTTTGGCTTGCATCCATTGGATTCATCTTGGTTCCTAGTATGCATTTGCTGTTAGTCTCTAACATGACTTCACATTAGTCTTCATACTGTCCATAATTATTTTATCCTTTTATCTGCTTCCTTTAATTTCTCTTTGAAGGACCACTTCTGTTTTTTTGTACTTTGTATTCTAGAGCTAAAAATTACTCTAATTATTTGCCCTTTTTTTTTTCCTCTGGAATATTAAATCTAAATACATTATGGTCAGTAATACATGCCTTGTGCCAGGACTCTTGGCAATTAGTGAGAAAAAACCTCAAACCATCATAAAGCAGACAAAGCCTTGCCAGCTGTAGTGTTCTGACTCAAAGAATTCAGTATGTATTATATCAACTGCTCCCCTCGCCATTCCCTGTCCCTGTCCTAACTCGTTCCATGGTTCAGATCCAGAAGATACTCTCCTACTGCTTGTGTGTTAGTGTGTTAGCATGCAGAAATGGGAAGAAAAAAGAAAGTGCAAATGTTGGATCTAATATTTTGGAGCCCTTCTTCAAAGGCAAAGAAAGTCTGAAACATAGAACCCCTTGTGAATTCCATTAACTTTTGGGAAAATAACAGGCTGCACGTCAATGACCTCTTTTCTGAAATGCCTGTATTAAGAATTTTAGTGAAGACAAAATTTGGGATGGATGTCTTTAAAAGGATCTAGATGCTTGTAAGTTGATATAAGAATCTGGCATTTACTGTTCTTTGCAGTTCTTGAAGCACTGCTATTGTAATGACTATTGTTTTTAGTGATTTGTGTTTTTTAAAAGTCATGTGTACAATGAGGTACACATTTAGTGTGTACCAAGTTTAGAGACTGGGAATGGAAAAGTTCATCAGTAAGAGAAAGGTGTGGGGAAGGAGAGACCTGAAGTCAGCATTCTTTTGGAGACTCTATAGAGCCAGCAGGTAAAAGGAGCTGAATGATTGGAAAGATGCTCCTGACTGAGGAGCACATAAACAGGGCCCTTCAGAAGTGGTTACTTGGTTGATTTTTCACTGAAAACTGTAAAGGGTCTGCTGTGTGGATTTGACTGATCCTCTTGGGAGAGCTTTGTATCCCTACTTGGCCACGTGGGTAGGGTTTAGAACAAGGTGGGTTTTTTTCCTCTACAAAGGTCTGTTTCATTTCAGACTAATTAGCAATGCTCTGGATCTTTGAGTTTTCACTGCAATATCTGTGGTTATGTGTTCAACCTCCAAACTTGTAAAGTTACCCAAGTTTTAAAGGAACTATGGCATTTAAGAAGTTTCCTATTTAAGAAGTTTCCTATGATACATTCTTACTGGTGTTAACTTCCTCTTTGCTTTCCGTATCTGCTGTGAATAAGGTTTTATGGCATAGTGATGACCTGAAAACATGGTCCCCCCAGTCTGGCTGTTTGTGTCTCAGCCTGGTGTGACCTTTTTATGATGTGACACATGTGGGGTGAATGCACACAGCCTTTTTGTCCTATTGGGATGAGTCACCTTTTCTCCCCCTCGCAACAGGGAGAAAAGCCCTTATGTTGTGAAAAAGTAACAGGTGAGGCATCTGTCTGGCTGATGCCAGAAATAAGTTGTGTTGTATTCTCTGAAAATCTCATTATTGTTATTGGAGCCAAAGTGGTGCTGGACATCTTGGTTTGCTTTGCAAAATGAGATTTGCCTTTGATGTTACATAAGAGAGAGGTCTGGCTTACCTAGGCAGCTTTTTGGTCCATAACTTCTACCTTCACATGACTTTTCTTGGAAAAAATGTAATTAAGCTGTTGAAGTATACTTCAGTATCTACAGATTTTCCAGACTTTATTTGGGTTTCTGGGACAAGCTTTCCTTAGGCAAGGATGGCAGGTAGAAATCAGTTTGGTAGAAAATAGCTTCAAATTGAGATTAATGAAGTTGTTTATAAGATTTGACAAAGGCTGTCCTAATATCATCTGATTAAGTGGTGACCCCATTACGTGCTCTAATTTAATCAACTGATATACCTAAATATCTGTGGAGTATAATCAGGAAGTTCTCAGGATTTTGAATTATTTTTTAAAATTATTCTTAGTATTTTAGAAAGTTAAGTACTTACTTTTTGGTGAAGAATTTCTGCCTTTTTTCCCATCCTCTGTGTGTGTATATATATAATATATCTTTCTTTAAGTTTGAGAACACCCCTATGAAGTGGGGGCCCTATGAAGGACCTTCCTTGAGGATAGGTTCTATGACTTTTTGGGGGACTGAGGTGAGGGTGGCCATTCTCCACACCCCCAATCGACAAAAGAAGTGGTAATGTGCTGTAGCTTTTCAGATGGTTTTCAGGAATACAGCATTATAATGATGGTGGTGTATATTAATTCAGTATTACCTATGTAAGTCTTCCAGAAGCATTGTGTGTCTTTTGGAGATAAAGCTTTATGCGGAAAACCAAGAATACAAATTTGGTTCTTTTGGAAAGAAAAGCTCTGCATTTAACTAACTGAATATATTTTTAATACTTTTTTCTTTTTGAATGTGAAAAGAATACCTCACTAAGTTGAAACTGTCTACTTTGAATTATAATGAACACACAAAATGTAAAGAAGCTGTTACTTAATCTTTAGGATTTTAAACATTTATTTAATATGGATTAGGTATTTCTTTTGGCTTGTCCGTACCATCTGTTTTAAAATATGTCTTAAAACCTGACACAGGCTTCAAGCCGTCAAGAAGGTGAACAAGTGGTCCTTGTCAGAACAGATGGAAGTGGAAGGGCATGGCCTGTGACGGGACCAGCGGAGCCACTGGAGCCAAAAGGAGGACGAAGAAAGCAGCAGATGGTAAGTTTTACAAATCTGAGTATTAAACCGCAATTCTTAAATTATTTTGTCGTTTTACTTTTATGATGCCATAATTAATGAGTATCTTATCAGAACGTCAATAGGTAGTTTAAAATTTCCCTTCAGAAGATGATTGTAATTAAGTGTTAGAGTACATATCTATTAAGCATATATTAAGTTTATTTTCAGATTGCATTTCCCAAGGGATCACTTTAGGGCTTATTTAAATGCACATTCAGGGAAAGTTATCAGCGTCTCTTAGCCAAGTAGTTTATATTACAGAAAGTTATGTAAATAATAAAGATTAGCAGAGCTGAATATTTCCGAATTAAGAAAGATTTTACTGAGATACTCAGGTCTCAGGGGTAAATTTCACTTTTATTCTAATAAAAAATATGGCTACTGATGATAATAATAATTATGACCTAATCTTTGTAACAAAATGCTTTGGGGAACAGTGAGAAGCCTGGAAGCTGGAGCAGTGTTTTATTCTCAGGATAATTGCTTCCAACAGTAAATATAGCAGCACTTTGATCTTTTTGAGATAAGAGGAGGTATATGAGGTAATATTAGGATACTACCTCATATTTCCAGCGAGCATGTTCTTGATTAGTAGGACAGATCAGTTTGCAACACTGCTGTGGAGAAGTGAAAGGCACAGGAGGGTGAGGATATTGTTGTCATCGTCCTGTTTCCATTTTGAAAAATGCTATCCTGCTTTATGTTAGTGACCACTCCCTGTGCTCCTTCAGAATTTAGTTTAGTCCTGCCCTAAGGGGCATCTCTGTTCTCTTGTGCACTCTAAGATGGCAACATTTCCCAGCAGAGGTACCACATTCACACAAGTTTTCTTTACTGTCTTTGACTTACAAAAGCGTTAGAGTTGCGAATAATGAAAATTGCTTCTTAAAATATTTAATTTTTATGAGCTTATTAACTGTTTCAGTGAAGTACTGTATATATTTCCTGAGTTGTTGCTCTGATACCTTAAGGATGTAAAGGATAAAATGACTTTGAAAAGAGGCTATATTTTTATCTAGACGTACTGACGCAATTGAAGAAGGGGAAAGATCTTCTCCTCCTCAGATAAAATGGAGCTGTTAGCCCAGTTGTTTCGGACTGCTTAGGTTGATTCATGATTCTTTAAACTTGTTGAAATTGTTAGGGTCTGAATTTTATAACTGATCTTTCTCATTAGGTTAATATTTATTTTTAACGTGTTTGCTTCCAGGTCCCTACTCATGTAGATAAAGAGAGAGTAAGGTATTTTCAGGATGATGATAGTATGAACCTGAAGGATTTGGTCAAAAATGAGAAGATGAGAACAGCAGAGGATCAAAACTCACTGTTCATGCGTATGGCATCAAAGGTAACGTGTTGTGTGTATGACTTTTTAATTAAGCATGTAATTATTAGAAATATCAGGGATGATGTGAGGCCTGAGTAAAGGGAAGGTCTGCAGGAAGATGAGAATTGTTTATGGTTACATAATTATGCAGGACTGTCAAAAATAGGGGTCACTGTAAATTGTATATTGTAGAATTTCGAACTACAAAGCAGGGATATTTCTAATGTTGTGGAACATCTGAGCTGATTCTTAAGAGCCACTTTAGAGAGTCGCTGGAGAGACGTAAGTATTTTAGTGATGTGAGTCACCTGTCCTATATTAAATGCTGTCTGAAAGGCATTATGGGTATAAAAGGAATTCAAATGTCTAGTTCAGACGCAGGAGATTATGCTATAGAACTCTCAAATAAAAGAGATCCCATTATAGGTATCGAGGCAATAAATTCGGATGAAAGACAGGGTTGATGAATGCAAATGTTGGTAATCGTGAAGCTGAGTGAAGCTGTGACTGTACATATACAAGAGGCTGTTGGTGCTTGATTTGAGAGTCATTGTGAGTCTGCAAACATCATCTCAGGCTGGTGTGATTAAAAGGAGAAGCAGAATTTTGGAGGTTATGAAAAGGGAGAATTTAGGAACATTTTAAAGTGTGTAGTGAGCACATGGTGCACCCATATCTTGAATGCTACCCAAGCTGGTAAAGCATACCCTGTAATCAGAGGCACAGAGTGGTGCCCATTTGAAGAAAACCTAAGTAAACAAAAGTTCTTCAGCTTGGTGGGGTGAGTGGATGGGTAGGGGAGCAGCTGCTAGACTAGAACAATTAGCATAAAAGTTGAATAGAATACAACTATTTTTGTTTCTCATATGGGAAGTGGCCACAGAACAAAGTTTAACATGAAGGAGTGGTTTGGGATTTTTTTTCAGTGAAGAAGGAAATTACAGAACTTGTGTTGTAGAGCATGAAATGCTGTGGAGGTCTTAATTGTGAGTGGGAGCAAAAAATGATATAGCAACTTAGTGAAATACAGTTTCATTGTTAAATATTAAATAGGGAGATCTAGATAGGTTTTGGCTTAGGATTTCCCACAGTAAATGCTGAGAGCTGCATATGCGTAGCAGAAGAGTCAGTTCTGTGAGCTTTCGCCCGTACATTTTTAATGCTGTCCCTGCCCGGCTCCGTGGGGTCCCGCGTGCCCCCACAGACGCACAGGTGGGTTCAGTATCATAACTGGAAGCAAAGAGTCGAGAAGGGCATTTGCCTGCGTTCTGGCAGTGGCATTTATTGCTTCTACACTGTCGAAGGTTGCAGAGGCAAGCACGAACGTAATCCCGAGGCTCACAGGGCGGGGAAAAGATGGGACTAGGGAACGGGGACCAATGGGAAGCTCTGGGGGAATGACGAGGGGTAGAGGCTAACAGCCAACCAGGGAAACCAAACTGGGGTAGATTAACAGAACAGAATAATGCGTCCTGGGAGAAGCCTTTTTGGTCACCCTGACATCATGTATGTTCACCGGCCACCACACATTTTAGCCATTGCTGGAGATTGATTTTGCAACATCAAATGATCACACTGGGTGAGAAAGCAACTGGGTTTAGTATGTTTCATTCTACAGCATTTTTTCCTTTTTCCCCCCCTTGTTTAGTTTTTGTTTTCTTGTTTTGTTTTTTTTTTTTAATTAATTTATTTATTTATTTATTTATTTTATTTTTTTAAGGATAGAATTTATTAATAGTGTGCAAGAATGTATTGTATTTCCTAGCCTGTGCAAATACTTTATTTTAGTTTTGGAAGGCTCTGAATTCCTACTGACTTCAGTGAGCTTTGGATCAGATGCTACGTAATGTGTTTCTTTTTTCTTACTAGGCAAAGATGTACTACATCACATTATTCAATTAGAACAAGCTTCTTGAATCAATACTTAGCTCTTGACTAAACTTTTAAGATGGAGCCCTATTATTTATTTACTGGCTAAGTCTATTGGAGCATGTGCTCAAAGTGGATATTTTGTCAAAGACATTACTGTTGCAACGTCCAGATTTTAATTCGTGGTACTGTAGTCCTTCAGTACCATGCAATGGCACATTTAGGTTTTGAAGGAACTTTTGTTTGGCTTTCTTACAAAGAAGTATCTCAGATGCCAATTCTTCTTCTCCGTTAAGATCTAAAATGCTTTTGGTAGTTTCTGTACAGGTGATTCCCAGGTCCTGTCATACAAAATGTGATGGTCTTCCCCAGGTGGTGATTGTTGAAGTCTAGCAAATTAAGATACTGGTCCTAGGCCTCCCTGAGGTTTCCATGTCTTTCCATGTCTGTAGAATCCATTCTTATTCACAGCACAAGATCAGTGTTACCACTGAAGTGTTGGCAGCAGTCGGAAAAATTTGGGCATGATCTCAGGTATTCTAGGTGATTATTTATGTTCTTTATAAACCTATGCTACATGGAGTATCTGCATGATGATCTGGGGCTCAGAAAGATAGTCTTCAAAATTCTTTCATCTCTCCTCAGTGGATTCAGCAAGTGTTTTATTCCAGCAGGAAGGAAGTCTAGCAAACAAACCTATTTTGCCAGTTTTAGTTTGATAACATAGTACACAGATTTTACACATACAAATTACTTTCTCTTTCTGCCCTCATTTGAGAAATGGAAGAATTATCCACAAAAATTTATCTGTTGTATTGCAAAAGAGTGGTGGGAGGAAACTGCTGCAAGTCTACAAATTATATCCTACCTAGGATGGGAGAAGGGAGATCCTGTCCCTTAAATTCTGTTCAATAATTTCATTCATCTAATCACTGTGAATTGCCTAGGGCACTGTTGTTTCCTTCATGGATTTTCCCAGGGCTATTATCACTTTCCCAGACTATGCCCAAAAGAAACTTCCAGCTGCACGGCTGTTGAGGATGGAAGAAATAGCTGCTCTCACAAATGGGAACAGAATGAGAAAACAGCATGTTTTCTGGGTTTTACACAGCTGAATGTTCTGCTCTAGATCAGTGTTACTTTCCTGATATTTAGTGCTTTAATGATATTTGAAATGAAATACAGGCTAGTTGTTATTGAAGATAATAACATAATTGCAGTTTTGTAGAGAAAGATGGGGACGTTGAAGTAGAAGGGTATAATTCATGAAGGGATTTATTTTCTTAAATGGGACTTGGAAAAAATATCAGTATGTAGACCCAGAATCTCTCTTCATGAAACCTCTGTCTAATCTCATTGGCAAGTGAAAGTCTATATGTTATCTCATGCCAGACTCCCACTCAGATTGACAGACTAAACATCTGTAGTATTCAAGCTGTACTCATCCTTGTTAAATCTTTTTCCCACCTATCCTTTTCTCAAGAACTCAGTGAGATGAGATGTAGGGAATTTGCCATCTTCTTGCTATTTGTTTACCTGTTGAGTCTTTGTTTTAAATTTAGATTCTGACTTTTTATTGCCCTCTTGCCCATTCTTACTTTTCTAGTCATGGTTCTAAGAGAACCCTGCTGTACTTGAGGCTTTTACCTCCTGTTGCCCTTTGGCCTCTGTTTGGAGGTGGCTGATGTCGATGTCACTTATCTCAGCAGTTTGACATGCTGCCTTTCCCACAGCCATCACATGCATGCTATTATGACAAATGTATGCATATTGTGAAAAACGCCCAAATCTTTAATTTACAGTGGTGAAAAAAGCTTTTTTAAAACCCAACCCTAATCTTTTCGATATATGGAAAAAAAGCAGGCCTACAGTTTGATTTGTTCATGTTCCACTGTTATGTCTCAAGGAAAAAACCACCCATTTAAATCACAATTTCTGCTTTTTACTTTCTTCACCTTTGAAAGTGGCTTTGGTTCTCCCTGTTGTAGAAGCATGACTTTCGGATACAAAAAAGTCAACAAAACATTTGAAAACTGTTTTTTTTCCTGACAGTTTTAGAGTACAAAATATGTGTGAAGTCTTAGGTTTTCGCTACTGATAGCTTTAAGTATCCTGTCTGTAGTTTCTTCAGCCTTTACTGTTGTAAGTGGTTCAATTTTCCCAAATTCATGCTGTTAAGACTTATGTAATCCTTTCACTTATGTCAATAGATGCTTGTGGGTGTTTAGAGATAGATTCCTAGAACATTACCTCAGGAGAAATTACCTTGTATTTGTATGTATTAATTCTACTAAGGCATTTTTTTTCCTTTTTATGGTTTGCTTACAGAAAGTGAGAACAATTAATTTCTGTTGTTCATCAGGACATTTTAATTTTGGCCATAAACTAATTTTATTCCAATATATGTGCAGTAATTCCTAACGGGAATTTCAGCACTGAAAAATAAAATGTTTTATTAATAATGCTGACCTTCCTTTATGGATTTAGCCAAGAGGTATGCTAGTATTACAGGTTTGCAAAAAGGAAATTTGCATGTTGCCTTTCCTTGCTTCTGTAAAAGTCTGTAAAATGGAAAATTGCTTTCAGCCTTATCATTTTTACTTGCTGTGCAAATCTACCTGTTCACATTTTTGCATTTCCATCATCATAAACCAAAATAATAGCCTAGGAAAAACCTTAGAAGCTCGAGTGAAAAATGCAAAATGTTGTTGCTGCTGCTACTATTATGTAATGAACCTTTTTCTTCTCTTTCTTCACATGGTGAAGCAATTTTAGCACAATATTTAATAGACATGATAAAGCCAGCAAAGCTCTGGTGCCCTGTTGGTTTTTACATTTACTTAAAGATCCTGTGCATGGTTTGCTATAAAAAACTAATGTGAAAACCCAAGAGAAATAATTTCCAGCACCTTGTTCTGCTACATTTCAGTGCAATGCACTAAACATCCTTCTCTGTATATTGTGTGGACACAAAGTTAAGGCTGTTCCTGCATATGGAAACAAATCAACAGTAGTGACAGCTGGATGAGGGAAGAAAACCGGAGACCAGTAAGAACTGTGTAGATGCAGCCCATACCAAATGATTGCATAAGCATTTAGCATTCTTCCAGAATTATGTTAAAATTACAAGATATGTTGGAAATGAAGACTTGCGCAGGACAGTCTTGCCTAGACATTAAAATTATGGCCAGGGATAACTGTAAAGTGAAATGCTAATCACACTTTCAATAGCAGAATTCTGTGGCTGAGAGTATGCTGTTTGGTTTACATTTCATGTCAGTGACTTGTATATAAAGTTTTATCTGTCCTAATAACTAATTATAGCAAAATCTACAGTTTTCATTTCAAATAGCACAAACAAAAAGGAGTTGGTCCTAGCCATTGAGCAGTCCTGTGTCATCTGTTTTTTGCTTGACTTCTGCTGCTCAAAGGTAATCCTGAACTACCTTGCTCACCGACATGATGGGTTATCTTTTCCTGTCAGTGACACAGGCCTTAAAAGCACCCTGTGCATTGATGTCTTAAAATCCTTTGATACTATGTTTAACATACTCTTTAATTCGGTGCGATGATAGGTTTTAAAAATGCCTATTTGCTAAATTATATGATGAATTAAACCTACAAATTCAAATGTCTGTGTTCATAGGGAGACTGGAATTGTAATAAGGTTTACATTATAAAATTCTGCCTTTGTTTGGCTTGAGCAAATACTATTTGAGATCAGAAAGACTTTTAGGAGGTGATTTTGTTGTTCAGAATAGGTGCTAAATGCTGAATAAACTTAAATGTGATGAGATGTATTCCTGTGTCACTCAGGTTTGTGTTCTAAAATAATAGATTATTCTTCTTTGCAGCTTCCTAAAATATATTATGATACAACATTCCACAGATATTAGCTCTGTCATTTAAAGTTGAAGACGTCAGTGTTGCCATGACAATTTAAACCCAACCTGATACATTTTATACAATCTATAGACTTTTTTCCCCACAAATTCTTCAAGCAGATGCACTTTTATTAGCTTATATGGAAGTAACTCCGGCTATGATTGCATTAGCAAGGAAATAGGAAAAGCAGAAGTTCAATAGTTGCATACAAAATGGAACAAGAAAATAAGTAGAAAAGAAGCAGTACAAAAAAGCTGAAAATAGCCCACACTGGAACCACGCAGGTGTCTTTTGTTCCTTTGCTAATTGTGTTTAATAGAATTTCCCATTTCATCCTTAGACTTTGAAGGAAATTTGAAGAGGGGAAGAAAAGTGTACTTGAGGTATTATACGAGTATAATCTCTGATCATTAGGAGTTCTGTCTCTTAAGGTTTCCTTTCAGTATCACAAGGATACTAATTTTTTTAGTAGTGCTTTTTATTCCAAAGGGCCACCCAAAAAGCAAGTAATAGCAGCAGAGGGAGCAATAAGAGACACAGTGTGCAGCACGCTTGAGAATGGAGTGTGTAGGAAGCCAGCAGTGTATAAGACTCCAGGGGTTTTACTGTGGAATAAGAAAACCAGAACTGGTTTAAAATTAAGCTATGAGATTTGGTTCCAGTGGTCTGAACATAGGTTGGCAGAAAAATGAGGCTGACCCTGGAGTGGACCTTGCACAGATTTGCAAGAATTACTTTAGGAAGTAGCCCCATGCCAAGGTGCCTGATGACTTCACTAACATAGCAAATTAAAAAGGCCATCAATTACTTTGTAAACAGAATGTTATATAATGAAATTATTCGTGTAATATATTCATATTATTCATGGTAATTATAATGATTAGAATTTAATCAGAAAATACAACACTGTAATTTTTCCCTCTCTCAAATCATTCTACTTTATGCATAGTCAGATGCTGATTTCTTTCTAAACTCCTATGCTGAATGGTTAGAGATCTCACTCCTTTTCTTGGGTTTTAGGCACATTTGCACTGTATTTGAGCTGTCCAAATGAGAGCCCAGAGGGCTCCTGAGAGAAGTTTGGATGCCTTTCCTTACTGCTCTTTAAATGTTTGTGTATTACAGGCATCTCTTGGCCAGGGCAAGCACAATTGTGGTTCTTCTCTGTTGGTTAAACCAAAACTGCATCCTGGTTGTGGAAAATCAGATGGGTGTAGAAATGACATAGTTGCACGATTATGCCGTGAGATGTGGGAGGCTGTGTCATGTTGCCTGATGCTAAGAGTCCTAAAGCTGCCTTTGTGTCCTCTGGTCAACCAGTGCTTGTCAAAAGAGAAGGGAAAGCTGGAAAAAAAGAAGGTGTATATGAAGGAAGAATGTGGCAGATAGGCCCAGAATAAAGAAAAGTGAAGTAGGAAAAAGAAGACTGGGGACTGTAGAGGTGATCTGTCTTATGAGCATGTCAGTTCAGCATAGCTCTGGGCTTTGGTCAGTACCTGGTAGAAACAAGGACTTCAGGTGCATTGCCTTTATAGATATCTGAATTTCTTTTATTAGCTTTAGGTAATTCAGTGATGTATTGTAGGACATCCCAACTTTAAACTGATAGATCAAAATGACTTCCTATTTTTTTCTGATCTCTGCGCATCACCTGAGCAGCAAGGGCGATACCAAACAATATCAATCTTGGCGAGGGAACTAAATACACAACTTCCAAAATGCATTGGCTTTCATGTTTAGCAGGTGTGATGCTACATCTATGATGCAGAACAGCAGATTTCCAGCAACTCTAATACATCAGCACAGTTCCTTCTTTGGATGCGTACCAGCTCTGTCCTTTGTATGGAAGAATATATGTATGAAAGAAACCGGTTTTTAAGTGATTACTTACTTTCCTTCTGGCATTTTAGAGAATTTCTTCTTGTTCTTTCGATTCCCCTTTAACTTTTTTTGAGAGGTTTAGTTATAGCCGAAAAATGCAACTGGCAGAACTCACCGGGCACCTTATCGTACAAATAGAAGTGTAAATGTTTTAAAAGAGGGATGGAGCACCTCCCCTATGAAGACAGGCTGACAAGAGTTGTGGTTGTTGAGCCTGGAGAAGAGAAGGCTCCAGGGAGACCTTATAGCACCTTCCAGTACCTAAAGGGGGATTAGAAAAGAGAGGGAGAGCAACTTTTCACACAGGCAGATACAACAAGGGGTAATGGCCCCAAACAGAAAGAGGGTAGATGTAGTTTAGTTATTTGGAAGAAATTCCTTACTTTGAGGGAAATCAGGCACTGGAACAGGTTGCTCAGAGAAGTTGTGGATGCTCCATCCCTGGAGTGTCCAAGACCAGGCTGGATGGGGCCCTGAGCAACTTGGCTTAGTGGAAGGTGATCTTTAAAGTCTCTTTCAACCTAAACCGTTCTATCGTTCTGTGATCTGTTGGTCGTGACTGTACCAGAAGAAACAAAATCCGGATTTTAGCACCTACTTTATAAAAGTTTGCTACTTTGTATGTAAGAATTTTGCTTTGGGTCCCAGATATCATGTTGTGTACAACAATTTATCCATGTTGAAGAGAGGCATCTTCCAGGCTGTTTAATAAGATCAATATTTATTCTATCATAAGGGACTCTGTGGAGTATTTTGAAAAGTATTATTATTTAAAAGAGGTTGTTGTAACAAATCAGGAATTTCCATGACTACATCTAAAAGCAAGCAGAGCAAAGTAGTAATGGTATTCTGTGCTACGTGTGATACTCCTGATAGCCAAAGTGTGGTGATTTCCACTCTCCTTTCTAGTCTGCCAGCTGTCATGTTTCCTGTGTATTTCCATTCTCGTGGCAGAATTTTTATTAAAAAAATCCCCAAACTTTATGTTTAGTAATAACAAAATACTGCTATTCTTTAAGCAGTGCTTCGGCTGCAGGTCTGACTTTACCTTTTTAATGCTTATGGCAGAAGAACAGAGACTTGATTTTAGACACCCAAACCACTAAATATTTTTTCTAAATCTCAGGAATCTCCTTTTTCTGTTAAATACAGAATTACAGCATTACAGTAAGACAGAAGAAGAATGGCGTTGAACTCTTGAACTGTTGAATTTGGTCTGCAGTGCCTTCCAGTAGGAAATGCACATAAGCAGTTAAGTGTATTATAGCTAAATAAAGGAATATTAAGGAGGCTCGCCCTCAGTTGTTTGGTAAGGAAAGTACTGAGCATATTTAAAATAAGGTATTGATCTGTGTTGGAGAACTGCAGTATTTGGTAAAAAATGAGACCTGTTGTCTTTTTTGGGGAAAGTTACTTATGTACTCTACAAAAAAAAAAACCGTCTTCCTTCTTTCTTTTTTTTTTTTTTTTTAATATCAGAGTGTCTACACAAACTATGCCTGGGATATTTGGAAGGATTTCTTTAATTTGGAGACTGTGCTTCAGTTATGATAGCATGCCTTCCAAATGCCTTCGGTTAACAGTAGTTCTTTGCTAGGCCTACCCTAGTCAGTATCCTAAAATATATTAAGATTTGTTGTGGAGTGCAACGGGTGCACTGAGAAAGACTTAGAACTGAAGGCAAAGACTGTTCTCTTCCCAAAATGGCTTAGTCCTATTCACTTGGTAAGAATAACTGTTGGCATATTTTCACAGAATGTGAGTATGAAGTGCAGAGTCGTGGTCTAGGTATTTCACAAAAGATGATTTAATGGTAGTTGTAATAGGAGAGGAGGAGGAGAAGGGAGAGGATAAAGTATATGATATAAATTATATATAGAATTGTGCATCTATTTAAAGATAGCTGAAGTTATATCAAGATAATATTGAAATACTAGCCCTTAATTTGAAATGGAATATAGTAATATACTCTTCTCACTGCTGTCACATATCTGTATTTTAATATCTGTGCTAAGATTGTGTATGACTGCTCTCAGGAGAGGCACCTGATGATTCCATCTGCAGCAGATGCCATATGAAAGAAAGAAATGCTATTGCTTATGTACTTTATGCTTTTCTCAATGAAGGATGCTACAAAGAGCTAAGTGTTTTTTCTTGCTACTTTATGTGCAATTTCTCTGCGTATCTTTTCAGCTCATGGAAAAAACTGACAGAGAGTACTACACTCTGGATGACATGTTTGTTTCCAAAGCAGCCAAGAGAGCACGCAGTGGGGAAGAGGAAGAAGTACAAAGAAGAAAAGCAATCCGTGAGCACCAGCAACTCGCTGCACGCATGGAAAAGTGCCCCTACTGCTTTGATAGCAGTGAACTTTCTAAACATCTTATTATTGCAATTGGCACCAAGGTAAGAAAATGGCAATTTAACACAAATGTAGAAATAAAGAGGAAATGATGTTAGAGTGCTTAAAATGAGGGACAAAATTGCTTCTATGGAAGGATTTATTGTTCTGTATCTTACTTTGCTTGCCCTTTCAGTTGATTCCACAAATTCGTCAAGGCTGAGGAAGAAAAAGATATAAATCTGTCATGAATTTTAAAGCTAATCTTGATGTCAGGACTTCACATTTGTAGAAGACAGGAGCAATAATGAAAGATCTCAGTGCAGAGATTAGACTGTAGGTGGATTTGTGGAATACTAAATCACACTTCACTGGAGGAAATTTGAACTGGTGAAGAACTGTATCTTGGTATCAAAGAAAATTAGGTGGAGGATTCAATTTTTAATCTTAAAATCCTTTGAAATAGACAAAAGTTTGGTTTGGAAACCTTTCTGCTTCTGTTAATGCTTTTAAAAGTTGCATAAATATTTGGATTTATAATGTCTGAAATACTTCAATATAGCCTTTTTTGTCATATTTTTCTCTACAGTTTTTATTTATTATTGATGTTTTCATTTGATCGGAAACTATAGGTGAAGGAATTAGGTGCATAGATATGTATTAAGGTACATTGCATCCCTTTTTTTTAGAGATTATATATATATAAAAATTAATACAGATGCATATCTGTGTGTATATATGTGTGTATAATCTGTGTTTATATATCTAATAGATAGATAAATATGCAGAGTTTCCTGGTTTTGGCTGTGTTAGTTTTCTCCCCAGTAGCTGATATAGTGCTGTGTTTTGGATTTAGGATGAGTGTAATGTTAACAAGACACTGATGCTTTTAGTCGTTGGTAAGTAGTGCTCAGGGACTCTTCTGTTCTCATACTACCGCACCAGTGAGAAGGCGGGAGGGGCACGAGAAGTTGAGAGGGGACGTGGCCAGGACAGCTGACCCTAACTGTCCAAAAGGATATTCCAGACCATATGACATCACGCTCAGTGGATATACTCAGGGGAAAGTTGGCCAGGGGCCAGTGCTTGGGAGGTGGCTGGGCAACAGTTGGTGGGTGGTGAGCAATTGCATTGTGCATCACTTGTTTTGTATGTTGTTGTTGTCGTCGTCATCATCATCATCATCATTTAATTTCCTGTCCTTTTGAACTGTCTCAACCCACAAATTTTACTTTTTTTTTGGATTCTCTCCCTCTATCCCACTGGGGACAGGGAGTGCATGAACAGCTGTGTGATGTGCAGCTGCCTGCCAGGTTAAACCATGACACGGAGTATGCAATTTACGTGTGTATATATATATATATACACACGTAAATATTTTATTAAAAATGCATACAGCTATGTATCTATATTAAAAGATACTGGAATGGACTAAACAGTGTGATATCATAACAGCTATGATACCAGTTGGTTTATGAAGCTAATATTACTGCCTTGGTGGTGGAACTGCTCTCTGGATACTACTGGTTCGTTTGAGCTACTGGTGGATAATGAGCCCTTTTAAAAAGCACTGAAGTTGCTAATACCTTGCTGTAATTAGTAGCTAATTGCTTCTGTTGGTTTGAATTTAGCAAGTGATGAATTTCTTCATCATTTCCTCAGCAATGGGAAAGTTTTTAATGCTGAAAAACTGGGCACTTGAGTTTTTGTTTGCTTTTCCTAGGTGTACTTGTCTCTGCCAAGCAGCCAGTCCCTCACTGAAGGTCACTGCCTGATAGCCCCTCTACAGCACCATACTGCAGCCACTCTTCTGGATGAAGACATCTGGGAAGAAATCCAGGTCTGCTGAGAAACTGTCTCCTATTCTAAGAGCTTTGTAAAATAATTTTGTTGTGGATAATAATATCCTTGTTGTAAGTATGTATTTTCATAATTTGCAGTCTGGCAGCTCTATTGTGATTCCACTAAGGGGCAGAACGTTCTCGCATTGTGGATGAAAATTAGTGGTCCAGTATTAACAGGAAAGAGAGGCAGGGTAAATACTGAAGAAAATTTCCGATTTATAAGCACTAGAAAAATTTTCCTGGAATGCTGCAGAACATGCATCCTGGGAGGTCTTTGAAACCATGTTAGAGGAATGTCTGTTGGAAATGAAGTAGGTACAGCTGATCCCTTACAGAAAATAGAATAACTGGCTTCATAGGATTTTCTTGGGAGTGCCAAGGAAAAGAAAAGAATCGTCAGAGCAGGCAGATCACTTAAAATGAAATACAAATATATTGTTTACATATCTTCAGTTTTTTCATCTGTGTTTTGGGTGGATATCAATTAAAAGAGAACTATCTTACTCTTAAAATCAATGAGATGCCTGTTCGAATGCAATTTTCTACCTTTTATGAAAAGAATTATTAAAATTAAGTGCCAAGCATGATGGATTGTGCTTTCTAACTCTCTTATGAAGACATTTTGAAGATTTTGAGTTCTGTTTTCTTTGGAGGTGGAAAATCAAGGGAGGCATGTAACAAGCTTCTGCCTAAGAGATTGACTGTGTTTGTCAATCCCCACTCCCTGCCATCAGGATTATTACAAGGGGAAAACAATTTGCAACCTCTTATATTGAAATATTGGAGACTATATCAGACTAGAGAAAGGTTTCATTGTTGTAGTTGCTGAGATTTAAAACCAGCATAATTTATAAGTTTGAAATAATTTAAATAATGTTGGTCTTCCCTCAAGTCTAGGGATGGATTCTCTGACTTTTCAAATTTGCTCCCCGCATTGATTCTCATGGTTAAAGTTGTTTTTATACAGTGCTTCCCAGTAAACGATGCTCCCCTTCAACCAGGAAGGAAAAGGAGTTCTCTTGTTTATGACAGAAATGCCTAAGAAAGTTGGATACGAAACAAATAAGTGCAACAAGTAGGATCGGGAGGAACAAAAGAGGATGCGGAAAAGTGATAAATATGTTTATCCTAGATCTTCTGTTTTTCCTAATCTCTTAAGTGAACAATTACAATTTTTCTAAATTGTATGAGAAGGAAAATAGGATAAGGAAAAGATAAGCAAATGCAGTCCCTGTATTCAACACTAGTCTTCTACTTGCTAGAAAAGGCAACTAGTTGCTAAAACCATTATCCTTTGATCCTGCGAATATATTCATAGACAGCTTAGATACTTCTTTGCAGCACATGTTTTGGAAAGTGATGCATACATGAATTTTTTTCCCCAACTTCTATGTATTACAGTAGAAGGAATCTGAAAAGCTTTAGCAAGAATATAAGCAGTCAGTCAGTGACTAAACTAACTTTCTGATGCCAGAGCCTTTTTTTTTTTTTACTGTTGAAGGGAAATAAATTGTCACACTTGAAGTATTCACAAGATGTTGCATGAATAGTACATTGTTTAGCTAGTGATTTTTGCTGGTATTTTTTTTTAGGCTCTATTGGAGTAAAGCAAAAAGGATTTTTTTATACTGTATGCCTTCAAGCACTTGAATTTAACATATTGTGTAGTTTAGACTGATGTGCTCACTTGCCAAAGTCAATATGCACGGAATATTTTTAATATGGAAGGATATAAATCTTTACACATTCCGTGTTGACTGAACTGTTGCATGTATTAATGTTGTGTGCATCCAAGCATAATTATGCCAAGCCTTCTTATTTGCCCTTATGGATGGTTTTCTCCTTTCCAGTCCTAATTATTCTTGATGCTTTGGCCTGCTCAGAATTTGGGGGAAAAGTGCAATGTATTTAAAAACAACAAAATGTAGCTGGGGAAATGTTAGCTGACATCTGCTGATATTTTAGGCTTTTTGGTGGATTTGCATTTCAGTTGATACTGCAGGGTAGCAGCTGTAAGTAGTAGTCTTTCTCAGCCTTTGGTATCTCACCACATTGCTTGCTTCAGTGTGTTTCAGAAGTAGAGGTCTGGTGGCTGGAGTGACAAGGAGAAGACAAAAAGCTGTTAATTCAGAGTAGCTTGTCACTCTGTGCTGTGAAGTCCCGTATCAGTCATGGAACACTGGGCAGTGTCTCCTGGCTGTAATTCATCAGTTGTTATAGGGAATGATGGTAGCATTTTCCTGTCACAGCATGGAGCAGCTCATTAATGAGGAAAAATTCAGGGCATAAGGGCCTGCTTTGAAGAGCCTAAATGCCTAGTTTAGATACATGGCCATGTTTCTTAGACTTTTCATTTGATTCATTCTGTGCAAGATGGCGAAAGGATGGAGAGCTCAGTTTCTACTCCTATTGCATTGAAAACCTGGTAGTGATTTGTTTTCCTTCTATTTTATTTCAGTACATGCTGATGTTGATGATGTGTATTTGTTTATGTTTGTTTGATTCATCAATTCTCCATTTACGTTAAGATAAGGAATCTTAAACCTTTAGATGGGATTGGCCTTTCAGTGGTGCTGTTTGTACTTTTGAGCATTGTTAATTGGAAAAAAGTATCAGTGCAAAAAGGACTACCTATAAATTATGTGAATCATAGGGCTAGGGTACCTTGGTCTGTGAGGCTCCTACAGTTTCAGTGGTTTCTTGGCTTACACTGTGGAAATGGGATAGAAGCACGTGTAATACAAAAATCTTCATTTTTAAAAAAACATTTTTCAAGATCTTGAGAAACTTTCAGAAAAATTCATCCTATCAGAAAGTTAGATCTTTTGTGCACTTGAAAATGAGTTTGAATGACTCTCAGAAATCATCCCTTGTGCTTGATAATTTAGTTCAACATCTGAACATTGTAAGCTATAGAATGATGCTCTTGCATATCTTGGATGCAAATACCAACTGTCAAGAGCCAGCAGCTCTGCAGGAAAGCAAGTCGGGGTGCAAGGTGATGGGCAGGGCAGGTGGGGGAGGTCATCTCACTGACAAGGCACAGTCCCATGCTACCAGGCCAGGAGAGTTCCCATGGTAGCAGACAGGGTCATCCAAGGCCCAGTGGTGGCCGGGTGAGTTTGCATTAATGACTTAGGTTTGAGATGAAGTCAGGGCCAAGAACTGCCAGGTACCTGGCTGGGCACAGGCATCCCTGAAACAGCTCAGGCAAGGACCGAAAGTGAGTCTGGACTTAATTGCAGCTCCTGAGTGACAGGGGGCCAGGTCCACACTTCTCACCACTCTTCATTACCCCAGCTCTTTCTGCTGGATCTGATCCAGTCCACAACTGCAGCACATCAGAGCTGCCTACCCACACAGGCAGCCAGGCTCCAGCAGGTAGAAGAGGCTGCAGGGCCTTTTGGGTGTGTGCAGGACCCTGACAGTGGAGCTGTCAGAATTGGTAACTGAAATACACTTTGAATAGGTGCAGCACCTAATCCCTCTGACAGGGAACTGGTAAATGTAGTTTGAGGCCACATGTATTGAGTATTGCATTTGGTTTGCTTCCATACAGTAAAGATGGTGGCTTTATTTTTTGAGGCAATGTTAATATTTTACTTAAAGATCAAGTATGCCTAGTGGAAATACTTTCCTTTTTTTAAAATTTTTTTTTTGTTCAACTGTATAAATGGAAGGAGTAGTAAAAGGGTAATTGTAACTATAGTCAGTAAATTGTAGTCAGGTCATTACCTTCTTAGAAATTGCAAGCTTGGGACCTACTGTTAAAGCCATGTTGTTTTATGGAGCACTGCAGCTAAGAAGTTCAACAAAGTTTTCAATTTCAGCTCTAAAACTATGTGGTATTTATTAAAACTAAGTTTGTTGTGTTAATTACATAGTGTATTTCACAATAGTTTTTTAGACTTTCTATGTTTTTACCATAGGAAATAAAGTTAATATTAAATTACTAAATAATACAGAATTTCCTAGTATGATTGCTACTGTTTTCCATTTTGTTGTTAGCTTATTACAAATGTAATATGCAAGTGAAATAATACATTGTATCTGAAAGATCTGAAAAGTTAGTTTAAATAACAGGCTTTTTTTCTTTAAACAGATGTTCCGAAATGCATTGGTGAAAATGTTTGAAGCTAAAGACTTGGACTGTGTGTTCCTAGAAACAAACATGAGTATGAAGAAGCGGTATCATATGGTATATGAATGCATTCCTCTTCCAAAAGAAGTAGGAGATATGGCTCCAATCTACTTTAAGGTACACGAAAATGTTTTTTTCTGAAGTTGTTTGAATGTATGTGTCATAATTCATCTATTTCTGGGAAACATTTTTGATAATTCAAGTGCTGTTTTTGAAAAGATGTAGTCTTTGATCCTTCTTCTGGATCTATTCTTTGCTAATAGTCCTTGATCTTAAAGTAAGCTCTGTGAGGTAATTCAGTTTTTCAAGTAGTCCGTGGAAGAGCTGTTTTTCACTGAGCTTTTGTCCCAAGTCTGACTGCACTGACAAATTCTGGAAGAAGATGAGAGAATTGTAATGTTACTTCTCACTTAAGTCCTGTAGTATAAACTTAAAACACAATACTTGTGCCTTGGAAAGCATTAAATGAGAAAATATTGTTAACTGTTTTAAGAAATACCAATGTTGATATTATTTCATCCCCATTTTATTTCAGTAAGCCCAAATTTTACATGTATCTTAGGCCTCTGATGAACATTCTACAGCATGATAGATATTTCTTCTGTAGCTTTTCTGGTCTCTTTCCCCTGACCCTGTAGGAAAAGGTTCATTGCAGCTTTTGCCTGGAACGGAGTCCTTTCAGCTTTCAGCAACTGACTCGTGATTTGCCTTTTATAAGTAAATTGTTTCCTTTGATTTTTGAAATACTATTTATGTTTTCTAGAAATAATGTGATTGGGTTTTGATGAAGTGGAGCAGCAGTATGATGAACAACAATACAGTAACTTTTACCACATTTGAAACCCTCCACCTGTTAGATCTGACTGCTGTGCTTCAGGTGCTAGTAAAACTTGTGTTTTCTTTGAATACTCGAGGAAAGAGAAAGAACAAGATTTAAAGCAATGTCATTTATGTCAGAAGTATCTACCCTTACAATGCACAGCAAATGAAATTTAAACCTACTCTACACTATGCCCAATTCCATACTATGGGGAATAGAGAGTCAGCTTTGGTTTTTTAAGGGCAATCATCCTTCTAAGCTGGATTCTTCTCTTAGTGTTTAAAAGAGAAAGAAGGCTAGTATAGTGCAATGAACTCGTAAGAGGTTTTGTATGGGGTGAGAAAAAAGAGAATGTGACCTTTTATTTGAAACTTGCGTCAAGCAAAACTTAACATAAAGAAAGAAACAGAGGAACTGAATTGGGTGGGTCTGAAGGTACTGTATGATGTCTTTATAAAGTAGCTTGTGGAAATGAGATAGGTTACCAAAAATAAAGTTACTTTGTTAAGAAGTAATTCTTACTTGCGGTACAATGTACTTCACTACAGTTAGTTCTTTATTTGCTGTATGAAGGACTATTTTCACATTTAGATAAAATAATTTTCCAGAAAGCCATAATGGAATCTGATGAAGAGTGGTCCATGAACAAGAAGTTAATTGATCTTTCTTCAAAAGATATTCGGAAATCTGTAAGTAATGAAGTGTTTTGAATCCTGAATTTGTCATCAAATCCTTCTCACTTTTTTTCATTATTAACTGTTTCAAAGAGAGAAGAAAGGGAACACAATTAGATTAGTGCATCAGAAGATGGCATAGGTATGAGGAGAATTACCAGTCTGGACTCCAAACTGACATTAGGGAAAAGATTCCCATTTATTTCAACAATAGGTGGACTAAGCTGCCAGCATTAGTTGAGAACAAAGCTGACACTTTGAGGACATGTACTGGCATAATTTTCTTGATTAACTTTAAGAATTAAGGTAGATCAAAGATTTGCAAATTACTTTCCTGGAACAAATATGATGTGTCTTTTTCATTAACCTAGAACAGCCATTTGTGTTGCTAAGTTTATGAAGTGAAAATATAAATAGCATTATGGATCTTTTCTTTATAAAACAAGGGAACAGTAGCCTCTCTGTCTCCTGGATACTGAGATGAAACATCTTTATATAAACAAATCTTAAAGGAATAATGCTGGATCTGTTAGGTTCAAAGACTTCTGTCTTTTTAACATTGAGGTGGAAGATGTGTGTTATATAGACTCTACCCCAAGTAGTTTACTACTGCGTAGTAATAATAATTAATTTCTGAAAGTGGCTTTTAGTAGACATAGCACCTTTGTACTAAAAAAAAAAATCCTAGTTTATGAGAAAGAGATGAGTTTTAATAATGAGACGTGAAGCCTGATATGACAAAGAAGGAGATTAAATGCAGAAAAGTGAGGTATTCAAATAATTTGCAGCAAGGGTTTAGAGAAGACTTTAAACTTAAGGTGGGTATAAACCCAAAACGAAATAGGTTTATTTGGAGTATCTTCTACTTGTTGCTTCCGAACATGAAAGCCAACATCTGTCACAAATAAGTGACGTATCATTTTCTTGTCATGTTGTAAGGCATTAGGACATACAATTTATTCATGAGTCTTCCTAGCCATACATTTTTGTGACCATTATATATTTATTTGAAGGTAGGCCAGTTTTCAGAGTAAGTCAGGACAGTTCTTTAAATTAATGCATTGTATCTGAACACAAATTGTTACACAGTTGTGTGATTTTAACATTATTGTACGGTAAAAGAAATGTCTGTAGGCTTCAGAAAGATCGTGGAGTGTAGCTTAGAGACTGAGCTGAGGTTTGGGAGCTTGGAGAATTGTATTGGGAGATGGTGGTGCCTGGAATGAAGGTCAGACATGGCTGAGACATCACCTAGTGGGTGGATTGTGTGCAGAAATTGTGAGAAATAAGACAAATCTGACCTTTACTTTAAGGTGTCACCTGCCAACCCATTTTTCCTTATTTAGTAATTTGTTTTTAAAGTCCGTTTAAAATGTTAAATGTTTGTTTCTATGCTACATTGCTCCTCTGTATTAAATCTTAATTATTTCTAGAGTCACTATTTCAAGCAATATATGGAACACGCCTCCTGAAAGTTGTAAAGTTGTTTGGACTGTAAGAGAGGAAATGCTTGTGAATTGAAGGCTTTGTAAATCTTATCGGTACAGAAACATCCTCAACAATTAAAAGAGTGACAAATAACTTGTTGCAGTGAAACAGCAGAAATTACTTGCAGTACTGTAGCAATAAATGGATCCACTTCTGTCACACTGATGGGTCTTTGTTGTGGCCGGATATCCAACATCCCCCCTGCAGGCTGACTGAATTATTAAATTGTCTGATATGTCAAGTTAAGGACAATATCCTTCCATTCACATAGAGGGGGTTTCTGGTAATCTATTGTCCATAGAGGTGTTTACCCTTCCCCCTGAGTGTCAGTGTTTTCACTGGGTAAATATTTCCTATTACCAGTCAACAACTTACCTTTAATAAATGTAATTTGCTAGTGGTTGTCTTAAAATTTCTGCTAAGCCCATATAATTCAGAGATGTGGAGTCAGGGAGGCATTTGCTCAGGGTGCACACTGCTGCCTGGTGTCCCTATTTCTTACCTGCTATTCCAACTGTGGCCTCTGGACGTACTGCCCCCCAGTCATCCTGTCTTTTTGTCCAGTTGCTGTATGTTGTTCTTCTCCCTTACCTGTTTGCCTTACTGTTTCTCTGTTGCAATTTTATCCTACATGTAGTTGGCTGAGAGGCGGTTTAAAATAAAATATGATATTATCAACTGCAAAACCATGTTCAAATTCATTCTTTTGTGGGGAGGTTGGCTGAATGCCAGCAGTTTGTTAACATCTGAAAATAAGGTTTTGTGTGTGTATCACTAGCAAGGATTGCCATACTTTTCTGTGGACTTTGGTCTTCAAGGAGGATTTGCTCATGTGATTGAAGATCAACACAATTTCCCTCATTACTTTGGAAAGGTATTGTTATGTAAAAGATTATTTTACCAATTATACTCTGCTTTGGAAAATTTAAGTAATTAAAACAGATGCTGCCAGAACAGTTACTTTGATGTACTCTGTCTCAGTTTATTATCTGTCTTTTCTTGATGAGTCATTGTAACTTGGCTTGTTGAATAAAGGAGTGGTTGATTTTTTTCACTAGCTGATACTGAGATTGTGATTCTAAATTCCTGTTTCTTTTCATTTGATTGGAACTGTAGATATTTGACATTATAGGTATGTAATCTTATAGATGGAAGATACTTGCCTCTATGTAAGAATTTTCATGGCCATATTATTGACAAATAGGTGCACTGACACCTGGTTGTATAAATTAGTGTGCATGCACATACAGACTCACAGATAACTCCGACTAAAATCCTCATGTGGCTAAATTGCTCCTCGTAGTATGTATAGTGTACAATGTATAGTATATACAGGGAGATCTGTGATAAATTCTTCCTTTCCTCATTATGTCACAGCAAACATTTTTTGAAAGAATCAGCATTGCAAAAACATGAAGAGTGACTGGGGGGAAATATAACACCAGGAACAGCAAAGTGGGCAGCTTCTTTCTCTGAACGTAACCTTAATCACAAATTCGCTAAGCATTAACGGTCTTGCAATGTTAGGATATTTAACAGTGCATTGATGTGCTGTGCTTCCCAGAATTTTGCTGAGGCAACCATCTAACAACTGCAGTTCTATGTTTAAATTGGTGTATTTTTCAGAATTCCAAGTTTTAATTAGCACTTGAAGAAAATGGACAATCTCATAACTTGAAAATTTCTTTATTCTCTGGTGAGATAGTGTTAAGTGATATGGTAATTCTCCATTTATAATTATCTATCTTACTTTTACTTGCAAAGGAAATTATTGGTGGCATGCTGGACTTGGAACCACAGCTCTGGAGAAAAGGAATCAGACAGAACTTTGAGGAACAGCGGAAGAAGGTGTTGCAGTTTGCACAGTGGTGGAAACCATATGACTTCACCAAAAAGAAAGAATGAGACCAACTTGGAGTCGAGGACTATATAAGCCATAAATTACACTAAAGGATACTTCAGATGTTAAGAATAACACCAATGTGTTATGTGTTGCTAATATATTTTAAAGTATAGGATATTGTTTAATTGCTGATGATTTGTTTCAGACACTGGATCACATGTACCTGCAAGCCTGAAAAACCAGATTTGTACAATGAGTTTAGTTTTTCCTTTTTCAGCTGAGCCAAAAGGATAATATCCATGTGGCTATTTGAGTTCTTAAAAATGTAACTTTTGCTTTTGGAGTTTTTATAATGTTTGAGACAACTGATATTTTTTTATATTGTATTTAGCCAGTGCTTAATTATAATGGTGAACTTTTGTAGAAAATGGTGTATATTTTAAGAACGTTTTGGTTAATACAAATACATTGCTGGAGAAAGAAATTGTACAGAAAATAGTTTTCTGATTTTTGTGTCCTTGTGGTCTTTAAGTTGAGGTCATGGCAGTAACACAAACATTCACAGAGGACGTGATTGATAAACCTGCTGTTGCCCTCCCGCACAAGAATGAATGCAATTTTTTGTACTTTCTTGCAATATGAAGTAGTGTGTTTCAAGCACAAAGGAAAATAAGGCATTCCATAGCTGGTGGCAATTGACAGGTTTAATAGTAACAGTTACTCTTGATAACAGCAAAAGAAGAATCTCGAGGGAAAATGCTCTCTGATGGTCAGCAACGAAGAAAATCATTACAGGGATCTCCCCAGGTGATTCTTCTCCCCTGGGCATCCCCTGTAGTGCCACAGGTGGTTTGCCATAATACTTTGCCCTAATAGTTTTCATCAAGACCAGCTCAAAATCCCTGCTTGTTTTTCCTGCTTGTGATGCCATTAGAGCTGGTTGAAGCATGCTCTGACCAGAGGCAAGAGTTGCATGTTAATTGATTGTTAAGCATGGCTGTCACTAGGAAATGCCTGCATGCTATTTCAATGACCACTTTCCACCATTTTATTTGCTAGATTTTGTTTTTTCTTTTGTGTAAAAGTTATGAAATGAGGGTAGGGAAGTGCGAGGTGGGGAAAGGATGATTCTTGCATCAGTGTCCACCACTTCCTGTGGAAGCCCTGACATAGCAGACGTGGGCTTTGTAGGTGCAGAGTTGGGAGAACAAGGAGAACAGGAGACAAGGACAGAAGGACATGGACAGAAACATTGCAGCAGCACAAGGGAAAGGGTGCAGACTTGTGTACAGAAGGCTGCAGTGCTACAGGGAAAGGCTGCAAATGATGGAAGGTGGAAGGCCCTTAGTATAGGAGAGGTTAAGGATTTGTGTAAGTGTCTCAACATGCTTCCTGTGTCTTTTCCTGCTGAGCTATTGCTCTGTACAGCTCTATTAACTATTGTGAACCGCTCGGATTAAGAAATGGATCACTAAATATACAGGTTTGAATAAGTGTTCATTTCTAGTCCCTTGGTGGTCTTCTGCAGCTTTGCTGAAGAGGTGGTGCTTTCCCTGTTCCTACCCCACTGCCACATTTTGGCCGGTAAGTCTGGTAGAGATAGAAATCTGCCGTGTTGTGAATGATTTTCTGTAGGATCTTTGTCAGTTGGTGTCACTGCAAGAGAAATAACTTAAAAGTAAGCTTTGATGATAATTGTAGTGATTCAATGTCTGATTTATACTGTGTTCACCAGCAAGCCATGGATTAAAGGGACAGTTCTACTGTTCTCCAGTAAGTTTTGATCTTCCTTAAGCTACTGGGAGGATTACTTAGCAAATAGGATGTGAAATAGTAGCTGCTAGTAGTTGCTTAGTATGTGGTAATGCTGAACCAAATTTAGCTGAAGTACAGTCTTTGGTGGTGTAAAGCATGACTAAGAATTGTTTTCTCTGAAAGGATATGTAGCCTCCAGACTCATCTGCCCCCTGGGATGGTAGCTGGAAGTAGCAGAGGTGACTGTCTTTTAAGGCCATGGAAAAGTCTTTTTCCAATGCTGTGCTGGAAATGCAATGCTTCTGACACCACTTCTCTCAGAATTTGTGTTCCCCAAGGGAAGTGCTGTGTTTTCCAAAGGATATCCAACTTATATGTAGAAAAGTCCTCTGACTCGCGGTCTGTGCATATTTTATTATTCTGGTTTCAGCAAAACTACTGGTATTCTTTGGAAAGGACTCTGAAATACGGGATAAGGGTAACTCATGCTGGTGATACAGGAGAATGTTTCTTGCCCTGTTAGAAGTTTTCAGAGTGGGAGACTGTGTTTACCACAGACACTGAGAGTAGTTTGTTCTTGTAATTGGTCACAGACCAGACCTGCATATTGTCAGGTTAAGCTGTTTCTCTTCATTAGTATCTCTAAATATTCATGAGGCCGTGACAGTCAACACTGCTTGTTAGGGCACTTGTGGAAGGCATGGTATGCTTAGACTTCAGTCCTTACACTTACAAATATTAAAATATTTAAATAGACCTCTTTCATCTGGAAGAATACCCAATAACTAAGTTCTTTGGCACTAAGAGGTAGAAAATATAAATTCAGGTGTCTTTAGGGAAAACAGGGATTGGAAGCTTGATTTCTTACGTTGTTATAAATGTGCTTCTATGTACTCTTTTGTGTGAGCAGGAGGGAAAAGGATCTTCTTTCTTCAAATGAATCTACATGTGGGATTTCACAGGCATTGGATTATATCCGTGTCCTGCCCTGTGTTACAGGAATATTGTGTAATGTGTGCTGCTACTCTTCTGAAAGGAAAACGTGTTAAAATTAATA
>VZTI01003258.1:5766-34676 GCA_013397865.1 Struthidea cinerea
ACCTTCCCTTCCCGCACCTTCTCATACCTTCCCTTCCTGCACCTTCCCGCACCTTCCCTTCCCTTCCCTCCCCTCCCCTCCCCTTCCCTTCCCCTTGGGAAAAAACCCAAGACACTTCAGTAAATCTCACTTTAGTATGTTGCTTCATTATTGGTAAGGGTTTAGTAAAATTATTTTTCTCTAGCACATTTAGCATCAGAATTCATGAGCTGTCCTTGGAAGGAAATGCATTCTGTTTCAAACTTCATCACCATGGGGATGGTGAAATTCAGCAAATTTAGGGTGCAATTGTAAAAGAAGACTCCTGAGGCCCAGCTGTGTGTACCCATCTATCTTTTAAATCCCAGGCACCAGTCTGTTGGTATATTTACTTTCCTTTATATAATTTTACAAATGTAATCCAAATGACACCCCCCACACAGAGGAAAGCTAAACTTCATTCTCTATACTGTAGAGGCAAAATAAACATATTCTGCTGTGGGAATGTAATGCTTGAGTACTGTCTGTTGTCACTTATTTAAATGAATGCTCCTGTTGCTGGTTATGACTGACAATCGATGTTTTCTATATGTTCATGTAAATGTGAAACTTTGTTATATTCTTTTTGCTAAGTGAACAACATTCCTTGAAGTCAGAAGCTGAAATGGACTCTTCACTGCCTGAGCTACACCCCAGTGTAAAAGTTGTTTCTCCCTGTTCTGGTTATGTCCAGTCAGAACAGCCCTACTCTGGGCTGAGTCCCGTGGGCTGTGTGCCTCCTGCTAGACTAGCACTCATGTTGTGCTTTTATTGATATTTTATTTCTAACTACTGAATATGAGGGTAGTAGATGAAACTTTTTTAGATATACTCTAAAGCAACTAACAAAATACATCAACTAAGAGGTGTTGTGAAAATACAGTTGTTAGCCTCTGTGTTTATGTGTACCTGTATATAAAATATGTAGAAATCATGCTTGTTTTCATTGCCATCTCTGGAAGATTTCAAGAGTTAAGCAAATAATAAAATACAACAATTAGTCTTGTTCCAAGCTTTTCGTTTAACATTTATATGTGAAAAAATGGTAATGAAAATTTTATACGTGAGACAAACAAGTTACACCGTTTCTTTCATGTCAGACTTGATTTACTGGATGTTGATAGTAAGTTAGAATAAATTCATTTATTAAAATAAGCACATGTATAATCTAATAATGCAATATTTCCTAGGCTAAATTCATACTGAAGTACTTTTATTATTTTTCCTGAATAAAAATACCCTTGTCACTATTTCAGCAAAAGTCAGTAATGACATGCATTTAGGCAGACATCAAGTTGATCAGTCAAACAGGTTGAAGTAAAGAATCACAGGTTGGAATCTTAGTTGTCTATAGTTTTTGCTGTACAAAACAATGCCAACAAAATTTAAGATTCATCAAATGGCTGTTTAACTCATCCCCTAGGATAATTAATGCAACACAAACTGCTAAAGGCTGTTTCCAAAAACTGGTCAGTGGTCAGAAAAGTAGGGATTAACATTGCAAGCTTAAAAGGGCAAAAATGCACATAAAATGTCTCTTTGCGTGAAGGTCAATGTTATAGGAGTTTATCTTTTTGCTTTGACTTGAATGCTGTTAAATATGGCTGAATATTAAAATCTGACTTCAGTCTACAAAACAGTCAATATTTTACATTATTAATATTGTAAAATATGATAGTATCCTATTGCCAAATATAACATATGCACAGTAGCATATTAGTGTATTTTTACATAATAGTATTTCATCTACATTGATATTTTATGTTAATAATCATGTCTGACGAGCTAATTGACAAGTTTAGTAAGAAAGTCTGTTTTAAGAGGAGGACTGTACATGTTTGGAGAAAGAAGAAGAGTGATTGCTTTAAACATAGTGATTTTTCATTTCTATAATATACATTAAGGGTACAGTAAATTTAAGGGGATATTAGATTCAAAAAGTTTCATCAATTATATTAAAGTAATGATAAGTTTCTACACAGTTTAAGAAACTATACATATTTCTTTGTAGAATTACAGCCATGAAGCATCAAATAAAGCCAATTTGTCCCTAATTAAAAACAAAGAAGAGCAAGCAGTTTCCCCAGAAATGAGCTGTCAAAATCCTTATCCATGGTCTTCTGGGTTTTAAAAGATTATATGGATATGGGGGCTGCTGGACAATGTTATAGGAAGTTACTGAATGCATAGAAACCTGAGCTGACATTGGATGACCACTGGGCAGGCAGTAGAGGGGAATATCTGGTTTCCTATACATGTTCTCTCCTAGGCAGTACCCTTGATGTATAAACAAATTAGAGAGAACCTTTCGTAGTGGTTTGAATGTACTTGATATTTAGCTGTTGCACAGCTTAAGCTGCAAATACTTGAACAAGTGAATGGGAATTTTCTCGAAGTTTATTAAAATGTAAACACCTATAGAGATTTTGTCAGCCTTTAAGTGTTGCTGTTATGTTGATTTTGAGGAGAGTTGTCAGTAGTGGAATGAAGGGGAAATAAATGGTTACAACATATATATTGTACCTATGTGTGGTTCTCATTAATCTCTAAATCTACCTAGGTAGTGTATATTATTCACTATCTCTAACTTTTTACCAGTATAAGGTGGAAAACAAAGAAAACATACTGCTATATTAGGATACAGTAATACTGTGTAATTTACTCTTACATGAATCTAAAATTGCTTCTGTTTTGAGAATGGTTCCAACTCACTTTTTAGAAATATTTGTTTCTATGTATGGTGTGAAAAAAAGATAAAAGTTTAATTTACAGATCAGAACAGTAGTGAGAAATAAATGAAGTTGAATAGTTAAAATTACTGTGAATCATGCTACTTAAATTAATTGGGGAAAGATCCAGTAAACCAGATGTTTTCACTTTGTAAAAAGAGCATTGCTAATAATCTGAAAAATAGTTTATTGAAAAATCCCTCTGTGTTGGCTAAATCCAAGGAAGTTCTTTTTATACATTTGAATGGAAATGTAAACTTTTTATTTTATAGCTTTGCTAAATATTTGCATTGTACTTCCACCTTTTTTTTTTTTTTTTGTTTGAACCAAAACTCCTTTTTCTAGGATAAATTGATCAATGTGTTTTGCCTTGTGTAAATTTCAGTTGAATGATAGTGGTAGTATTTTGAATTTTACACTTTCAGGCTTCAAAGCAGTGTGTCATGTGATTTGTTTTACTAATCACAAGCTACGAAGCAACCAAAACTGTTGACACATAATAAAAACAAAAAACTGCAGTAGATCTATAGTATCAAAGCCTCAGGTAATAGTTTGATTGGATGCAACCCAGTGTATTAGGATTTTGCATAATGAACAAGCTTGAGTGAAGTGGTACTTCACAGCCTCACAGTTGAAGTTCTTCTATTTAAGGAGTTTGAAAGAACAAGGTTAAGTTAAATTGCTGAGTTTACCATCTGAACTATATTGCAATACTCTAAAAGGAGTTTTTCAAAACAAACGAGTTTTCATAGATGTGTAAATGTAAGAAAGCTAACGGATACTGTTTCAGAAAATCTGGAGGAGTAAGATGGTGGAGAGGATGAAGAGGATAAGAGAATGTGCATTAGTCCTTTTATACACATTTTTCAGGTGAAACAGGAAATCTTAAAGAGAATAGAGGAGAGTAAGGTCTTTGCACAAAATATTTCTTCTGATGCTTTTCTCCTTTTCTGATCCTTTTCTCTTTTGAAAAAGGTGAAAGAATGAATCAGAGATGTATTGGTCCAAACCAGTAGGTAAATAATAAATGATCTGTGATTGAATGCCCACTGTACTAACAGTTGATTCCTTGTGCTAGGTATAGATAATATACCCTGACTTATATGTTTAATTGAAATTATTGCTCCCTGTTCTCCTTACATGTTATGGTGCTCCTTCCCATCAACTGAAAAAAACCAACTAAATCACCATATAAATTCTTTTACTGGTACTTAATTACTTAAGTAATTACCATATTACTGCTAATATAGGTGGTCAGCATTGCTCGTGAATTGCACAAAAGTTTAACTAATGGTGTCAGTAGCATTAAAGTGAATGAATAATGAAATCATAATAGTATAGGCCAGGTTCACTGCATGAATGTGGTAAGTGGCTTTACTATTGCACTTCTCAACCTGTGGGGGTTGTTCTCTGAAAGTGGTCTGGGATAAATAGGGATAGAAGATTTCTTTCTACTATCTTCATTGCTCATTATGTCTTTAACATTGACCCCAAATAATTCTGTTTGGTGTTGATGAATCTGAGGTTATATTTGGATACTGTCATTAATCTGAGAAATAAAACATGTTTTTCTAAGACTGAAGAAAATCAGATGTTTCAGAAATGAGGAAAGAAAGGCTAGAAATAATAATCCGAAGAAAGGCAGTAAAAGTGTATTACAAAAAGATAGATATAATTTGCAGCATGTCTTTGCAGAAATTGCATGAGCAGAAAATGTGTTAGAGCAGTTCCAGATCTCCCCTCTGGGGGAGTTTTGGCCAGGCTTTTTGTATCTGACTGTGCCTGCTTCATGAACCATAAAAGCAGCCCTGGTCTGGTTTTGTAAAATACTTGTGCAGGAATCCTTCATTGTTGAAGAGGAGATTAATTGCTTGTGTCTTGAACCTGAAAAAGTATGGGTTTTAAAAACTTGTATATTCAAGCTTTTGAACCTTCAGTTTACTACCTCACCTTCCAACCTCTGCATCTGATAGATTTAGATCATTAAATCTATAACATTATAAAAAATAATAAAAAATAACGTTTTTACTACCATTCCCATTCTTAGAAGGGGTGACAGACCCTATATTCAGTGCACTATCTTGGTTGACACTCTTGACTACCTTAATTTGGATTTCAGATATTGTTTATCTGAATATGAAGAAAGATACTGAGGTGCTGGAGTGTTTTCTAAGAGGGATCCAGGGCACAAGTCTTATATGGAGCGGCCGAGGAAGCTGGAGTTACTAGTTTGGAGAAAAGGAAGCTGAAGAGGAATGTTACTGGTCTCCACAACTACCTGAAAGGAGGTTGTAGCCACATGGGGGTCAGCCTCTTCCAAGTAACAAGTGACAGGACAAGATAAAACATCCTCGAGCTATACCAGGGTGTGTTTAGATTGGCTGCTAGAGGAAATTTCTTCACTGGAAGGGTGGTCAAGCATTGGAACAGGCTGCTCAGCGAAGTGCTGGAATCACTATCCCTGGAGGTGTTTAAAGGACATGTAATGTCACCCTTGGGGACATGGTGTAGTGGTGGGTTTAGCAGTGCTGGGTTAACGGTTGGACTCAATGATCTTAAAGGTCTATGATTCTAAATTGAAGCTTAATGTACTTAAATAATGTTCCCAAGTGTAAGAGGATGAACTCCTTTGTAATGGTAGATGGTCTAAGACAGACTGTTCCTTGTTTTTTATTTTGAGAGTTAAAAAAGCAGAGAAGGAGGAAAAATCTTGTTAGAATGCTTTAGGTTTTGCAGACTGAGGAGTTCTCAGAAGCACTAAATGTATAGAAAGCCAGCAGTGAGAGATGTGGGCGTAAGAAAAATATTTCACATAGAAACAAGTGAGCTGGTATCCAGTATTTATAATGCTGGTATCATGCATTTGGTACATGGTTCTACTTGTGGATAGAGAGTGTCCCTATTGGGTATAACTCTGAGTATTGTAAATTTCATATCCAATTAATTTCTAAGACCAGCATCTTGTTTGGAAAATGCAGCATTCATAAACATTTGGTCCCATATATGATGGGTGTAATGTATACTACTAGAAACGAACATTCTTCTGGACGGTTTGTGTTTAAATGAGTGCTACATTATCCAGAAGATGATGATGGTTTTTCAGTTTACCTTTTCAGATGTCAAAGTCTTCAGAATCTGGGGATGCTGGTCAACATCTGGCTGAACATGAGCCAGCAGTGTGCCTAGGTGGCCAGGATGACCAATGGCACTCTGGCCTATATCAGAAATACAGCAGGGCTGTGTTTGTCCCTCTGTACTCTGCACTGGTGAGGGCACACATTGAGTATTGTGTCCAGTTCTGATCTCCTCTTTTCAAGAGAGACATTGAGGTGCTGGAGTGTGTCCAGAGAAGGGCAATGGAGCTGGTGTGGTGTGGGGTCCAGAGAGATAAAGTCTTGTGAGGAGTGGCTGGGGGTACTAGAGTTGTTTAGTCAGAAGAGGAGCCTCAGAGAAGTTCTTACTTCTCTCTAAAGCTACCTGAAATGAGATTGTAGCAAGATGGGGGTCAGCCTCTTCTACAGGACAAGGGGAAATGGCCTCAAATTGCATCAAGGGACACTCAGATTGGACATCAGGAAGAATTTTTTCACTGAAAGGATGGTTAAGCGTTGGAACAAGCTGCCCCGGGAGGTGGTAGAGTCACCATCTGTGTAAGTGCTCAAGACATGACTGGATGTGGCACTTGGTGATATGGTTTAGTTGTCAAGGTGGTGTTTGGTTGGACTCAATGATCTTGGAGGTCCATCCTAACCTAACGATTCTATGATTCTATAGTCTGTCACCAGTTGGTTTGATCTCAGTTCTGAATCATGCAAAGCACAGAATGCAAAAATAGCTTGCATTAGTAGCAGTATGTAAAGCAGAGTTTTCCATATCAGGATCAGGTAATTCCTTGTGTTTGCAAGCATGGTGGGAAGGAACTAATCGAGATTTAAGCATTGCTAAGATGGCATTGAAAAAGCACTTCAACTAGACTATCCATGCAAACATTCCGATCAATAGCATTTCTTTTTAAAATTTTTAGATTTATTTCTGTCTTGGGGAAAATACAAGTATGTTTGTTCTATAAAATTTGCACAGGTACAAAGCTGAGAAAATTGCTTTTAATTGACTTGCCTTTATTTTTTCTTTTTAATACCCACTTGAAAGTAGGGATTAACAGAAGTTCATATCAATACACACCACACAAGAATTTCAAGGATTTTGCACAGCGGAAATAACTGGAATATGGGTTTTGTGAAGCTATTTTATTTCGTTTTGGTCTAATTAATTTGAAATCCTGAGCAACTGATGCATATCAACTTTTTTGTTCTTCTGAATTTGTTGCATATTCATCCTTCAGATATGTGGATATTTCCACAGTTCGGTGCTGTGTTATATGGAAGTGCTGTGTTACATACAGTTCATCTTCATCTTTATAGATGCCATATTTAGAGTATTTTTATTTTATCTTTGCTAGAGTGATGCCATGGCGTCATCAGGACTCTTCTTCAAAGATGGCAAAAAGCGCATTGACTACATCTTGGTCTACAAGAAATCAAGTCCACAGGTAGAAAAAAGAAGCACATTTGAGAAGAATTTGAGAGCAGAAGGGCTGATGTTAGAACGGGAGGTGAGTCTTGTAGCTTATGGGGCATAAAACCCCCATTTATAATACTGTCACACTTTACTGAACTGATAAAAGATTCCTAACAAAATTACAAGCCTTTCCAGTCAGACTGTTCCCATCATCTGCTTAACTGTATTAAACTAATAGGAAGAATAGTTTGATAGTGTGCGTTTAAAATTATTTGGGGATTTGGGGATACATGCTTGTATACAGAAGTGTAGTGCAATACAAAGGGAGAAGTTCCAGGTTCTTATGCTTGCAGAACAGAAGGAGCTTCAGTAACCCATGTTGTTGCTTTAATGTATAACCTCTATGTCTTTCAGCAGAATGCATGATGTTAAATGTCTCACTGTTTTTCAAGGGGTTAAGGTTGTCACTATTCTGGTTAATCCATGGCTGGTAATAGTAATATTAATATAAAAATGAAAGAAAATGGAGCCAGGGAAACAGCCTTGGATTTTTGCTGTCTCATGAATTACCTACAGAACAGGTATATATTTAGTCTATTCTGATGTAAGCTCCTATTGTTCATGTATCTTTCATCCTGATTTTTCAACTCAACAGAATTGTAATACATGTTCTGTGTTTAAGCAATGAGCTTGCAAGTTATAGCTCACAATATAGCATGTTGAATATTCATAAATAACTAACCTGCTAAAATTTGGTTTTAAGGCTTTTAAGAATTGTTACAGTATAGTAGTAAAAATATCTGGCTTTGTTCCAATTTAAATAAATAGTAAAATCTTAGCTTTTGTCAGTTCAGAATTATTGACCTTCAGAAACAAATGGTTTTATAAGATCTAAAATGTTTTGTTTTCCACTAGTACTTTATTTTATCCACATCTTTTGAGGAAGTAAAATGTTTGAGGTAGTAGTATGGAACGGTGATATGACTTTATGGAACTGATAGGTAAAATTGTGAACATTTTAAGTGTTATTAAATCTTTAACAACACTTTCTTTTACCTTTACTTACCAAACCTTGCAAACTCAAGTTTTTGGAGGCTTTAATCAGACTCAACTCAAATATAAAAATATCTACTTATAAAATCTCAGGCAAATACACCTGGGAGAAGGGTGGGGAACTGAAGTGTTCGTAAGAGAAGGTGAATATAGACATTGTAAGGCTGAAACTCTTGTTTTATGTACAAATAAATTAGTGATGAAAAATATTTGTGTAGAATATACATTGTAAATTTAACAAAAAAACATCTCAATTCATAGGCATTTAAAAGTTCCCAGCAGGTATCTCAATTACTGAACCATTGCCTTGAGTTACCATTTTGGCAGAGTGCAGCCTGGAGCCTTCTCTCATCTGTTCTCATGTCTCTAGCAGCTGATCACTCTTCTCCTTTAATGGGACATACACAGAATGGTCTTCAATCTGCTTATCTAAGGTGATTTTGTGGAGATTAAAAATATTCCACATAAAATTTATTCCATGTAAAAAGGTGCTGCATAAAGTCTTAAGTTCATGACCAAAGATCTTTCCCTACAGATTCCTTTTGTCCCACTAGTCTACACATACTACAGAGTTTGTAAGGGAAAAAAGTTACTGATTTTCCTCTGTCTAGAAGAGCACTTATTTTCAGAGTTGCATGCCCAATTCAGGCCTAAAATCAGAATTTGACCCTGAAGAATGCTTCTAGAAGGGTGGTTGCCATAAAGGTTTAAATTATTAATGTGTATATGCATGTTACTGCTCTTTACAGCCAGCTGTTACCAACAGTGATATCATGTTTGTTAAAATTCACTGTCCATGGGAGACATTGTGCAAATATGCAGAAAGAATGAACATCAGGATGCCTTTCAGGTATTGTGGAAACTATTTTAAGAAACCTATAATTTAGTGCTTAATATTGACAGTTCATCACTTACTTAAGTCTAAAATGTAGTCTTTACTGCTCTGTAGCCAGGCATGCTCATATTTTAGTGATGTGATAGGGAGAGAGGAGAAACAAACAATAAGTCCTGTTCTTTCCTCATTTTTACACAGTACTATGTGTTACTTGTTTTCAAACTTGCCTTCTAAATCAAATCGAGCATATGTCTTTAGAAAACACTGTTAGTAGTTCACGCATTGTTTTGGATGTTCTTGGCAGAGTTTCAAATGTTCTCCATCTGAGCTCGAGTATCCTCCATGATTTTAGGGTTTTTCTTAAGTCTTACTGAAAGTCAAGTGAAATGACAGAAAAAATCTAGTGTCTTCCATGTCTCCAATATAAAACACATTGTCACAGTTTGAGTAAAATGATGTCCAGTAGCTTTTCTTGGGCAGAATAATGGACTGAACTGAGTTCTTCGTTTGAATGCAAAACAAGTTCTATCATATGTTTTTGCAATAAATACTTGTTCTTAATTTGTGGGACAGGTTAATATTTCCTGCAACAATACATAAGTCTTTAAAGGAGAAAATGTGCCTTTTCAAATTGATTAATAATGTTCTTAGAGAGAGAGAAGGCCATGTAGTGTGGTGTAAACCTCCTCAGGAGTTAAAGTGGTAACTAGATGCCGAAGTTGTGTGACTCATGGAAAATGCCCTTACAGCACTCCTTTCTCACTCAAACTGCCAAGTGCTCAGTCTTTCCTGCTGTGGCAATGTGGCTCTCTTGCATTGGTCCTAAGACAGAAACAGTCATCGTGAAGCATCCATTGTTGAAATCTTGCTCCACATACCCAGTTCTATAAAGAGTTTTCACATCATCCCATTAAGCCTTCAAAGGCCTTCCCATAAAAAAGTGTTTTCTGTAACAGTAATCCTCCATATATTTAAGAGTATTAGTACAGTATTATTTGAGCTTATCTAGTTCAAAAAATACTTGTCAATATTTTAAATATGTGTTTATGTATGTGTGTATACATATAGAAATAATCTAAATTCCAATTAAAAATAATTTTTTCTTTTGATACATGAATTCACAAAATTCATGTATCAAAGTGGTTTGAATTCTTCATAATTTTAGTTACTTCATAGATCCATAGTGCTCTCAGGAAAAAAAAGGCTGACTTTTGCAATCCTACTTTATTTGGAAGGCATTCTAGGTCATATTTGTTTGTTACTTAATTAAATGACATGTAAGTATATTCTCTTTATTATTTCCCCAAAGTGTATTTATTCCTGGACTGTTGCTTTATCTTCTTTTTATCCAATTCATTTCGGTAAACCAAAAGTAGATAAAATACTAAATTTTGCAATTTCACCTTTTTGGAAGTTTTGCTGTACAATGAAATACATATATTTGGTAATAAATTTTTCCACCTCTACCTCCATAATAGAACTGTGAGAAATAGTAAATTGGTCAACATTTCTATTCTCTTAAAAAAGAATTTAATAGGAATTTAAATGAAATTGCAGTCTAAGACTTGCGTGAATATTTTAGTCTATTTCTTGAATTTCTATACTTTTTAAAACAGAAAACTCAACACAGTTCTATTATGAACACAAACTGGATGTGGAAGAATAGAAGAAAGGTCTGCCCTGCTTTGCCAGCAGCCTTTCTAAAGTGTCCCCTACAGGAGATGAACAGTTTATCATGATACCTTCTCTATATGTAGAAGGCTGTGCCTTAGAAACTTGCTGAGGCAGAGTTCGTCTTCATCCTTGTTCATATTTGCCCCGATGGCTTTTTCATGGATTTAAAAAATCTACACTCGTGTAACAACATCCTGTGATGACACATTTTATAATTTAATTACATATTCTGTCAAAAACACTTGCATTTGAGGTGTTGAACTTGCTTTTTTAAATGAAACATTCCTTACCTGCATGGTGTATATTGTTTTCCTGAGGTAACCATTCAATGGACGAAGGAACCTCTAATGATACAATTCTCCCACAATTAGTGATTACTCAGTGAACAGAGTATCTTCCTCCCAAAAATTTTTAGGTCGTCCTTAGGTAGTTTTAAGTAGGCCTGGGAGGAGAAGAGAGTTTGACTTGATGATCTTTATGAGTCCCTTCCTACTTGAGATATTCTGTCATTCTAAAAAGCAAATTATTTCTCTTAGCCTTTATCTGTTTTATCAGTGGTTTCTGACTGGTTCTAGTATATAGTTAAAGAAGACAGATAACCTTCCCTGCAGTATTTTAATGCAGTATACCTGTTTGCTCTTGCACAGTCTTGCAAAATTTTTGCTTTTACTTATGGTCACTAAAATATACCATATTTCAATATCATATATGAATAACACATGAAAAATTAAATTCATACTTTTTAGTTTCATTTTGTTCAATCCAGGAATATAAACAAAATCAACAGAATTATTATTACACAGGTTATTTCTCTCCGTTTCTGAAAACTAAAAGTACTTCTGAGATTCACCCACAATCCTAGAATTGTTTTAGCATGGCATTATACAAAAATACGTTGGCAAATATATAATGTGTATGATATATGTAATATAGATGGAATCTCAGTGTTTCAATTGCAGGAAATTTTTCTAAAATTTCAATAGGCAGTGTGTAGTAATCATTATTGTCTTGTGTATAAGGCTGACTTTGCAATGCTGCTTTATTTGGAAGCATGTGCATGTGGTTTCAAACAGGATCTGCCTAAGCATCAAAGTTAGATCATGACTGAATTACAATTTTTTAACTTTTATAGGTATTTTTATTAAGTATATGGTCTGTCAGTAGAAATGCAAATACTGTATGTTTCCAGAACTGAGACAAAGCTTTAATTTTTTTGTCTACAAGTATCTTGTGACACATGATTATTACTGTTGGTAATGAATAAATTATTTGCATCTGTAACTTAGCTGAACTCCATCTGTGCAAAACAGCTAAGGGTAACTAAAGGGAATTAAAGAAGGGTTTTATTAAAAAATATCTGAAAACCCTTTAATAACTCTTCATTGCTTCATTTATGATTCTGCCTAGCAGTACTAAGTGTCAGGCTGCCTACAGTCTGCAGATTGGTAGATACATAATTTTCCAATGGCCACGTATTTTCCAGGCAAGGTATTTTTCATCCTCTTTTTAATGTATTAATTTCAGCGGTTCTTCAATGTAAGTAATGTACTTTAATCAATCTCAAATACTGCCCAGGTGTGCAGTTGCAGATCTTGTTGCAGACCTCAGACGCCTGAGGAATCTGCAATATCAAGGCCTTTGTGTGGTTGAAATGTGATGTGAAATTATAGGAGACCAGAAAAAAAGCCTGAAAACCTGAAACTAGATGTGGAAAATATTACCGTGCAGCAAATATGTCTCCATTTGGTTTCAAAATAACTGTTCTCAGAAAACTTTACTGGGAATTTCTGGTCCTGTTTCTCTAAGGGTCTATAACTGGTGAAGCGTGGAGAGAAAAGAACTGTTAAGTGACCTACTGATTAGCTATCATTATTGTCAGTAGCTACAAATCTAAAATGTAATTTTAGACCAAATGTAAAACTTGAAAAATGTGAAACTATGTTATTTTAATGACTTACGCTATTTCAGTTGCCTTTTTAAAGTGTTTTACACCTTTTTGTCTATGCAAATGCATGTTTTAATACTGTTTTTCCAGCATTTTTTATAATGTATATGTCCTTTTCAACTGTCTCCTACTTGATTAATCTCAGCTGGTTTTTGCTGTTCTTTCAGGAAAAAATGTTATTACACTGACTGGAGGAGCAAAACCATGGGCAGGTTGGTGGGTGATGTGTAGCTTCTAATTTTGTCAGATAGTCACCCTGCTAAAGAAAATCCATTCGCAGTTGTAAATTTATCCATGAAACTTGGAAAATTAGATTATTTTCTTGAAAATTCAAAATATGCCAGCTCGAAGTGTTAAAATATTCATCTGCAACAAGGTACAGTACTTTAAAGCTTTGCCAGTTCTCATTTTAGAAATGTAAAAATGTTTATGCCAGGGAAACCAAAATAATACCTTATCCTCACAGCAAATATTTACTACTGGCTCTATCTCTGCCATTATATCTGCTGACAGCAAGGCATACTTCTTTAGCATGAAGGATACTTTTGAGTGTATGTCTGAGATTCTGGCAGTCAGTTACTTCATTAGATATGCAAACATACTTTCTCTCCCATGTGTCCTCGTGATAGGCACAAATCAATGCCACATACTGAAGGCTGCTTTGAATTTTTATTTGCTGGCTGAGAGACTAACTTGTAAAACTCACTTGCAGCTGCTGCTGCTGTTGGTGTTTTTATCAGCCAGAAGGGTACAAGAGGCCATAGGGGTGGGTGAAAGGAGCCTGGGAGTGCTGGGGAGTGAGAATGGGGGACACTGAGCTGTAGTTACTCCCTGTCGCTTTAGTCAGACATAATTATGTCTTGTAAATCCCAATGGAAAAGATACATGCAAATATTTCACATGCGGGAAATCTCCTGAAAGAGTTCCCTATCACAGGTTTTCTTGAGATGGATCTTGAGATAAGATTACTTTTTATTTAGGTTCTCTTACTGTTACTTTAGATGGTAAAGAGCTCTCACTATTTCTCTGGAAAAATTTAAGTAGTCTCGTGATAACAATTTCCAAGACGATCAGCTAACAGCAACAGACAAAGCACTGTTGAATGGTAAAGTGGGAAAATTTAAACACATAAGCTGATAAAATATGTTGAAATAAACTAATTTATAACATAGATTTGCAACTGCATTTTGTCCTCTTCCCAGTTGACATGCTTGCTCCATTTTAGCATGCTTTATGAAAAGTGTGATATGCTTTTAATAAAAGGCAAAATCAACAAGCTTTAAACAGAGGTATTATAAATTTTCTTCTTTTTTTAGTGATGATTGTGTCCATATGTTGAATCTGTCAACCCTAACGTGTTTCCCATTACAGTACATGGAAACACACCACGCCCACATAACTTGGTGGCATATAGTTGACACTTCTGGCCAGTCTTGAGAGACACAAACACTGAGCAAACTACTGGGTGATGATTGCTGTCAAAACTACCTAACATGACTGGTGAAGTTGCTTAATTCTGGTATCTCATTCCATGAGTTTGATCAAATAATGCTAAGTTCATCTATATACTGTGTTCCTTTGCATTGCAGTCTGTTGAGTAAATGTAATTTGGTAGGATTTTTGGGTGAACTTGTTCTGCAAAAAAAGATTAACCAACCAAATAAATCAGAGCTATATAACTGAGAATGGAAGTTGAGCAAAGCTGAAATTACAAGTATCTTCATAAAATATTAAACTGTATAGCTAAGAATGAAATGCACATGTATTTCAGAGTACTACCCCTTAGTCCAAGGTGCATAGTGTTCCAGTAGCACCAGCTGGAGTGGTTTCAATAAAAGCATACCTGAAGCAGTATCCCATAACATTGCAGCCCCATTCCACTGGGGCATTTTTGATCTCATTGCTTGAGCTACTGACTTCCCCAGACCAGCTCTCTCTGCTTTTATTCCTACTAAATAGGCTACATTGAATAGATTAAGTCAGGAATCTGGTTAAAAACTGCTGGTTATGACCTAGAAAGCCACTCTGAGTAAAAATGCTTATACTTAGTCCTATGATTTAGGCAAAAATTTGTATTTAAAGGAAAGCTCCATGAAAATTCAGTTTCTTCTTCAACAGTAAAACAACATAAATCAAGAAAAATGTCTCTCTTGTTGGATCATTTTTATACAATTTTCAGTTGCAGTATTCTATGCTATCTAGCACTAAAGGCACTAAATTTTGTCTCAGAAGAGAAACTGCAAATGTAATGTGGACACAAGCATTAATTTATTCCAATACTGTTTTTCATGTTAAAAGAAGCAGCCATGAATTTTAAACAAGAGCTAATTTCTTTAATGTAATATTTATCTACAATTTTTTTAGATTTTTGTATGGGAGAAATGATCAAGACTTTTCCCATAACCAATTTTAAAGTACTTTCATAATAAAAAAATCTGAGATTAGATGCTTCCTGATGCATCTGCATATTTTCCTCATTAAAAAAAGAATTCTGGATTTTGACTAAAAGGTCAGCATGTGTACAACAGAAAAAAGAGTTCAAGAGAGTAAAGGGGAAACTGTACTTACATACTCTGTACTAAGAGAACTTTCACTGGAACTAATAAAGATAATCAACTCACTCACTAAGGTATTATTAAGGAGATACTTAAGGAATCCACCTGCCTGTGAATTGTATTCTGTGTTTCAATTTCATGGACATATTCTTTGGCTTATAATTGTTGGTGTTGAACACAAGTGGTGTCCCTCAAGTGCAGTATCAGTTACAACAGAATGGGCACCAATATCTTGCAATATATAGTAAGAAGAAAATTTTGATAATTTTAAATATAAGTGTAAAATCCTTCTCCCACATTTGGCTGAAATTTCTGTCTGATACTGTGTGAGATAGGGGTAAAATGTTTATGCTGATGTTGATGATAAGAAGTACATTTTCACAAGGGTCACTTTGTTGCCTGAGAGTGTCTTCACTATTACTCTTTATTATGAACATTATGAAATTATGTTCATTCACATTATGAAATATTATTAACATTATAAAATATAACTTTTTATTAGGGGCATTATGAAATGTGTAGCTGTGCTTCTGCTTAGCACAGGAAATGAAGTATTCACCTCAAAGAAAAAAATTTGTTGCTTAGCTTTACACTTCTTGTGGATCTAAAATATATATGCTTTATATATATCATGCATACATATTCATTGAGTAGAGCCCAAATTCCACGGAAAAAATACTATTTAGGGAATGTTTTTCTCAAATTTAGACATTTTCTGAATCTCTGATGTGCTTATTGTGTCATGATGTAGCACTTGTTTAATTTGAGATCTACTCCTTAAATAACCATGTTGCATTGCAGTTGAATATGAAAACGTATAGGTGAACAAGCAGTGCAAAATTGAAGTGAGCATTTGCTTGAAAATTAACTGCACTTCACTAGATTCACCTCTGTATAAATGATGTCCTGACACATCATTTACGCAAGATGCCAGTAGAGAAAAAAACCATTTATGTTGCTAGTATATCATCTAATTGAAGATAAAACATTGATGTTCTGTTTGTGTTTTGTAGTATGAATTTTTAGGAATCTGGAGGAAACCATATCTAGGGCGTTTTTTTGCCTAAATACTGCATAACCATTCTGGTATAAAATATCCTTTATTTGATGTTTAGGTATACTGTTTCATAAGGCAATATCAGCTCTTGGATTTTTAAGAAAATTTTGCCCAGGAAAACTTTATTGCAATTAGAAAACCATAATCTGATCCTTAACCCTCTCATATTTATTGAAAAATTTTATGAATTTAGTGTCCAAGTTGCCAGGCAAGAGAACGGGGAGGAGTTTCACTTGCTTTTTTCAGTGGGGCTAGAGAAAGTAATTTGATATGTTCTTGACTAAAGCGTAAGTATCCACAGTTCTGCCAGATGAACTATCTTGGAAAATAAATTTCTCCAGACTCAATACTGCAGTCCCATTTTGAGCCACAATCCCACAAGTTTTAGGATGAGTTCTACTCAAGTAAAATGTTCAAGATGTATCGCAAATAAATATTGTTCATTTTGCTTTTTAACTCCTTATTTTCTTTTAGTTACTTAATGTGGAAGTTTCCTGCTTTCATTTCATTTCTAGTATGATGTCACTAAATATGCAATGCTGGAGACAGAAATAACAAGGAATTGAGAAAGTGTAAATCTGACGTCTTACTGTCTCAGTTTGCAGAGGAATATTAGAGAGCTGAAAAGTTGGTTGCCGAGAAATCCAATGAAGCTTGATAAGGAGGCCCTGCCTGATCTGGAAGAAACAGATTGCTACACAGCACCCTTTAGCCGTGCACGCATACACCAGTAAGTGCTGGGTTTGGAAAAGCAGTGCCAGAGACCACAAGGATTTTCTGTTTTCTCACTTCTAAGCAAGTGCCATAGAGGTAGCTGCTAACAGATGGTCACTGGCAATACCTAGTATCATATTTGATATTTTTCTCTTAAAGCAAAAATCTGCTCTGCGTTACTTGCTATTTGATGGTCACTCAGTAACTTAATCTGAAATTTGACTGAAAAATGAATGTTGCCTTTTTGGTTTAGAAGTTTTTTGGTTTTTCTTTCTATTACATTACAAAATGAAAATACTTGCTCAAGTTTTCTTTGCTTAGTTGCTTATTTTACTTAAACAAAACCTGATGCAGCTGTTGAAATTTGGACCACCGGAAGCAAGCTACAACCAATGATGATTTCTTTCCTCTCTTGTCAGATCTGCATTTAAAAAGATCTTTTGTCTCTGAAAATACAAATATATATACAATGAAACTATATGTGCTCTAATCAGCATATTGACAACGGTATAGTTAAACTGTGGCATAAATTTTTTCACTACCCAAAAAGTTAGACTTTAAAATTCTGTTTCTTAATTTTAAAGGTATTTTGTGATAACTGTTTTAGGAGAGAAAAGTTAATTTTAAGTAGAAATATGAATTAGGATAAACAGGATTTTTCTGCTAAGTAAAGAAGCTATATCCGAGTGAACTGACTTTACCCCAGAAAAACAGAGCAATTGCATTATAGTCTCTTTGGTTTTTTTTCAGTAACTTACCATACTGCACCAGATCAATCCCCTGGTTTTGGTGTTTTCTTCTCAACAGCTCAGCTGACATAATTAATTGTAGTAGTATCACTTTTGGCACAGCTGAGCAGGAAAAAGCTCCTGCACATCAGATTTCTGGTGTCCAGAATGGAGCCATCTGGCCAAGGGTGCTTTACTTGGCTCCATCCTAGGATCCTCTAAGGGAAAATGGTTGTGGAGCTGCTACCCAAGTCTTCAGTGCATGGATTTTTTTTTTTTTTTTTTTTTTTTTTTTTAATTAGTAGTTTTGGTGGTTCCACTACACAGACAACTGTCAACCCATAAGTAATTTGAATTTAAAGCCACCACTGTTACTGAAGATCTTTATTTAATTAATTATATCCAGAACAGAAATTGACTGGTTAGTAGGATATTTTTGATTTTAGTTTTAGTTTTGTTTTCCCAAAAATAATCTGTGGTAAAGATAACTTTATTGGACCTGCTCTAAGGGTGTAAAATCTTATGTCTAAGGAATGTAAACATCCAATAAATCTTTGTAAAAAGAAAACACTTCAGCTGTGTTGAACAGCTATGTTGCAATGTGTGTGCATTGTTTTGAATACTAAGACATTAATTATTTTAATAGTTTTACAATAAACAACAAAGACAGCTTCTTCAGCAATTCCACAAGAAGTAGAATTGTGCATCATGTGCTACAGAGAACTAAGTACGAAGATGGAAAATCCAAAATGGGTGAGAATTCTGTATTTTTTACCTAACCCAAAGCTATAAAACTTTACATCTTTACTTGCCTGAAAAAATATCATTTGAGTAAACTCAGTTAATTTTTTCCTTTCCTTGAAATCTTTTCATTTCACACAGTAACAGAGTTGAAACAATGTCCCATCATTTTCTACCTAAATATCTCAGTGAAAATTTGCAGTATTTTTCACTTAATTACTCATTTATTAAAACAAAATAGAGAGATTATCATAACTTTACATTATTGAGAGCCACAATAAGGATAACATATACCTCAGAAAACTGACAGTGTTTTCAAGGACTGATCCTAGTATTTCACCTACTATCCATCAGTTTCAGTCCAGTTTCAGCAGAATCAATGTGTACTACACTTGATTTATTTGAGGTCTCTGTGCAGCTCAGAGACATTTGATCGGAAGACTAAATTAATTTTATATCGACACTCATAATACAGTGTTAGTTTTTAGAAGGTCCATTTTCATTTTCATTTTCAATGACCAGGGGTCATTGTATGCATGATTTTCTGTTTTTTCTTCAGGAATTAAATTAAGGATTAAATATGTAGAGGCTTGTGAAGATGATACCAATTACAGAAAGTTGTTGCTTGAGTTTCTGAACAAAAGCAGTAGTAAGAAAAACAGGGAGACTAAGTGTTCATATCTAACACCTTTGCAGCTGATGATGGCAAATTTCATTATGAGATTAGTTTAGTATAATTTTTATATTTGAACAGACAAATCTGAATTCCATCATATGTACCTGTTTCTTGGGGAAACTCTTGGCTACAGATCTGCTCTTAAAAGCTATTGAATCTTTTTTATTGTACCTATCAATGGTTATTTATTTTTTTCATTTTTTATAATGTGCTGTGCTAGTACAACAAATATGTTTTTAGGAAGACTCTAGGAACTGATCCAAAATTCAGTAGTCAGTCTGGCACAGAGCACTGCTCTGACAGGAAGTTCTCAGCTGGCTTATATTTAAAAATACCAGGTTAGCTTTTAACCCTGCAGGGATTTCACTGCCTCAAGGATTGTCTGTCCATACCACTCTCTGTGTATGTCAGATCATCTGGTCACCCATGAAATCTGTGTCATATGCTCTGAGAAATACAGTGTGAACGTAACTATCTTCTCACACTCAGTCTGGTACAAGAACGCAACCCTGAGGGAAAAGTTGCAGACTTTGGCCCTTTGGCAAGTTGCTGTCTAGTTTGACAGAGACAGAAATCTTGAAGGATCAGCAAGACCTGCTGAAGTAGTTGTGGGATTATTGATTGTTATCTTTAGCAGCATTCTTATCATCTAACACTAAGTTACATTCTCCAAATGTAAATTGAAAATTCACACTTCTTGAAAAATGTGTATAAAAAATTGATACCAGAACTAATGCTTTTTTTGTTTTTTTTAGGTATTAATAGGTTACTAAATAATGGAACATACGAAGCAGCATTTCCACCACATGAGGTAACCTGGTAATTTGATTTTTAGTTTCATATTTAGATTAAAGCTTGCGCTAGTAGTTTAGGATCTTACTTTAATTCTGTCCTGCAACTTTTAATTTAATATTGTAATTTGTTGATGCTTATTTTATTTATAGCTTTTACTTTAATATTGGCTTTTAAAATTTTTCTTATTTATATAATTTGGATATTATAATAACATCCTGGAACATTTTCTGGATGAACTAGGATATTATAATTCTTCTCTGATTTTTATGAACTGGACATTGCCTGTGGAGTTCTTAATGAGAGTATCAGTTGTTTCAAATTGTTCCAGTTAGTTGTATTAAATTATTTTTCTTGCCACCTACAACAGGTTTTGTTTTTCTAATAGCTTGGCCACTTGATCACAGTTAGGGAGACTGCTTAATTATTTCCCGTTTAGTGTTTTCAGAATAGTTCTGGATAATTTCTCCTACTTCTTCCAGTAGTTTAAAGTCTAAAGACTGTAAACTTGCAATATAAATTAAAAATCTGTGTATAACTTAAGAGGGTTTTCAGAAAATCTTTTGATGTTGAAATGAAGAAGCAAATCACACATCTTCAGTCCTTTGAAATGCTGTCAGGAGAATGGTAATTGCAGCTCTGAACTCTGGGTGTTTCGGCTGAATATTGTGACTTGGTTTTGTGTTTCAAAGGACTGGGCTTTACAAATGGCTGAGAGTAATTTTTTTAATATGGTATTAATAATTAAATACTAGGAATACAGAGAAGGAGTATTTTAGATAAATAATTTAACATCATTGTTAATGCTTCAGCTGTGCATTACTGACTTCAAGGAAAAGTTGAAAAAGCCTGTGAAGCTTTCTCTGGCATCAAAGCCATGCTGTCATATCCATTTTATATATTCCTTTGTTATGGCATAAGCTACTGTTTGCACATTTCAGTTAAAATTAGTAAAATCATATTTTTAAGCCACTCTTACCTTAATTGCTGCTTGACTGATGCTAAGGACTAGTGGTGGAACACTACGTTTATTTTTTTAATTTTTTTTTCTTTGCCACATGAACAAATAAGACTGAAAATTCAATCCCAGTGGGAATGCTGAGACTTGAACTCTTTTACGGATAACAGTGAAGAAAGAAGCTGGAAAAAAAAATTAAAACATGTAATACTTGGTAATGCTTTGCAGTTGTTTATCCAGCCTACTGTGAGAATAAGTTGATGTTCTCTTCCTAGGTGTTCCTAGATGCTGCAAAGGTCAACTCAGTGTTGACATCTTTGGTATGCTGCTTTGCTGACTGTAAGGAGAAAGGAGTAGAACCTGGACTCTTTGCTATGTTTAGCCTTGGTTTTAATTCATTCTTAAGTCAGAGGATCAGCAGATCCTCTTGCTGAGGATCAGATTGCAACAAGTAAATGTGTTCTTTGAATTGCGGGAAATGTTCAAGATTTCAAATACATGATAAAAATCTAAATGGTGTAATTACCTAGATCTACCAGGGTCAAGGATCTGTCTGATCACTAACTGAAGTAAGGCGCTGGAGAACTCTACTCTCCTCACAAGAAATTACTTGACTCACTTGCAGTCAATTGATGAAATACTTTCTTTACCATAGCTGAGTAATGGGAGTTTTCTGGGGGAAAAGTTCAACTAAGGGATATGTCCTACTTCAGAATTGGAGCAAAATTAAAAATGCAAGAGATTCTGCTCACGATTGTTCTAGCAAATCTGTGTGTTAGCTTTTGACTGCCAAGCATGAGGCTATTCTTTTAGTCTGTTAGGTGGTCTGTAAATGTCAGACATGGCTTGGTAGGACTCCTTTTGGATCAGACTGACTCTGTTTTGCTTTTAATGCCTTAAGAGTCTTCAAAATATTGCCAATTCTGTTTCCTTCATCTTAGAAAATATGTACCACAGGATTTTTTCTATACTGTCAACAATAGTGAAAGAAAGCCATAGAAAATGTCTAGGAGAAATACTAGAAATTTCTAAAATTTTATAGAAGAAATAAAAAGAAAAGATACCACAAGCATTTCTTGAAAAATCTAAATAGGCAAAAGCACACAAGTAGGCATCTATTAGTGAAATAGAAACAATATTGAGGTCATATAAAGAGTAGAGTACTTCTTTAAAGTCTTGTATTAATATGTTTCAGTCATTAATTATTAGAGAAACTGGTCATTTCAGAAGTGTATGTAACCCTGTCTCTTATGTCAGGCTTACATTAACTCCTGATGACACGTTCCATATGTGCTCAGAATAAGAGACCTATTTATTAAGGAACATTTCTATTAAATTTTTAATCAAAAATACCTAAGAAACTTACACATTTTCCATAGTGCCTAGTAATGTACTTATATTTCTTTGTGGTTTTTTCAGGGAAGCCACAAAAGCAGACATCCCATCAAAACACATGGAGCACAGAATCACAGACACCTCTTATATGAGCGCTGGGCGCGGTGGGGAATGTGGTACAAATACCAACCTCTTGATTTAATCAGGTATTAGTACTTTGAAGATTTTCTGTGATACAAAAAGCCTGACAACAGTGTGCTAACTATATTAATAAATTCCTTGTGCTTTCCTCTAATATTTAGATATTCCCTATTACTGGATAAGGCTGGAATTCTCTAAGTTGCTTCTTTTGGCTGGTCTTTTGTAGGGCTGTTGATTTCAAATGAGTCTGCATAAAATACATGTAGTTCCAACTGCTCAGGAATTTGCAGTGTGAAACCTAAAATACAAACCCGTAATGTGGTCTGCTGATCAGAGACACTTGCCCCTTGTGAGAGCACCTTTGAGAGCAGACTGTAATCCGCATGGTCAGAGTTACCAGATGCAGAGGACTTAAAATGCAACCCAATTTTAACCTTTCTATGTGGGTTTAAATAGGCTCTTATTTATATGTCTTAGACTTAGTGTCATAGGTTACCAAATGTAAAGTAGAGAAATATATGTAATTTAAGTTAAATAATGGTGATATTTGGGGTTCATAGTTTCCTCCTCTGACACTGAATACCAAGAATTCATTTTCCTTGCTGTAAGTTTTTATTCCTGATCTGAGTCATAACTGATTATTGGTGGAGCTAAGCATGTGCCATGGGACAATTTTATGCTGTATCATCCTTGATTGACTTTCTGATCACTGCTATTTCACCTGTTCTAGCAACTGATACTCTAAGTTTTGAAGAATTAAAGTTCAGTCTTCAGCTTGTGTTTTCAGAGTATTGTTTTCACTAATAATAGTTTGAAATATGTCATCTTATCTATGTATGATTATCTATCATAAATGTTTTTTTAAATGGAGTACTTAGGTCATGCTAACTTACTGTATCCCTTTCCAGATTTTTTGTGTCTGTGTACATCTATCTATCTATCTATCTATCTATCTATCTATCTATCTATCTAATCTGTCTATCAGACTGTCCTGCCTTTAGTAATGTTGATACTAGCCCATCTACTTAGTCATTGCAAGGACATGAAAATTACAGAGGCACTACAGTTATATATAGAGCATACATATCCTTGTATGTTCTCATAAGTCTGCAATTAGTGTCACTAAAATGTTATGCTAGCCTGAAAAAAACCCGTTTGGTAAACTGAAAATTTTGCCGTCAACTTGTGGTGGTAGTTCGTTGTTAGAATTATTCTACTACTGTGATTAAGTAGAGATAGATAGAGGTCACCATAAGTTTTAGTTTTAAGCAGTGTATGTGTTTCCTTTTCATGTAGGCGATACTTTGGTGAAAAAATTGGACTGTATTTTGCCTGGCTGGGATGGTATACTGGAATGCTTATTCCTGCTGCCCTCGTTGGGCTCTTTGTTTTCCTCTATGGATTATTTACAATGGATTCCAGCCAAGTAAGGTAAAATTCTATTTAATAATTTGTAATAGCCTGTTGAAAATTAAGAACAGTCTGGCACGACTTAGATAGCTATACTTTTAAATGTTTTTCACATATGGTAATAATGTAAAAATAACCATATAGAATACTGGGTATTTGAGTCAAGTACATACACTTTGTGTATCTGTTTTGCATCTAGTCAGATGTGTACCACTGGCAGTGGCCATTCATATCACTGCATCTGTAATGATTGCCATTAAGGAAAACCAGACCAATCTGTAAGGACCAATTCTCATGTTGCAGATACTGCAATAGCTGCTGATCTCATTAAGGCTAACGGGTGAAAAAACAGACACATTCCATCATTACCTCCATCTTGCTATGACTTCTAGAGTGTAGTACAGTTACTAAACTTCAACTTTTGCCTATGTCTTCTTTTTCTTCTTCATTAATAGTGGCAAACTTGGAGTCTTAACAGAATTCTTACCTGTATCAATGTAATTTGCAGCCAGGAGACTCAGCTTCAGGGAGATTACAACCATGCGAAAAATGAACCAACTTTTCAAGTTTCGCACTGTTGTGATTTTGCTCCGAGAAGGGTTTATATCAATTTAGATGTTGTGATGAGGGTGCTCAAGTGATGACTGTACTTTTAGGAACTCTCTGAGGATCCACCCTTATTGCAAAGTTTTCCATTAGATGTTATCAGATGGTATCAATGCTCTTAAAATTGCAGCTGATGCTCCAAGCAGTTTGGGGGCTTCAGCTGTATGTATACTTGGAGTCGGACTTCATAGAAAATGTTGTTTCTCTAGCTTTGAGCAAGACTATATTCAAGTTTTATTTAGGGATTTTGCTTAACTTCTATTTCACAGTGAGTTATCATATTTTACAGTGCTGTAGTCAACATTTTTTTAAAGCTTGCTTTGTACAGCAAACTCCTGAGAAACTGTACAAATTCAAACCGCATTAAATACAGTTGAATGCAATAAACTTATCAACCAGGAAGTGATGCTATCTTTAAGATACTGTTCTCTGTAGTAGGACTGTTTTTCACCATAAGTGTCTTCAAAATGCAATGGATCTAAGAGGATCAGCCTGTTCTTTGAGCACAGGGACTGCAGCTGTTAAATTGTCAATCTTGTATTTGTCACATGTACAGTGGCACAGTTCCAACAAAGGGGGAACAAGGGGCCATAATCCACTATTATCTAGGTGTAGCTTAGTATTTCTTCCTTGTGGAAGAGAAAGGTATGTCATTGGCAACTCCCCAAGAGAAAGAACAAAATTTCTAATAATTTCATTCTTTCAATCTGTAAGCTATTATGTGCTTTTATATCATAGAATATCCTGGGCTTGAAGGGATTCACAAGGATCATTGAAGTTCAGCTTCTGGGCCTGCATAGGACAGCCCCGAGAATCCCACCATGTGCCTGAGAGCATTGTCCAAATACTTTTTGAACTCTGTCAGGCTTGGTACTGGGACCACTTCCCTGAGGAATCTGTTCCAGTTCCCAGCTGCCCTATGATTGAGAAACCTTTTTCTAACGTCTAACCTATACCTCCTCTGACACAGCTTCATGTGTTCTCTCTGGTCCTGTCACTGGTGACCAGAAAGAGGAAGTTGTTAGACTGCTATGAGATCTCCCCTCAGTCTCCTATTCTTATTCTCTGGGCTGAACAAGCCAAGTGATTTCAGCTGCTCCTCATATGGCTTCACCTCTAGGCCCTTCACCATCTTTGCAGCCCTCTTTTGGACACTCTGTAAGAGCTTTGTATCTTTCTGTTGTGGTTTGACACTGGCCAAATGCCAGGCACCCACGAGAGCCATTCGCTTACTTTCTCTTGTTCTCAGCTGGGCAGAGAGCTCATGAGTTGAGATGAGGACTGTGAGCAAACACTCTAAGGGCAAAACAGGTTCAAATTTAAAGGTATAAAGAAAATTTATTATTAACAGTCAGAGGAGGATAATGAGAATTAAAAATAAGCTTTTAAAAACACCTTTCCCCCCCCCCCAGCCACTCGCTCCTTCCCACTGACAGCATAGGGAGACAGGGCGTGAGGGTTTTGGTGAGTTCATCACTTGAGATCTTCTTCTGTTTGCTCAGGGAGAGGAGTCTTTCCTCTGCTATGCTGTGGAGTCCCTCCCATGGGAGACAGTTCTCTGAATTTCTCCAGCATGGCTCTAATCTCAGGAGCAGCAGCAGTCCTGCCAAAAGCTGCAACGTGAGTCCCTCCCACGGGCAAACAGTCTTCCCGAAACTGCTGCAGCATGGGTCACTCATCAACTTGAAGGACAGGGTGCAGTCTTTTAAGAATAGGCTGCTCTAGTTTGGAAGCAAGAGCCCTCTACCTCTGGAAGTAAGAGCCCTCTCTCTCCATTCGGGTCTTCCACTGGATCACAGCTTTCTCTGGCACCCACCCACTCTGGCGTGAGCACTTCTCTCACGGGCTGTGGGTGGATCTCTGCATACCCCATGGACTTCGTGGGCTACAGGGGGACAGCCTACTTCACCATGGTCCTCACCATGGCCTGCAGAGGAATCTTGGCTCCAGCGCTTGGAGCACCTCCTCTTCCTCCTTTTTTCCACTGACCTTGGTGCCACCATGTTGTTCTCCTTCACATGTCCTCACTTCCTCCTCTTCTCTGTCTAGAAGAAAACCTGCTGCTTGTAGGTACCCCTGCCAACAAGTTCCACCAGTTCAAAGATTCTTGCAAGATCCCGCAGCACCAAGAAGTTGATCTCCTCTAGGCTCCGCACTGGGGAGTCGCACGCCATGTTTCTGCCGCCGGTCAGGCGGCCCTGTCGCCACTGCGCAGGCAGTGGCAGCCGCCATGGTGCTTGTGGTATTTAACGCCTCTCTTCATGCGGGGTGCCAGGAAGGAGAAGCCACCGCTACCTGCTTCTGCCCGTGGTGTGGCTAGCTATGGGCGGCCAGGCAGGCAAGGCTCGCCGCTGGCTGCACCGAGATGGCAGTGGCCGCGACGCATTGCTGCGCACTGCACCAGGATGGCCCCAGTGGCAGCCCCTCGCCACCCTTGGTGAAAATGGCGCTGTTTTGATTTTCTTAACTACGTCATCACAGAGGCGTTACCAGCTTCTCTAATTGGGCCAGAAGCATGTCCATCTTCAGAGCCATCAGAGATTGGCTCTGTTGGACATGGTAGAAGCTTCTAGCAGCTTCTCACAGAAGTCACTGCTGTTGCCTTCCCCCGCTACCAAAAAAACAGGCCGTGCCAAATCAACACACTTTCTTGTCTTGTGGGTCCCAAAACTGCACACCATATTCGAGGTGAGGCTGCACCAGCACAGAATAGAGCAGGACAATCACCTCCTATGTGTCATACGCTTCTCCCAGGAAGATACGACTTGCAGATGCGACTCTTGTTTAACAGAAAAATGCAGTTGTCTTCCTTGATGAAGGTTGCAGGGTATTATGAATCACATGAGCACAGAGGTAGGCTAGCTTTTGAGGGTTTCTGTCCTCAGTTTTTTCCCATGGCTGCTGCTTAGTAGCTGCAGACAAAACACAGACAAAACACATTTGAATTTGTCCCTGTGGGGGCTGGTTGTATTGGGTCTCATCCTGAGGTAACTCACTGTCATGCTGTGCTTCACAGAGTGTCGGTGTGCCCCAGATCTCCAGGCTCTATTCCAGAAACAAGAGACTGAAAGTTAGGTAAACCACCATATAAGCTCTATATGCCTACCAGGGAAGGAGGATGTTCATATATTTATTATAGCTATCATAGCCAGTGTTCATTTCAAAATACTGTCAGAAGGTGGGTTATTGCAGAAGTCTTAACCATGTGCTCTGTGGCAGCCCCACATCTGTAATCTGGATGTGTTAATCCTGTGAAGAAGGTTCTACCTGCCTTTGATTGTGTGACTCTGTGCAGTCCGTCTGGTTAGTCATGACACAATATTGTCATGTCAGTGCATTGACATGACCGTGTAGTAAGAACAGCTGTGAAATGTGTAACTCAAACAGATTATGCCTGGCCTGATAAAATGTATGTAGATGTTTTCTGTATCACCTTGTGTACTTAGGCAATTCTAAAGGCCACTGATAATAGATGCTACTCCTTGCCATACTTTTTTACTTAGCCTGGAAGGTGTTGGTAAGGATTAGACAGAAACTTCATACCTAGAGCAGGCAGGAGTTGTCCATTAGCAGGTAGATGGACTGCACATCTGTTCTTATTCTTGCTGTAATCTGGGACTGAGAGATTATTTATCTAGTGTTTCTGCATTCGTTTAAAGAAACTTCTATATAAGCATCTGTAAGAGTTTTTAAATCTCTAATTTGATTTTAAGAGCTGCAGCTACCACCATACACAAATGCAGTGTTCAGCAGCGATCTGGAAGAAACAGAATTGGATATGTTACTTTAAAAAATCTAGATGCAGGAAACCCAGTGGAAATCAGTAATTTAAACATAGCGTTAGGGCATTATGGCAATGTCAGAACTGTCATGTTGCCCCAGGGTCAATATTATTCGGTGAACACTGTTTCATGTGAAACGGGTTTATTACACTTGTTATGAGGAATCTGTTGATGTTAGGAAGTGTTGATTTAAGAATGATAAATTCTGTCAAAAAGCCCTATTTTTTATCTCTCTTGTGTACTACAAAATCTGAACTTAGCAAATGATCAAATCAGTTTTGCAGAAGGATGCTTTGCTCAGTGGTGTGCACCTCTCAGGTGCTGGAAACTGCCATCAGGCCCCCTCTAGCGGCTGCAGGCAGGAAATGATTGTTTTCTTTTTTTTCCAGATATCCGCCACAGTTTCAGCACAGAAGTAATAAGCACGTACAGGAGTATGTATTGCTGTAGAACCAAACGTTACTTACCATGCCAACCATAGGTTTTGTGCAGCAATTATTCGAGGGTTATGCAGAATGATTATCACATCTAAGAACTAGTTTGTCTTGTTTACAGCTTGTCCAAGTGCCTGCCTCTGCTCCATGCTCAGGGTCTGCTAGCAGTTTGCTCTTTATATATACATATTGAAATATTATATAAATAT
>VZTI01003258.1:34700-125198 GCA_013397865.1 Struthidea cinerea
CATATATATATATATATATATATATATTTATATATATATATATAGGCCTGTGCCAGAAGTCCATCTCAGCTCAGCACAGGGCCATAAGTCTATGCCCACTATGTAAAGGAAAGATTCTCTCTGTAGTTCATCTCTGGCTGCCATGGGCAAGTTGGAAATGGAAAAGAAGGAAGGGTACCACCAAAAGGGAGCAAATATCCCCCTCTCATACTGACTTTTGCCTCTTGTCATAGTGTCTCTCTTCTTTGCTCAGTTGCAGTTTCAGGGAAACAGCAAACTTTCAGGTCTGATTGAATAATTCGATGATTTAAATGTATTGTACAGTAAAGAGAAACATGAAATGAGATGGGAAGACAAAAACCTTGAGCACACACTGTGGTGTCAGAGTCTAGACACTATGATAAGAAAATATGCGTGTATGTCCCATGTTTAGAAGCAGAAGTTCCTCCATTCTACACACTTCTCTTTCCTGTCACAAAATAATTGCATAAGATGGGCAGTGTTAACTGAAATGGACATTGAAATGGAAGATGTTCGTTGTCGTGCATGGGTTTGGAATCAAGCTTAGTGATATTGCAGTTGCCATAAGGCAGCACTGAGGTCCCCCAGGGTACTGAGTTTATAGTCTTGGCAGCTCATTGCAGGATTCTATTGCGAAAAGAAGGTAACCAAGAGAAAATCAGAGAATTTCTGTTGAAGAATCTCCATGGTAGCTCCCCGGACATTTGGGTTATATTCATAGGACTCGGACATGCAGAAACAAAAATGGAGAACGTGAACTTGTATTTGTTGTTTCATACACTTTTAAATAAAATTTGATCCAAGTGCCCTCCTGGAGCTAAGCTGGAGGAAATACGAAGTTATAGTCAAGCAGAAGGGCTTAAATAGTCCTGTAGCAGTCCTGTCATTTGGGTTCTTTGAACAAATTAGGTGTAATATCTATTACCTATCTTTATTCTCAAGTTAGATGTCAAGTTGGTTAGTCTCTATAAAAGTAAATCTGATGGTTTGAAAGAGTTTGGTTTTGAATGTGTTTATAGATATCATTAATTATCAGTGTTGTAAATTGTTCCTTTTTTGTCAGTCAAACAGAAATGCCAGGCATGAACACAGCATAGCTTGAACTGTCTTTGCACCATGTGCTTTACTCAGATTTCAGACATATAGGTGAAAACAGTACAAAGCAGCTTATTTTGTTCTTATACTGAAGGTTTGAGTTGCAGTAACAATTAACGTAGCACTTGTCGCAAACACTTGTTACAAATGTTACTGCTTTTGCAAAGTAGTGCGAAGGCATGTGACCTATTACTGTCAGTATAATTTTGTGAAACTTCCTGTGTTATTAAAAACAAAGCAACACTTTAACTCAGGATATATAATACAGAAAATGTAGTATTTATCATCTTGAATTAAAATTCAAAGTACAGTACATTTTGGTCTTATATTTGATAGCAGTTTCCGTTATTGCCAAACCATTATAACGTATGATTAAAATGTGATTTTTTGCACTTAATAATTTGAATGAAAATGTAAGCAAGAAAAATCTCTGATGTGACACACACTAAAATTTCTGTAACTCTGCAACTCTGAAATGTCTGGGTGTGCTCATCCTGGCTTAACAGTTACTCAGGACAAATTCTTTGTCAGGTTCACATCCAGTGAATTGGTGATTCTGGTGTTATGTGAAATATGACCAATGATTAATACTTATATTTAATCTTTTATTTGTATTTACTGTTATGCCAGAAAGTATTTAATAGATGCACTCATTTGCAAATAAGCATAATCTTCCAAACAGTATCAGAAGTGTAAATACAGCTTTTATGACGGGGAGAGATTAAAGTGCCATGTTTATTAAAACAAATTAGTTGGGATTTCCTGGCATTTGTTTTCTACTACTTCCCTAGGGTGTCAGAATCATTTCAGGCATGTCATCATTGCTTAAGGATAGGGAAAGGTGCTTGCTGAGGTTTTTTGGGAAGCTGCAGTTTTAACTGCAGTTAAAATTTGCTTAAAAATTCATTTTTGCACTTCTGTTAGTTCTGTTTTGCCTTTGTTGAGACACTTACTTATGTACTATGCTTTGAATACGAATGGTCCCCGTGAAAACAGTGACTTCATCTTCTTAAATCTTAAGAATTCTTGAACATCAGAATGTGACTTGAAGATATTGACCCCAAAATAGGATATTAAAGTGGAGGTTTTCTATTAGTCCTACACATAAGTTCTTCTGTAGAAAATAAAAATGCAAAGACTTGAAATACTACTGCCAGAAATCCCCTTTAGTGGGTTATTACATGTGACTGATCTAAGTGTGTATACTATCATCCTGTGGAACAGACCCTTCAGCTGATACAAATGGTGTCATTTGATTGAAATAAATGTAGATCTACCAAGTGTTGTCTATCCTCTGAATGTTTGGTATCTTCTGCATAATTTAGAAAAATAGGTTGTTGTCGCTGTTGTACCGGGGACGGCGAGGAACGACACACACTCAATCCAGGAAGAAATGGAATTATTTATTAATTTACACACTTGTTTATCTATCTTAGTATGCTTGAATAGCATAAGGCTATTGGTCCTTTGACAATCCACCTCCCAGAGTGATTGGCTGAAGTCTACAATGCCTATTTCAAAATATTTCTTCAGTCAGTGTCACAACAATACTGCATAACATCTAACACCTGCAAGATAAAGGAATTGGTTTACAAAAACTTCTGACTGTTTTCGGCCAGCATCCGTGTGAAAGCAAGGACTTTCACACGGACGCTAGCAAAAAGCTGGAAAATCTCTCCGCAACCAAGCTTTCAGCATCCACAAGCTGTAAATGCGTTTGAAGGGTAGTGAGCAATTCTTTTTTTTTGTTTGTGATATTTGGGAGAGAATTTGCTAGTGTGAGAAGTGTAACATGGTGCCCAAAAATATTGTATACTACTCTGTGGCCCATAGTATTCAGGTTCCTGATTTGGGATTAGGCTTTTCAAGCCAAATAATTCACTTTTAATTTATTTTATTTGTCCAGTTTTGTGGTGTAGGCACTGTTAACAAACTGAGTACACAAATGGCATAACCTCAGAAAATCTTGGGAATGCTAGAAGTGTTTTTATAACCTTTATTTTCCTATTTCATACTAAAGCAAAGAGATCTGCGAGGCAAATGAAACCATTATGTGCCCTATGTGTGAACGCAATTGCACACTACAAAAACTCAACGAAAGCTGCATATACGCCAAGGTAATTATTGTACTATAACTGTCAAGATAATTTTGATTGTATAATGGCTGCCCTTGTTTCAACCAAGCTTCCTGAAAAACATGTTTTTCTACAGATGTTGTTTTCAGCCTTTATAATTCATCTTTCTAATAAGGGAATGCTCTGAAATGATCTGGGGTTTTTCCAAAATTGCTTTCTGTGAGCATTTCCTTATTAATATATTCATGCTATTTTCATCAACTTATAAAGTCCCCTCTGAGGACTTAATAATAAAACTTTTTGTAATGTTTTTCCTACTTTCCTTGTAACTGCCTTCTTACACTGTTCCCCTTGCTTGCTTTGTATTTGAATTTTTGCTCCTGCTTTGCTCTGTCAAACTAATGCAAAAATTTTATAAAATTAAATATTTTGCTACAAGAAGCTATTTCTCAAATAATCACAGGGATCTCTGTATGCATGCAGTGTTTGCAAGTGGGCAATGTATTTCGATGTGTGGTATGTTCATAACGCTGGAAAAGCAGCCTTGGCTTTTATCTTGGTATTCTTTATCCCATAAAATAAATCTTTCTCAGAAGCCTGTATTTATAAAATGTGATTGTCTCTTTCCATGGCATTACAACAAAACTGCAGCAGTGTCAAAGAGAAAATCAATTTTGTATTAGATGTCAAAATTTCTTATAGGTAGGACCAATGCTGAGTGAAACGAAACATTTCAAACCTATCTGTGAAAATATTTTAAAAAATTATTTATGTTTACCATTTACAAATTTAATTTTCTATTTTATGCAAAAGTTGAGTGGTTTTTTTGTAACAACAGCAATAAATACCACTGGAAATGTTGTACTTCAAGAAAAAGTGGTTTTTGTTTTTAAATACTGCTATAACTATATAACAGAAAATAGCTCCATGAGGGGGTTTTGTAACTTCTTTTTTACTAATTTCTTTTTTTTTTAATGTGTACTTAAGCTAAAAGCTTTCTTAATTAAAATAGGATTATGCAAGCTATACAACCCATGCCAGAAATACCTCTTTTTAGAAGGTGATAAGTGCTTTTTCAACAGTCCACTGCAGTTTTGACAGGAAATTAATACATTCGACATTGCAGTATCCCTTTAACTGTAGGCCCTGTTATTTTAATATCCTCAGTTAATAAGAAGCAGGTTTTGTGTCTTCTTTATATTTACACTGCCATCACGTGCTTAAATCATGCAAATTTCACATTTAATGTCACATTGGGAATAATTCATTGCAGTAGAAAAAATGTGGCAGTCCATCCATGCTTCATTTATTTTCAAATCAATCCTTTCGAAAAAAAAATTGGATTACAACCAGAGAAGACGAGGAGTAACCATTCCTATTCCATCATCGCAGGCACTCTTTTCTTGTGTCTATAATTATGGAAATTCATGTAAGCTTCCAGCTTTTCCTGCCAATGCTTTTGTTCTGAAAAACTGATCAACCTTGGATTAGAACACAGAAAGCAAACAAAAATTGTCTCCTTGCAAGATTTGTCTGTTCTGGGCTGGTCCGAGCCCGCATGTCTGTTCCCTCTCCGGGAATTTGTTGTATTTTGAGGGGTTTTTTTTACCCTCTTCTACCCTGTTTTGTTTGTGTGTTAATAAACAGTTTGGTTTCTTTTTCCCACTTTCACTTCTTGTGACCCATTTGTCTCATTGACAGGGGGAAAAGAGGAGGAACACTCATTCAGGAGTGTTTCCTCCTGAAGTTTTGTCTCAACAACCGAGACAAGTTTGTTGGAGTTTAGGTGCACAAGCTTTTTAAGAAGGAGAATATGTCAACAATTTGAAAGGCTGACATGTCTGGATAAAAAGGAATACATGCTATTTTTGCCTGCAGAGAAACTGCTAAATACCTAGGTAGAAGAACAAAATGAAATCAAAAGAGACATTAAGTATGTAGAGGGAGAAAAGTGAAGAGTTTTTTTCAGCTCATAGAAGCCTTAAAATAGAAATGGTTGAGATTAAGTTTGACCTACCATATGACAAGAATTCTGGATGAAATTTTAGCCTGTCTGGACGTGGACAAAACATCTCAGTGTCTGTAAAACAAAATGACTGATGATGCATGAAGTGATACTCTGGAACAGCAGATTTCAAATGGTACTGGAAGTCAGAGTGTGACATTGACAAACCTTGGTAGAAGAAACATGCTAGTAGGACTACTTATTAGAATTCTTAGTCTTTAGTTTCCGCCACCAGTTATGTACTCTGGGATTATCTGGGGCAAAAGGTGAGGTGGCAGTGTTATTTTTTCCTGATGTATTTATTTTTTTTTATTCAGGTTACACATTTGTTTGATAATGGAGGGACTGTCTTCTTTGCAATTTTCATGGCAATTTGGGGTACGTACATTTTTACTTGTTTGGGGTTTTTTTTTTATTTTTAGTTCACCTGACCCTTTTATATGATTACTTGATAAAGGGACATTGTAGCTCTTGATGAAAGTTAAAGAAGGATTATGATTTTGCCACACAGACTAATTTTTTTTGTTTTCATTAACTTATATTTCTATGCCATTAATGGGTAACGTCTTTTATGGCTAATGTAATCACTGTCTTTAGGGTCTTAAATGTCTTTAAGCCTGAATTTTATATTATTCAGGCCAAAATCCTTTTAGAGGCAAACATGTAGGTTAATTTACTGATCTTGAGCCAATATAAAAATCACATCTTATAGAGGATTCTTCTAGAATAAATGAGAATGGTTTTATGGGAGCTAATTAGAGGAAAGTATAGGAAAGGTTTGATGTTAAGTGCTTACTGCAGTTAAGGTGTTTACATTCAAATTCTTAATTTGAATCTCTCATTATGTTCACACTAACGTCGCATACATCATGTTGTGGGGCTCAAAGTCAAGCAGGGGGATATCTGCAGAGGTCACTGTGGAACAGGAGTTACCAAGAACAGTCTTGCCTCTTGTAGAAGGTCAATGTAATAGTGCCATAAAAGACAGATTTAATGGTTCCAGCATGAAATGCTTGGTAGAATTAGCTTTCACTGCAGCTAATAGGATTTTGCTGCTGGGAAATAGGGAAGAAGAATAGAACAAGCGATAATTGATTCTACCAATGTACACATTTGTCAGTGTAAACCCCTGAGAAAATTACACTAGTTCACATACATGTCGCTGTCAGCATTGAAGACAGAGTTTTACAGTTTCGAATGAAATGGTACACAACAGCTTTATTTATGTAATGTGTATGAATAAGTATTAATGATTCCAACTTAAAGTGAAGGAAGAACAAATGTCACAAATTTTGGAGGCTGTCATGGTAAGAGCAAATAACAGTATACAAGCAACAGCAAAACATCAAATAGTTACATGGAAAACAGAAGCACATCCCCATACATGCGAAAACTATGATTGGATTGTTAAAAATTAGCATGATATAACAAAAGGGCACACTTCTATTACTTACCTCAGTGATATTTCTTCATTTACTCCTAATTTTATTATTACTGCCTTGCAATTATTAATTATTGCTTTCAAAAATTCCTAAAATACAGTGCATTTAATTATATGGTTACCAGTGCAGACAACACAGGTAGCTTCTTAGCATCTCTTCATCTCTGTCTTTTTCTCCTTCAAGAGAACTCTTTCCATTTTCAGCTGAGGCCAAGGTTCAAGTGTAAGGAGGAATTTGCTTGTATGACACTGCTTTACCACAGGAAAAATGGCATTATATGGGCTAAGGAAGGTGAAAGCTGAGCATTACATTTTTCTTCGTATCAAGCATCCAGAGTGGTATTCTCATGTATTTTAAGTGAATCTGTCTCAGATTTTCAGTCTGCTACCAGACGTGCTGGATACAATGTTAGAAATGAGGTTCTGGTATTGATGGGACATATGCTGTTTTTATGACTGAACTGGAAAAGAATGGAAAAATTGCATATATGGACTCAAATCTTTAATATTTTAAATACCTGTTTTGCCCATATTCAGTGTGACTGACATAATTTCTCTCTGGGGTGTATGTGCATGTAATTTACTCATACATCAAATAAAACCTCCTTGCGACATTCACAGACAGTTAGTGAGATAACTCCATTCCATCAACATGATCCACAGTCTCCACACTAATTAAAGTGTTTTAGCAGAGCATAATAACAAGGCCATATCCCATATGCGTAGTTTCTCTGCACTTTATTTTGTTTATTCTATGCCTTTACAATTGTTTGTTTTACATATTCTTTGTTTCTTTCTTTCTATATAGAGATGTCTAGTAATTGCAAACAGATAAGCTATGCAATTATTTGCATTATACTGCCATAATTTTACTCTTTAGCTGGACAGAACTGGACCATGCTTTTTTTAGTATGTGTAGCAGAGGTAATTCCTTTCCACTCATGTAAAGTATTTCTTCTATCTAATCTGTACTGACGTATTTTAAATAATTTCTACAGATCTAGCCTGCAATTCAAAGAATAGATCAGTTTGACAGAGGAGTAGAAGCTTGTCATCTTTCTTCCCATTAATAGTGATTTTAATTCTGTGTCATCTAGTCAAAGGTTAGATGTAGTTTGTATTACTCAGTAAGTCCGTTCTCCCCAACAAACTTCAAGTAATCCAAATTAAATAATCCAAGTAAATCTAATCAATCTTGTCATATTCACTGAAGAGGGTACAAATGTGAATTTGGGAAAATAATGACCTGAGTCATTCATCAGATAGAAATTATATTTTGATAGAATAGTTTCATTTCAAAGTAGTTGAGCTGAGGATTTTTTTTGTATTGATACTAAAATATGTGTGCAATCCTAGTCAAATGTTTCTCTGTTACATTGTTGACCAAAGTTACACAAAGCAGAATTTTACCTAGGTGCTATTTCTCTATATTATTTCTAAGAAAGCAAGTATAATAGCCTTCCAGGAAAGCCATAGGTTGATCATTCAATTACAAAGTAGTGATGCTCTGCTACTGAACCCTGCCTGTTGTATATTGGTGTATCTTGTGATTTTTCCTTACTTTTCAAGACATTGTTTACACAGTAATGGCTGTAAGTAACAACTGCCAGGTTGTTTTCGAAAAAATGAAAGGGTGTAGATAACAGGCAGGTATATAATCTGAAGCAAGCATTACAATGAAGGGTGGGATGGTGTGATGTCAGCCATTGGAATGCCATTGGATGGGCACCCTGCATTGTCTTCCTCTGTCTTGTCTGCTGTGCTGGTTTTGTCACCTGATGTACTTCTGAAATGCACATCTGATGCACTTCATATCATAAGGTTCAAGAGAGTTGTCTAAGTGAAGAACTGAAAGAATAATGTAATGATTTTTTTATATATTGCTTGAAAGATTTGTGTTCCTATGCACTGGGTACCTCATGGTTTAATTCAGCAGTCCCTCACATGTAAGTCCAGTTAACCGCTTTCTGACATATGGGAGAGCAAAAGATGAGGGCCCTGATGCATGATTTTCTGAAGATAACTCGTGTCCTACCAGCAGCACCCATTCAGTACCCACATGGGTGGTCAACTTTCAAAGCTACTTCCTAATCTGATTTACTGGCAGCTTTCAGCTCTTGCATTTAAGATGGAAAGGGCATATTGCCAGAATTTATTTTGATTTTATTTTCTGTGTGAAAAAAGGTGTGTTTGGCCTCTCAGTATTTGTTTAAACATTTAAAAATAAGGTAGAGGAACATGATATAGATGTTTGGAGTATGATTGCGGTTCAATACAAGTTTTTACGTACTCATGGAGGAGACAAAAGCAATAATCTTTTTAAACCTCTTAAAAATATTTTTACTTCTACAGATACAGCTTCATCCTTAATTCTGTAGTTGACACTGGATGACTAAAGAGTCTAGCTTTTTTTCAGTTAATCAAGGTTTGGGAGAGCTTTTGAGCTATAGTTTTGAACTTGCCCACAGTCCTTTGAACAGGTTCACTGATACTAGGTATTATTTTCCTGATATTTCAGAGGTTAAAAAAATAACTTGTAAGGAGGAGATATAGAGTTAAGAGGCATATTGGTTAAACTGAAATTTAAAAATAATAAATTAATGTCAGTTGAAAACTAGTTTGACTGGAGTCAATGATACCCTAATAATTCAGTAAGACCAGGCTATTTAAGCAGCCCTGCGCAGAAATAAGAAACGTTCTTATGCAAAACATTTGTACTGTTCCTTTCCTGGGTCACTCTTTGTGTCATCATAAAGCCATCTGTGGGAAAATGGCTCAGACCTTAGCACATATAAAATATCCAACCAGGCCAATTAATACAGATCCCAAAATGGCTCCTACAATGATGTCAACTATTACTCCTTCTTTGTTGTTTTTGTCTGGGAGAAGAAGAAACAAAGAAGAAAATTTGAATGGGAATAATAAATCTATAAAACCAGTGAGTGAGACATTTCACCAAGGATCTGAAACACTTTGCAAACTATGACTAAACCAGCCTCTCTGCAGAAACTTTCTGCCTTTGTAAAAGAAAACAGACATCTCCATCCTTGAGGTTTGGAGGGATAACAGGGGTTTAGGAAAAATAAAAAGGCAGCTAAATGAGTTTTTAGTCAAATAAAAAGGTTTCAGGTTTAATTACTGAATCAACCACTATTTTTTAATTAAATAAATAAGCAGTAATCATTCTTTGAATGCAATTATTTGTAAGCATTTAAGCCAGCAGTTAAATTTGCAGACTCTGAATTTCAGTTTTTGTGTGTGCAAGGTTAAAAATTCAGTAATGCTCCTTGCACCTGTTCAGTTAGCAGAATAAATGCATTTCTTCAAGATTTTCCTCAAATTTCATAAAACTATTTTTCAAGGTATTCAGTTTTTCTTGGAACTGAACTTGGTCTCCAAGCCTCTTTCCTTTTCGATCAATGTTATCTAAAAATCAGGTACATCATAATTATTAGCTATGTATTAACTATGATGGGAAACATGAAAGTCTGATGATCCTTCAGTTCTTAGTACAAACTGTACTTTCAGTCCTGTGTTAAAAGCTTGAAAGCTAATTAATGCAAAAAATTACTATGCTTTCTAATCTTTCCTTTTCTTTTCTTGAAGACCTGATTCAGAATAGCAGGATAGAAAAGTGCCATGACAGTTTTATGTGCTGTTGTTTTCCCACGCATACTCAACTTGGTAATTAAATGTACAATGAGTAATTCCTTTGGAAGTGCTTGTAAGAAGTCATCTTTGGTCACAAAAGTTTCTGAACTTTAATAAGTTGATGTGCTGTATGTTTTAAATCTAATTTCTACACATCTTCTTTGAAGGTCTACTCCAGTGTAAATAGGCAATACCTGTCACTAGCTTCTCCCACTCTGGGAAGTGTTAAATAATGAATTAAAGAGTAAATAATTTGAAAAATATATGTTTTATTTTGGGTGAGCTTTAGTTTTAGTCTGTACTAGGTCACTTGTAAGTTCACGTCTCATAAAGCCTCCAGTTCAATTTAGAAAAAGGTTTTATTTCAGCATTATAATTTTATTAAACCAGTTGGACTTTAGTTAGATACTTATCTTCATTGGCATCTTTTGGATTAGGTGATGCAGTAGAAGGGTTGCTGGAATTATGATTCAGCTTTGTTGTCTGCTGAATGGGGTTGAAATAGGGGTAGGACTGTCCTGCTTCACCATGGGTGATGTCAGAGTGACACTGATGGGGAACAACAGGATGGGTTTGATTGAAGAGTTATCACTGGGAAGCACTGAAGCCCCAAGAGTAGTGTAGATGACTGTGGAATGACTTGGTGTCACTGTGCAACTAGATGTAGGTGCAGCACTTTTGGTCACTTCAGAAAAGTCACCTGTTGTTCTAAATGTTGCTAAAGACATTGGGCTTCTGTGGAAGCTTGTGGCTGAGTTATTTATTCCATTTTTTTGACACATTTGAAGAGAAGGTGGTGCCATCAGAGGACCTCAGGGGTATGCTTTTTGCCCAATTGATCATTTCTGTTCTTTTCATTATATTCTCTTTGGCACTGGCAGCTGCTGGTGCAGCATGACTGATGGTAGAAGGACTTACGGTGGTAGTCATATGCGGAACAAATCTCTGTGAAGTTAGTTGCACTGCAGAGTAATGGTTTTCTGTAATTGAGCTATTTCCTTTACTTGTTTCTTTTATTTCTCCAGCCTCAGTATTGCTTTTGTTCCATTGCAGTCTTACAAGCAGAAAGAAGAGTCATTCCACAGGAGGATTGCATGGTGTTGAGTTCAAAGTTGATCAGCAAAATTGATCTCATCTTGATCAATATCAATTGCAATATTGATCTCAGTGTGCTTATGGAGATGTTGTAGGATAGCTCACATGACTGGAACGTTGTCATGGAGGGCTACACACCCTATAGGAGAGGTAGACCAGGAAGGGCTTGGTGTCAGAGTTGCCCTGTGTGGGGCAATACTTGAAATGTATTCAGCTCTGACTTGGGGTGGATGAGGAGTAAGTTGAGAGCTTATGGGTCAGGATAAAAGGGGATATTAGTAAGGGTGACACTGTCATGGGTGTTTGCTGCAGGCCACCTGATCAGGAGGAGGAAATGGATGAAGTCTTCTACAGGCAACTTGCAGCAGCCTCAAAGTCACAGCACTAGTTCTGGTGAGGGACTTTAACTGCCTTGACATCTGCTGGAGAAACAACACAGTGAAGCACAAACAATCCAGGAGGTTCCTGGAAAGCACTGATGACAACTTTCTGAAACAGGTAGTAGAGGATTCCCCAAGGCGTGGCATGTTGCTCGACCTCATACTAACAAACAGAAAGCCTTGTTGGAGATGTGAAGGTTGGGAGCAGCGTTGGCAGCAGGGATCATGTGATTGTGGAGTTCAGTACTGAACAAAGAGGAAGCAAGGCAGCAAGTAAAATTACAACCACGATCTTCAGGCGAGCTAACATTAGCCTCTTTAGGGATCTCTTGGAAAAATCCCATGCGAATAGGCCCTGCAGGGAAGAGGGGTCCAAGAGAACTGGTTGATATTCAAGGACCACTTTCTCCAGGCTCAGGAATGATGCATCCCAATGAGAAAGGAATCAGGCAAAGCAGTCAAGAGACCTATGTGAACGAATAAGGAATTCCTGTCAAACATAAGCAGGAAGTACACAGGAGATGGAAGCAGGGTCAGGTCACTTGGAATGCATATAGAGAGGTTATCAGAGTAAGTAGAAATGAAACAAAGGAGGCCAAGGCCCATCTGGAATTAAATCTGGGCAAGTATGTCAAGGACAACAAGAAAGGCTTATTCAAATGCATCCATAACAAAAGGAAAACTGAGGATCATGTGGCCCATTACTAAATGGAGGGGGGCCCTTGTAGCTGAGGACACAGAAGAGGCAGAGTTACTGAGCGTCTTCTTTGCATCGGTCTTCACTGACATGACCAGATCTCAGGAGTCTCTGTCCCAGGTGCCCAGGGTAAAAGAAGGTCAGATAGAAGAGTTTTCCTTGTTCACGGACAATTGGGTTAGAGAATACTTAGACAAACTTGACATCCACAAGTACATGGGCCCTGATGGGATGCATCCACAAGTGCTGAGAGAGTTGGCAGACACCATAGCTAGGCTGTTCACAAATGTCTTGAAAGGTCTTGGTGATCAGGAGAGATGCCTAAAGACTGAAAGAAAGCAAATGTCATCCCAGTCTTCAAGAAAGGGTAAGAAGGAGAACCCAAGGAACTACCTACCAGTCAGCCTCACCTCAATCCCAGACAACTGTAATCAGTGGCACAGGGTCTAGTTGGAGGCCTGCCACTGGTGGTGTCCCCAAGGTTCAATACTGGTCCCAGTATTGTTTAACTTACTCATCAATGACTTGGGCAGAGGGGCAGATGGCCCCTCAGCAAGTTTGCTGATGACACAAAGATGGGAGAAGTGGCCAGTACCCCAGAGTGCTGTGCATCCCTTCAGAGGGACCTGAACCTCGTGGACCAGTACAGGCTGAGGACTGACCTGCAGGAAAGCAGCTGTGTGGAAAAGGACCTGGGGGTCCTTGTGGACAACAGTGTCCATGGGTGTGCCCTGTGGGCAAGAAGGCCAATCGTATCCTGTGGTGCATTAAGGAGACCATTGCCAGCAGGTCAAGGTTGGTGACCCTGCCCCTCTGCTGAGCCCTGGTGAAGGACATCTGGAGTGCTGTGTCCAGCCCTGGGCTCTTCATTTCAAGACAAGGAGCTCCTGGAACGGTTCCAGTGGTGGGCTATGAAGATGATTAAGAGACTGGAGAATCTCTTTTAACATGAAAGGCTGAGGAAGGTGGGCCTTTTCATCCTTGAGGAGAGATGAATGAGAGGGGATCTCATCAATATATCTTAAGTATGTGGAGGGAGGGTGTTAAGAGCATGGAGCCAGTATCTGCTCAGTGCCAAACAATAGGACATGAGGCAATGAGCAGAAACTGATGCACAGCGATTTTAACCTGAATGTGAGGCAGGACTTCTCTCCTGCTTGCCCTGGAACAGGTTGTTCAGAGAGGTTGTGGAGTCTCCCTCACTGGAGATATTCAAGAACTGCCTGGATGCAATCCTGTGCCATGTTCTCTTGGATGACCCTGCTCGAGCAGGGAAGTTGGACCAGATGAACCACTCCCTTCCAACCTTACCATTCCATGATTCTGGAACAAAAGCTTATTTGCATAAGAAAATTCCATGGTTCTATAAACAGACCTCATACTCAGAAGGGAATAATTCAAAACCACTTTGCTATAGAGTGAGGTAATGAAACATATATGGATGGTATTCCCAAGGCAATGTTTTCTGGCCAGACAGCAATTCTAAGAGCATGCTAAAGAATTATGCTCCCTTGTGAAGAATTAGAATTGTTACAATTAACCTGGAAAGTTGATGGATAATGTTTTGTGACCTTGAGCAGTGAGTGTCATATGAATGCTGCCTGGAGCAGATTGAAAACTAATCGGTCCAGAGGTTATGAATGAGGCTGAATTTGTGTGCGGACTTCTTTTGCTATACGAAACTGGAAACTGTATATTAGGCATTAATTTTTCAAATGTTAGATTGAGGAGAATGAGAAAAACTCATCTTGAAGTCACATGATTGCACTAGGTCTGCTGTTCAGTATATGCTGCTCAGTGGGGTTTTGATGAGGGGTATTTTTTCTATGTATGAAACAGATTGAGATCATCCGGTGTTTTAACTCCCAAACATGAACACTCATATGACAGCACAGTAAATTGTATAAGTTATTCTTCAGCATCATTACGTAATTGGGTGTCCTTGTATGTGGGAACTTTACCACCTGAAGTAAGGAGATTTATACCTGCAAAGATTTCTTTTGTCTTCAAGCCTCTCCTACTTTCTTATGCTTTTTCCTATGGGTGTTTTTTTTGAGAGTTTGTGGTTTGTGTTTTGTTTTGAGGTGGTTTTTTTTTTTGAGGGGGGAGAGGGGGCAGAGAGAATAAGGGCTGGTTTTATTAATTTGTTTGTTTGGATTTTTAAATTTAGTTGTATATTTTCCCCAGCTTAGCTTCTTTGTATGTAAACACTGTTAAGAGCAATGCGAAGAGCCATGCAGTGATGCCAGGTAGGAGTCAGCTATGGGTAATGCTTTATCAATGGATAATTAAAATCGCATCAAGGTATTTCATTTCGTCTTTATTCTTATTTATTTTGTGCTTTGAAGGTGGCACCATTACTTGAAACACATGTGCTTGTGCAATGTCATTTAATCTATTTTAAAATGTATATTCCATTTCTCCACACTGTTTATTTCCCAAGTTAAGATCAGTTCTGTGGTGAAGGACCTATGCTTGGAAAAAGTTTGTAATTTTCTTAACAAAAAGAAAAGAGAGAACTTCTGCTTGTCAATTAAATTCAGGATAACTGCTTTGATCCCAAACAAGCAAGCCAAAGAAAAACATGTTGAAGTTACATTATCAGCTCCAATTCTGTTTATGGTACAAACAATAGACCTCCAGAGGACTATTAAGTGCTGTACTATCTGAATATTAGATTTTGGTTCATTAGTAGAAATATCTGCAAAAACAGCCCCAAAACCTTGAGGAAAAAAACCCCAAAGTTTTCAAAACACATGCTTTCATTTTAATAGTATTATTGTTTCAATTCAGTGATGTGTTCTTTACATGATTGTATTAATAGTCATTAGTGAACAAAATGTTTTTGGTCAAATTGCTTATTATCCCTTCACAGTAAATAACTACATAGGGAAATTGTGCTCCATTCACATTGACTGTAATTTTAATTCCTAAAGCAGTGTACAAAGGAGTCAGTATCCTTGCTGAACAAATTTTGTCATTTTTTGTGATTGTCTTGATTTGTGTAATCTTTGTGGGGAACCATTGAGAACAAACCTCCTTGCTTTGAAAGTTACTGTAATTGTTAGGCTGTGTTGAACTGCTTCCTTTGTGTGTGCAATACTTCACTCTGCTTTTTCTAGTGAAACATTGGTCTTCATACAATTTAGAAAAATACTGAAGTTCTTCAAGGACAGTCATTGCCTTTAGAGCTGAATATAAAAGCAGTGCTGTTGCAGTAAAACATCAGTGCTATAGATTAGCCAAATTTATAGAAGAACCCTAAACTTACATTAACTGGTCAAGTAAGTGTTTAAGGAAGCTATGAACAGATTATTAATGGAAAAAAACAAAAAAGATTGTGCTACTTGGTTCACTGGTGTTCACATTCCTCCATACCAGCTCAGTGAAAATCAGTGCAATAGATGTAGCCTGAAGTGAGTGCAACTGACAATTACATGGGATTAGGCTGCAGTTCAGTTACCTAGATTAGTTTGACCTTTTCTTTTTTGGCAAGAGAAAGGAGGTTTTTACATATGATGGTCACCATCATGTTTCTTCAGGGGAATGTTGAAATTTCTCCTTCAGTGTATGGCTTTACGAAGAGATGTAGTGGCCCTTATTTAGGGTCACCAGGATGTGAATGGAATTTCCCATAAAAATGGCCCTCCCATGTAAACCTGAGTATGTAAAAATAGATTTTTGGCACAATAAAATAATTGCAACGTTTCCTGACCACAACTGAGCACGTGCCAGTGATAGGCATAATGTCTGCAAAACCCCTGCAATTGTCAAGAAAATAATAATTTCAACTTCTTTTTATGGATAGATAATACAGTCTTTAGAACTATAAATTCAAGTGACATTCTTTTGCATGTCATTAAATTGAACCTTTCACCATTTCCCATTAGATTACTTAGAAAGTAATTTATGGGGTAAATGGTGATGTGATTAACAAATTATTAATGGCACTTTTTTGATCTGAGATAACATGTTCATATTTGCAGAATTTTCAAACTTAAAAAAAGCCTCATTTTTACCTTTGCATCAATGAACTAAAAATAGACAGAACATATAAAGTAAGAGATAGACTATTTAACTTCTAGAATTCAAATAAATAATTGCTAATGATGGTCCCAGAAATGTACTGGATGTTTGGTCATGTGGCTCTTGGCTGTAAAATTCAGATTGCTCTCCAAAAATGACATTCTTCTAAATTTAATGAGTAATAAACATTACATTTTTAAGCCTTAATGTATTTAAATTTTTGTTCTGAGAAAAAATAGTGTTTAGTAAATTACTAAGAGGAATATGAGTATGAATTGTAGTCTATAATTAATTTAATTTTTACCCTCTGCTTACTGTCTAGCAACCTGACAAATATAAGTGCACTGACCTAGCTTCTGAAGTGTTTCCTGTCAGTTTTTGGTAGAATTGAAGTCAACGGAAGCAATAACAGTGTAATTTCTAACAGAAGTTTGCTATAAAGTGTCATATATGAAACACTTCTCTCCACCATTGGCATCACCCCTCACTAGCATTTAAAATGGTTCTGAACTTACTCTGAGAGAAATTCTATGCTTGCTTGATAAGGAGCATAAATATCAACTAAAGAAAAGTATGAATTGGAGGGAAATACTGTCATTGCTTATGATTGCTACTTCTCTGGTTTAATATTTGAATTACAAAATGGGTTTTATTTTCAATTATTTTCTCAGAAATACACTCTAAGTAGAATTTGACTACAACAAATTCTGATTGCCTTCCCGAATACAGTATAAAAGAGTATATTAATTAGATCCACTAATAAGCATAAAAAACCCCCTTGGACTTACTTTTAAGCTCTACAAAGCTTGAAAGAACCTGCTGAAATACTGCTGTGGCCCAGAGTGCAATTAGTCTGTTGGGGAGAGGGGAGTGCAGGCACAATAAGGGTTGGCTGCGAGACAGCAGTCAGGAACATGCCGTGCTGGTGAGGTGAGGCGAGGTGGGGCAGCCCTTCACTGCATGTCTGGGATCAAACCCAACCAACTTTCTGCTGACATGACTCAGCTCTGTCCTTACAAAGTCCACAGAAATTGCAGTGTTTTAAGTAAAGTGGTCAGACAGTGCTTATTGATTAATAATTTCAAAGTCTTTGAACTAGTATTTCAGAAGGGTGACTGCTTTCTGTAAACTATAGAAACTGTTGCTCTGCGTATGACACAGCTATTAATTTTAAAAAAGGTAGCTTCTTCTTATTACAGTTTCCTACAGTACACTTGGTGAGTTGAGAACTGGTAAGGTCTGTCTTCTACAAAATAAAGCAGTAGTTTGAAAGTTCCATTAAGAATAGCATGCTGCTAGAAATGGATCTGCTCCTATCTCCAAATATGTTCACAGCTGCAATAATTTAAGAAAATAATGTAAAGCCAAATTTTCTGAGTTTATCAGATATCATTAATTTTTACTTTTGAAAATATAACCAGCCTGGGATCTGAATGTTACATCTCTTTCTCCTCTCTTTTGATCTTACATTCAAAAATACTGGATTAAATTAGGAATGAAAAAGTCAGGCATATCATATAGAACTTCATATGCTCATCCAGTCAACTCATGACTTTTTTCATTCTTTAATCCTTTATGCATATTTATTCTAGGCTGGTATGTGGTGAAGAGAGACTCAGAAATGTTTCAGTATTGTGTGACTATTTGAGTGGAATGCCATGATGTTGTCATCTGTTTCCATTTTAAATTTTTAAGGAATCAAGTGCAAATACCTTTGCATAACTTATCCTTGAGGTAAGCGTTGAGGATGGTATCTACAGGAGATATTTATATAGAAGCAACTGGTGTTGTTTCTTGAAAGTACTGCATGGACAAGTGGAAGTTTTTCTGTGAGATGGACCAAGTTCTACCAGTTCTAATATCACTTTGGGGGCAAGTAAATTGTTTAGTGGCATGAGATGGGGTGGTCTGTGGTGGGAGGGAGGACAGACTCGGATGCTGTGGGTGTGGTTTTCTGATTTTTGGTTTATTTCTTTGGAATCTAAGATTCTCTTCAGTGTGTATTAGCTAGCTTCCAATTCACATTTATTCCTGTGTCTGGGTGGACATCTATCTAATAGGTTGACCATGAGATCTGAAAACAAGCACCACTAGTTTATGTCCAAATCTTACACAGCATTAACCAAATTACAGGTCATGTACTGGGGTCAACAATATTCACATCAGCACGCACACCTTATGGTGCTGATAAGCCTTTCTGAGAGTTTTTTAAAAAAACGGTTGTTTGAATAGCTGTATAGTATTTGAAAATATCAAGATCTTAAATATATAGTCTGAAATTCTGTTCAACTATATCTGTTGAAGTGGTATGAAAGTCATACGCCTCTAGTGCTGTCCTGGACTGAAGTACTGGCCTTAGGAAGGTGTGCTTTCTTCCTCTTTTGTTTGTTAGCAGTTTAACTCATCTCTTATGAAAACTAAAAGCTTTTTACCTCAGTGACTTAACATCTAATGGAAGATGTTTGTGATTGAATTCTTGGCTATGAATTATACACCTGCAGCATGGTGCCAGAAGGCTGGTGCTGGAAGGCAAAACCTCCAGCAGTGAGACCAGGTGTGATCAGATTTGGAGCTGTGGCCCTGTGCAGGCAAGGTGGTTCAGAGTTCTCCGGGAGTGTAAGAGGAGACTAAGCAATCCTCCAGCTTTAGCCAGTATTTTTTAAGTGGCAGTTTCAACTCTGGAGAACACAACAACCCTGTGCAGGGCTACAGGCTTGGGGAAAAGTGGCTGGAAAGCTGCCAGCTTTAAGTTTAAAAGGACCTGGGGGTGCCAGTTGATAGCTGTCCGAACATGAGTCAACAGTCTGCCAAAGTGGTCAAGAAGGCCTGTGGCATTCCTGGCTTGTGTCAGAAATAGTGTGGCCAGCAGGACTAGGGCAATGACTATCCCCCTGTACCCAGCACTGATGAGGCTGCACCTCCAATCAGGTGTTCAGTTTTGGGCTGCTCGCTACAAGAGAGACATTGAGGTGCTGGAGTGTGTCCAGAGAAGCATAGTGGAGCTGAGGAAGGGTGTGGAGCATCAGTATGATGAAGAGCAGCTGAGGAAGCTGGAGGTGTTTAGTCTGGAGACAGAAAGGCTCAGAGGGGACCTTATTGCTCTCTATAACTACTTAACAGAAGGAGGTTGTAGTGAGGTGGGTGTCAGTCTCTTCTCTTGAGCAGCAAGTGACAGGATGACAGGAAATGGCCTCAAGCTGTGCCTGGGGAGGTTTAGATTGGATGTTAGGAAAAATTTCTTCACTAGAAGTGTTGTCTGGCATTGGAATGGGCTGCCCAGGGAAGTGGTGGAGTCACCATGCCTGGACGGCTTTAAAAGATGTGTAGATGTGGCACTTATGGACTTGGTTTAGTGGCGGATTTAGCAGTGCTGGATTAACAGTTGGACTTGATGTTCTAAGAGGTCTTTTCCAGGGTAAACTATTCTATAGATTGTATGATTTTAGATCTTCATCGGTGTGAATACTGGAAGACTAAGGGCCGTAAGCGTAACGTAACTTACATAAGAAACTTTTGTAGGTGTACAATGGGCAGAATTGCAGACTATATTGCAGAGCATTGAATAAATCACTAAATCTTTAGTGATCTTTGGAGTGATCTTTACCACAGTTCTGGACAAAAGGAAAGGAAGTACAACATGTATATTGAGATTTAAATTCTGAAACGCAATGTGCTCAGGGAAAAGCAGGGGAGGCACTAGATTATTTCTTCTGTGGGAAACTGGAGGCTTGTGTGTTTCCCTCTAAACTAAGGTACCCTGAACCCTTGAAGAGCAGAGAAAATCTCTGCCAGGTCAAAGCAATGGTAAAACATGAATGGTCCCATCTTGATGTTCAAGTGGTTGGATTAGTCATGTATGTCTTGTTTTTCTAGAGCAATAATTGATACAAGTCAAGGCTTATAATTTTCAGAGTGTGGAGATCAGGATAAGAGATGATTCAGTGAGAAGTTCCTATCAACCAGAACTGGAGGGGCTGGATTGCATGGAGAGCAATCGGAAACGGGTGATATTAGTAGTGTGATGCAGTAAAATAAAGCCAGGCTTTAGGAAGGATACTTTAGGAAGGATCCAGGCTTTCTGTAGAATTGGACATACACTTGAATTTCAAAATTCTGATTTTTTTCACTGTTGTTTAGATTAGAACTTTACACCACAACAGAAGTTTGGTGAATTGCTTTTCTTCCAACATGCAAGGCTTTTTATATACCTTTAGCTTTTTTCTCAGTAGCCCTGTAGCACAGCAAAATTGCCATGAATTCTGTTCTACTGTGGGAAAGAGAACATTGCAGCTTTTTAAGACCTCAGATGAGTCTGGAAAAGGTACTTGAGTTGACAGGTGTAGTTAACGATTTGGCCTCACTTGCTTCATCTAGATAGGAGATTTTCTTGATCACTGCATTGGCAAATGCTTCATGCACATACGTAACATAAAAGACATCATTTATTGTTATTCATATAGTACCAGAACCTATTATTGGTTGTGGTAACACACAATGTCAGTGAGAAAAGGTTGTTTCACCTCAGGTCACTCGAGTAAAAACTCCATTACTGCTTAAGTGGAGAGCTGGGTGCTGTTCTTGTTAAGAGCATCTGAAAACTTATGTCTATAGTGAATACAAGATCCATGCTTCAAAGAATGAAAGAACATACAACCTAGAAATAATACTCAGGGAAAAGTTCCTTTCATTCAACAAGCCATTGCTTATGGGTTGTGGTATGGTGAACTTCTGCTAACTTCTAGTTATGATATTATCTATATTATATAGATAAGTCATGTATATTTATGTAGATATAGGTATAAGACATTTAACTAATTATAACTGTATCAAGTATATATAGATGTCACTGTTATGTCCGACGCACATAAAGAAAACGACACAGAGTCCAGGCTTATGAACAAGTGGAAGCCAAAGCTTCTTCTTTAATAATTTTCTGACTACCGTATAGGATAGATTGCAAAAAGTGCGTTGAGTGGCAATAGGTAATTGGTTCCTCGGCCATCCACCCCTTGAGAGGATTGGCCAAGTTCTAAAATACCTATTCCATAATATTTTCAAAGTCAAAGCCATAACAATCTTGCAAAACAGCTTGCGAGGGCAAGAAGTTTATGAAATTGTGACCTTGTTTAAAATAGTTTACATAAAAAAGACAGTCTTCTCACAGAATATTGAGAAAAAGCTGAAGAATTTCTCTGCTTCTAGCTTTTTAGCACCTACAAATAGAAACCCAAAAATATATTAAACATAGAACAGAAATGTAGTTAAAGGTAGGAATATGATACCGTCTTGTTCAGTTTGAGTTAGAAATCCTTCTTCTGAGCTGTTGGCTTTCTAGAAGGAAGCAAATTTTCTCACTTCCTATTTGAATTCATTGTTTTCCAAGGAACAGTTGGACAATTCTATGTTTTGTCAGGAGCCACACCCTAAACAAGGTGTCTTACCCTCACTGACGAACTATAGTGTTTTGAAAATTTGGAGATATTTATTGGTTGTAGTTATCTTATCAAAACCCCTAAGTACATGGAGAATCTGATTACAGTCTCTCAACTCGATTAGAAATAATTGTCTAAAGGATTATTCTAGTAGTAAAGCTGCTGCAGTATAAAACTGGTGTAGCTGGGAAAGAAGTGAGGTTGTCTTGATTTGAACGGAATAAAATGAGATAGCTCTTAGCTCTTTATTAATAGATGTCATTGTGAATGCGTATCCTTGTTTCTTCAAGGAAAGATGTTATGTTTTGAATAAAATTAAAAGCAAAATTATGAATTTGAAGGGATGGCAGTGTCTCATATTCACAGGTACCTATCTCTGTACTGATACTGCAGACAACAAAAGTATGATTCTTGGGTAAACATTGTAAAATAGTGTTTTAAATTTAACAGGGATTATCCTGAAGCTACTTAGAGTTCTTAGATTCTACAGGGAAAACTGTCAGAAAGTGTCTAATGATACATGTTACATTGCTGATTTTCTTAAGATCTGCATGGCCCTTTTTTTTTCCCCTGTAACTAAAGTACAGTTGTTTTCCACAGCAACAGTCTTTCTAGAGTTTTGGAAAAGACGGAGAGCTGTATTAACCTATGATTGGGACCTCATAGACTGGGAAGATGAAGAGGTAAGAAGAAACAGAAGTAAACATGTAAAGCCTTGCTATCAGCATGGTTAAAGTCTCAATATCAATCCATATTGTATGTCAGTCGTCTGAGTTTGTCATTGAGATGATATTTGTATGTATAGCACTAGTTGCAGAATACAAAGGTATGTTTGAGACTTTACAAGGATACTTTGCCTTTTGCAACTAACATTATAATTCCAAATATAATTCTATATTTATTAAAAGTATAGTTTGAAAAACCGAGTGGAAATACTTCCCGTACAGAAGATGGGAGCTACTTCTGATGTCAGCACAGATGCCTTTCAGTTCCATGGTTTCTTGTTCTGGAAATTCCTGATCCTGCACAACAAAAGACCAGCAACAGGACAGAAACTAGATTTTGTATCCTTTGGAGAGGCATAGCTTATCCTTGAACATTCTGTGATCAGCATGAGCAATAATAAAATTTTATTACTCCGTAAATCATTAGTCAACATAGCTGTAATTTACCTTTATTGGTGATTTAATTGCATTTTAAGTCAATAGACTTTACTTGTTTTACAGCTTTCCATAGATGGGTAGATAGAAGCTGGTGACTTTTAATAAATGCTCTCATAACACGAAAAGTACCATTATAACTGGCCCTAATTTATAGTTTTCTTACCGATTTTTGTAGACAATCTAGTGTCTAAGTCACCAGTATGACCCATGATTCTTTTTAACACCCTCACATAGTGGGGAAGGCTCCTATGGTTTCTGTTCTTTGCTGGTCTCTGGCACTGCTTCCAAGGATTTTCAAAAGAGCCAATTATCTAGGTATTTGAGTTGAAACATTATAAAAAATCATTCGTATCAGTATAATTTTCTGCTTTATAGCACATGTATGTCTGATTCTTGAGAGAAATAAGTAATACAATGAATGGAATCCACTCTGTCATTCCAGGAAGAGCTGCGTCCCCAGTTTGAAGCTAAATATTCCCAACTGGAAAGAGTAAATCCCATCACAGGAAAACCTGAACCTTTTCAGCCTTTCCCTGATAAGCTCAGTCGACTGATGGTGTCTGTCTCAGGAATATTCTTCATGGTGATGTTTAATAATATTAGAATTACTGTATTGTAATTAATCTTACTCTGATGTAAATAGTAACTCAGTGTGAGTGCATTCATTAAGATTAATGGATTTACATAATATAGGCAAAACTATTTGTCTCAGTCTTACTGCTTGTTCAAGGATCTCTTTCACAAGATGGAATGTAGTTATATTGTAAAAGAACAGTAAAGAAATATTTTAACTAATCTAGTTTTTTTGTTCTCTCCAATTCTGCTCTCCAAAACAAATAACTACCTGTAAAACACTTGTTTTGTTATTTCAGATGTGATATCTTTTGTTCTAATACCTCTGCTCATAAATACATACCTGTAGATTTCACTGGTCCTTACTGCAGTGTTTGCAGTTGTGGTATATCGACTGGTAGCCATGGAGCAGTTTGCTTCTTTCAAGTGGTATTTCATCAAGAAGTATTGGCAGTTTGCAACATCTGGCACTGGAGTCTGTATCAATTTTATGATCATCATGTCGCTCAATGTTGTAAGTCTTCTGTTCTTTTAAAGGCGTGGTTAATTTAAAAGAGTAATTTTTACAAGCTTACTGAGTTAACCATATATTAGATATACATGTTCATGCTTATAGCAGTGTCTGAAGCTAGTATTTCAGTGGATTTTTCTCCTCTGATACCGTGTTTGTCAATGTTTTTCTCTAATTACTCCTTAATTTGTCACTGCACATCTTTGCTTATGTCACCAAGTTACAGCGGTACAGATTGCTGCTTTTTGCATTTGTATTTTTTTAATATTAGCTTTTGCAATAGATCTCTAATTGGAACGACATTATTTTCTTGGCTGAGAATTTGCTTTCTAGGTTGTTTTTAATTAATGACTTTGGATTCTTTCCTTTCTTATTTAAAATGCAGCTGTGATATCAGTGTTGCACAGTCCTAGAATCACTGTGATATATGATTTTGGTGTAAGTTTTTCCTATCATGTAACAGCACAGTTTTAATCATTTGCTCTTATAGCACTGCACAGATAGAAACTCTATTCTTTCAGCTGCGATATTATTTATTGTGTTTCTGTTCCCATGCAAGCACAAACAGATAAAAAGGAATAATGACCCAACAAACATTGGCTTTTAATTCTCTAAAGGAGATTGTGCACTCACTGCAATAAGAAATAATTCTTCCAGTCAGAGTCGTGTTGATTTCTGTTATTATATGTGATCACTCCACATAATAAAAAGTACATTCAAGTGAACAAGCAATGCTATCAAAAATAACTTGCTATTTGTAGTATGCTCAAGGAAATATATTTCAGAGTTGGCAACTGCCTGGGGCTAAGGCATTTAAAATAAAGACTGGAGATAGTCAGTATATAGAGAGATAAGGAAGTTTTCAGTAGAAGGCTGATATCCTCAACCAGTATCCATATTCATGCAAAGGAAAACAGTACTGTGTCAAGGGTTTTTCATACTTTTAGATTACATAAGTCCGTTCTTGAAATTAGAGGATAAACATCTGACTGTTGATTAAGAAAACCGTTGATGTCTGAATACTTCTCTTGATCGATTTGTTTTATCTTTATTGTATATTTAATGGATATTTATGCATGCTTATATACATTTACATGGATAAAGAGAATGGGACTGGAGGAGTTCAACGAAGTCTTTATAGGAAACTATACACATGACATAGCTGCAGCATCACTCTCCCTTATCTGTCCAGATACCTTGATGCTGTAGAGCAAGAGAATACCATGCTTTTGATGCTTGTTTTCATTCTGGATTTGTCATCACAACAGCCAGGATGTCCTATACTTACATCATCTAATTTCTGTTTTAGGTATATGAAAAGGTTGCCTATCTCCTGACAGACTTAGGTATGTAGGTCTTTAGTAATGGTGTGGTTCTTGCTGGCTATGGCATATACCTTTATAATTCCATGAAGAAGTGTTTTGAAAACTTCATCTATGAAATGCATTTCTGGCATTTCCCTCAGCAAGTGAGAAATATCACAGAAAGAAAATAAATTATTATTTCACTGAGGAAATAAAACTAAGGAATTTATTCTTCTACTTTTAATGTTTCATAGTATACATTGAAAAACAGTAATCTTATTTTGGAGTAAAAGTTGAAACATATTCTTTCTTGCATGCTAAAGGGTGTTTTCCATTTTCCCCAAATGCTTGGGGTTTTTTTACTAATTTTTAATTTGATCTTTCATATGGAAAAAAATCAGTTAACATACAATTAAATTGTCCAGGATAAAAATGTTAAGTCGTGAATTTTAAAGTAGCTCTAATTCTGTAACATTAAAATTTTATACTGAAGCCTCTAGTTGTGATTAGATATATACATGAGATAAAGCTTTCTAGCTTATGTCAAAATATGCAAGTGATCGTGCCTTGGTTAAAATGCCAGCTGGCTGCTTAAATTCTACAGCTCCCTCTTTTGGTTAAAGTATTAAACAAGGTGCTTAAAACTTTATAGTGCTTCAGGTAACAGGCAGCTGAACAGGCTATAAAAATTCAGAATGTACAGTCAACTTACTCAAATTATTAAAATATTTTAAAGTATTTTTTCATATCAAACTTATTTCTATTCCTTTAAAAATATATTATATTGTTACAGACCAGAGAATGGGAAAGAAAATAATTGTTGAAGTGTATAAGCAGTTTTTTTCCCAAAATAACACAAATATTTTCAAAAAAGGTTTCTTGAATTAAACATAATGGAGCATTAGGTGTTTGAGCTAGGTAGCTCATTCTTCTTGCTAAGGTGTTTAACATCGGAAAAGGACACCTTTCTGGTACCAACTGTCCGTATGTAAAGCCAGTATCCTGTATATTTCTACACAAATTTAGTCATCATTGGACTAGAGTAATTAAGTAGTACAAATTTTAACTGACAAATCCAGGCAGTTTAGGTTTACAACTCATATGCTTTACGACTCATGTGCTTTAAAAAAATGTGCTATATTCCAAGTTTGATACGTCCATCAAAGATGGATTTTGTAAAAAATAATTTGTAAACGTCACCAAGTTCTAACTCAGACATAAATAATGTTCTATGTTGGAATGAAGGCTTCTCTGGACTCAGGCCCAGATGAAAGCCAAAGCACAGGAGTTGAATTAAAACCTTTGGACAAGCTGAGATACATGAAGTCATACCAAAGTAAAATAGAAAAGTAGATTTTTAGCTTTGAGTAGAAATACACGCTAAGTGCCTTAAACATTAAAAAGCTGCAGCAGAGACCTTAAACACAGTTCTTTCTGCAGCAGTGTTGCCTTTTCACAGAATTCTTTATTTTAGACAAAATATAGATAGAACGATATTGTTCACATTTTTTAGATACAATGTTCACATAAACAATAAGAGCTGATAAAAATTGTATACGCAAATCTGTGTAATACCTATGTAATGCTTACGGCTGTTAGCATTAGACCAGGATAGGTTAAGAAAAGAAAAACTAGAATCGTGTATTGATTTCATTGGTTAATTAACAAATATGAGCCACACTTCTGTGAGAAAAAAATATAAGAATAATAAGGCATTATGGGAAATTAGAAGAAGATGGTGTATGCTGCCTGCTGTTTTGCTGCTGCTGCTGTGGCTCCTTGGCTTTATCATGTAACCCCCTTCGAACTCTGCCTTCAAGAAACTATAAGACTATGAAATAAAGAACTTTGCAGAACAGCAGCCTCCTCTGCTCTCTTCTACCCTGGTCCGAGAAGGAAGGGTATCCCGTCAAAAAATCAACAGTTCTACAAACCTTAAGGAAAGATATCCAAGGCAGTGCAGACCCACACAGAACACTTGTGGCCCTACTACACATTTCTACATTTCTTTCCAAAAGAAGCCAAGAAAGAACCTCTGTCCTTTCCTCATTGAATTATAAACTGTTTGGCACTCCACAAGCATTATGATAGGGAAGTCTTGAGGATGAAGTAATGGTCTTACAGAAGTATTTAGAAGGTGAGAAGCTTGGATGAGAAATCAACTGGCTTTTAGTTGACTCTTTAACCTCTGCTTTCCTTGGCAAGCCCCGTCTATTGCTCTACTGATTCCAAATGCTTTTGGGATTTTTGAGGGATTGGGTTGGTTTGGTTGGTTGGTTGGTTTGGGTTTTGTTTGTTTGTTTTGGGATTTTGTTGTTGTTGGTTTTGTTTGGTTGGGTTTTGTGGGGGTTTCTTGTGTTGAGTTTTTTTCTTTGAATCAAGATACCTTTAATCTTAAGATAAAAAATTCACACTGGTTTACGAATTCTTTCATGGAAGTGAAACAGCTATCTTCCCATAGTATTATGATTTATTCTGAACCAAGGGGCTTCTCTCTTCTGTTTCCACATAGAAACAACACAGTCTGAGCTGGGGCAAAATAAATCAATTGCAAACTAATGGGGCACCATGACTTAAAACCCTCACTTGTTTTGTTAGCGTTGATTGATTTGTGAGCAAGCTTATGCATAACTCAATTTCATTTTTGTTTATATAATGTATATTGTGTCTTTCTGAAGAGCACCCTAGAACAGAATCTGAGTGGGAAAACAGCTTTGCCTTGAAAATGTTCCTCTTCCAGTTTGTCAACTTGAACAGCTCTATCTTCTACATCGCCTTTTTTCTTGGCAGGTAAGTCATCTTTGCCAATTGCACTTAAAAGAAAACTTGCACGGAACTCAAAATCTTCACTAATTTTATAGATTTGAAGAACAGTGACAGTTTGAACTGTAAGGTTTAGGTATGAGTTGGTTTCTGGGCATAATTAAAACGCAAAGTATTTTTAAATGTATGGAAGGGTTGGACCCTTGAAATGTTTACTCATGAAACAAGAGTAAAAATTCTTCTTTTTTATGAGGTGTACATGACTTTCCTACTAAATAAGAACTCAGAACTTTTGAAAATGCAGCCACTTCCTAAATGTCGGTCTGCATTTAGCCGTGTGTTAATAGGCTTTATTAATCTTTTCTTGTTTATTCCCCTTGAGTTACATTTCAAAGAATGCATTTCTGTAAATAGTAAATATTGTCTGGCAAATCTTTTACAAGAGTAGGAAGCAGAAATTCTGGCTCCAATTTTTGTGTGTATCTTTAGCTTGGAGCATGAGATACAGCACAGATCTGACCTTGCTTCATCTTTAGTTCAGTTTTGTTATGGTCACACTTACCATTCCCGCAGAACCTACAGAATATTTCAGGGTATCTTCTATAAAGTTTTATAGTATCATTTCAGTTCAAGATTGTTTGGAAAAAAACTAACGAAAACAAACAAGCAAAGAATCAAAAAAACATTAGTAAAGACTGTTGGTGATAATCTGTTTGTTACATTTGGTGGTGTATTCACCATACAGTATCAAAATTTCTTTGTGTCTTGCTCTCTCCTGTATCTAATAGGACCAGGCATGGGTTTCTTTCTCTCTTTTATAACTTCCACTGAAGTTGTCAAGAATTGTGATTCGTTATACAAATCAAGTGTACACTTCACATGGGCAAACAGATCCCTGTGCTGCAGCTGATTCCTATTAGTTATAATGGCTTGCTTATCTTCTTAGAAGTAGATTAGAGTTTGAATATCTAACATCTAAAATCTCTGAAGCTAGGATTTTTATTCAGGACATAATAAAAGTTTAGGATCACTTGCAGAATGATGGTCCTTGTTTGCATTCTGAAATGTCAATATCCTACAGACGCCAGATTTAAGCCTATTCTGTTGGTATTTCCTGAATTCAGTGGGTGTTATGAAGCAGCTACTGATACAGGGTGTTCCTGGAATGTCCACTGAGAAACAGAAATCTTATCTTCCAGATTTGCAGGCCGCCCAGGAAAGTACAACAAGCTTTTTAACAGATGGAGGCTGGAAGAGGTAAACAATCCTGTTTTGTGTTCCTGTGATATTTCCATGAGTAAAAAGGAAATGGCTGCAGGACATGAATGCCCAGTTTAAAGATTCTATTATTCCAAGTGCAGCAAATACTAAACTCTTATTTATAGCGAAGGATAGGATAGAAGAGATGTGTTTTTCCTTCTGTGTTCTCCAGAGTGCTTAGTGACTCTGCCCAAGACACACAAGTTGTTTCTGCCTCTGTCTTAGGGAAAAGCCATCAGTGATAGTCCCTTATGTCACAAGCATTATGAGTCCTACAAGATTGGAATCTCCTGGTATTTGGAATTTTTGGTTAGAGGACATAAATATAAAGCCATCACCTTTTTTATCAACTTCATAAATTTCTGTCAGCACAGAAAAAACATGCATCTGTTGGAGTGGGTCCAGAGGAGAGCCACAAAATGAGTCAGAGGGCTGGAGCATCTCTCTTGTGAATACAGGCTGAGTTGGAGATATTCAGCTTGGAGAAGAGAAGGCTCCAAGGAGACATTATTACTGCCTTTCAGTACTTAAAGGTGCTTATAGGAAAGAAGGGGACAAACTTTTAGTAGGGCCTGTTGAGAGAGGGCAAGGGATAATCATTTCAAACAAAGAGAGGCTAGATTTAGACTAGGTGTAAGGAAGAGATTTTAAAATTATTATTCTTGTTACTATTATTATTAGGATGGTGAATAATAATAATGTGACAGGTTACCTAGAGAGGTGATGGATGTTTCCCTGGAAACATTCAAGGTCAGGTTGGATGGGGCTCATCTAGTTGAAAATGGCCATACTTATTGCAGGAGTTTGGACTAGATCATCTTATGGGATCCTTTCCAACCCAAACTAATATATAATTCTAATATTTAAAAGAAGAAAAATACTATTTTCAAAATTTAACTTGAGTGTTAGAATTGTAACTCACCAGTATACTGAAGTTCCCTCTTTCCTCTGAAAAACAGATTTCTTCTATTGAAACTTGGTAGCCACTGAGTAAAACATTGTAACTTTGTAGTCCATGATCTGAAAAAATGGTTCTGTATTACTTCACATTTTAATGGCAGTCTATGTGTATATCTATAGTTAAGATACCAGTACCAGAAGTTCTGGTAGTCTCTCTTTAAACTCAGATTATTGCAAATGAAATATTGCTTCATTCTTTTGAAATGAGTAAGTGTTTGTTGGTCTGAGTGAAATGGTCTGTATCATTTATCATATATGTAGCACACATACCTTTAAATTAGGCAATATGATCTCATATCTAACAATATGTCTAAAGGTTGTTTAGCTGAAGTCTGTTAATATTTATTTTATTAGTATTTCTTTTAATATTTCTGCAGATGGAGATTAGTGTTTTTCACCACACTTATTTAATATTTTTATCAACATTCTGAACAAATAAAAATAAAGGAATTCTCTGATTTTAGCAATAGATCTCTTCCACTTCATTTCAGTGTCATCCTAGTGGCTGTTTGATAGATCTCTGCTTGCAAATGGGAGTTATTATGGTTTTAAAACAAATGTGGAACAACTTCATGGAACTAGGCTATCCGTAAGTTCAGATGTCAAAGTTCATTTCTAAAATAGTAAATACATGATTCAGCAGTAGGGAGAAATGGTTTTATGTTTGGAGAATGTTTTTACTTGTTGTACTTCACATACTGTCACTTTATTCCCAAGGAAAGCATTAACTGTTGCTCTAAGATAAAGCTTCTCAGGGTATGTTAAATATCTAATTTTTTTATTATGATTTCATTTTCCGTAATACAAACAGAGATGTTCAGCCTCTGAAGAGACTAATGAGCTAAGAGTCTTCCAGTTCTCTTGAAACTGGAAGAGTATGTTTCCAGTAAAAGGTTGATCATCAAATATTGATCTAATTGAAATCGCAACCTTGAAAATATGTTAGAAATATGAAAATATGTTAGAAAGGGTTTTGCTCAACACACATACAATTGCAGTTGTTCTGCAAATGAGGGACAGTGTACTGTATGTTGTGGAATGAGGATTTTTGAAAAGGAGAAACCTACTTGAACTACCAGGCTTCCTGTCTTTTCAGCCAAGCGGGATATTAACTTTGTCTAAAATTTATTTTAGGACATGCTTATATTCTGTTACGGAAAGAAGTGTTTTGTTTTGACAAAACCATTGTTTGCAGCTTAGGCAACAGTTTGTCTTTCAGTAACAAGAGACATCAAGAGCCAAACACTAAATTAGCTTGAGAATAAAAGAGCAGCCTTTTTATAAAAATACTTACAAGAAAGTTATTTCCCATCTTTATTCTCTTTTCCATAATATCTAGAAACAAGCAGTAGTCTTTAATTGGTCCGTCTGTCAGTACTGGATAATATTTTGCATTTGAATAACAGTTTAATTAATGAGCCTACTACCTACTTAATATTTATAACTACTTTGTGAAAAGATCTCTGCACAGCTTTATGAAGAATAGTCTTAAATATTTCCACCTTCCGCATTCAGCAACACCTTCTTAAACGCTTTTTCCTGCTTTAAGGAAAGAAATATTCTGTAGAGCATCTAGATCTTTAGGTTTGTTCAAAAATATATGTATTCTACTATTCAGTGTATTCTAGTATGGAGTTCTTACTGAGTTCCACTTATTTGGTTTGTCTTTTACAGGACTGTAGATAAAGCACTATTTGCTTTTTAGTGCTCTCACTATGTATGATTTTTTTTTCTTGTTCTTCTTTTTATTTAGTCATTCAGGTAAATCCTACCAAAAAAAAAAGTCCATGCAAGCATGTTCTATATTCTGAAAAGCTTATTTGTACAATGCCAAACATGCTACATTAAAGACATAATTAAAATTATAATGCAGAATTTTGAGATCGTTCATAAGTTCTTTGCATTGTATCTAAGATGATATTGTAAAATTTTCCATAAAATATCTAACTAATCATCCAGGTGCTGTTGAAAATAGGCCCACTTATTTCAAAACAGTACCAGAAAGTATTTTAAATCTCTCAGCAGATACAGTCTTTAATACTGTCTTTATGTAATAAAGTTTATTACAGAACTGGTGGTCACGGCGCAAAATGAAGAGAAGAGGGCAATCAATGGAGAATAAAATTTCTCTTCCTCAGTGGGAAAAAGACTGGAATCTGCAACCTATGAATCTCCATGGTTTAATGGATGAATATTTAGAGATGGGTGAGCAAATCTGGGAGGTGTTGGTTTTCTTCAGAAAGTAGAATTGTGTTGCATGTTAAAAGATTTTTTGAATTTCCAATTTCTAATGATAGAAATTCCTGTCTAGTTTTACAGTTTGGCTTTACCACCATCTTTGTTGCTGCCTTCCCACTGGCACCTCTCCTGGCACTGCTTAACAATATCATAGAAATCAGGTTAGATGCATACAAGTTTGTTACTCAGTGGCGAAGACCTATGCCTGCAAGAGCAACAGATATAGGTGAGAGAACCTAATGGCTGTCACTGTCAAGTATCATCTCTTCGTATTTTCCTCTTTAAAACAGAAGTATTTCATGTGTCAAGATGGTAATGTAACCAACAAATTTCAGTGACAACTTTCCTTTTAGGCAACAAAAGGATAGTTAGTTGCTTTGATAAGAGGATTCCTCAAGTTTGTTTTCCATTTACAATAAGGAATCATAATAGTTTGAATATTGAAAACAGGCTAAAAGTATTTCAGGCTTCTGATTTGTGGAACTCTAGGTCTAAAATCAGTTGAATTTGGAAATTAAAAAAAAGGACTGAATGAACTTTTAATTTAAAGTTGCATTAAATAAGAAATCTCTTTCCAGAATCTCCTGTTTGGCCTTTATAACAAAAAATTATGGTTATGCCTGTGTTGCTTAGCTGTATTTTCTCATCAGGGTGTGCCCTACTGTAGGATTTCATTTGGGTGGCACCAGTGGTGGCTGGAATGTGGGGACATGGCTTAATCTTGACTAGTTTTTCTGTCTCATAATCCATTCTCAATAAGACAGGAAATCTGTGTGAATAATAATGACTTTATTATCACTGGTATGACTTTATATGACTTAATATGACTATAAAAAACTGACAACTTTGTTGTAATTTCTCTTGTTTCTAGGTATTTGGTATGGAATTCTGGAAGGAATTGGAGTTCTGGCTGTCATCACTAATGCCTTTGTTATTGCCATTACTTCTGATTACATTCCACGTTTTGTCTATGCATACAAATATGGTCCCTGTACAGATCAAGGGTACAGACAAGAAAAGTAATTAGGATATTCTTTATATATACATGTATTTTTCACTGGAAGCACAATTTACTGCTGTATTTCTATGATAACATATATTAGATACATTTCTTCTACATCTGTGCAAACCTTCACAGATGTAAAGTGCAAGTAAGTCAGCCATTCCAAAGAGTTTGCAAAGTAGTTAGTTATATAAGTGGAAAATCATCTCTTCCCATGCAAACAAAAAAGTTTGTACATTGCATCAATTTTCAGATCTTTTCTAGGTAAGCTTTTCTTCTTCTCTGCAATAGGTCTATACTGTCTTCTCCCAGTACATTCCCAAACACATGTATATGCTCCCAAAAATAGAGATTTACTCTTCCTGAGCTGTCACAGGAAATGAGAGTTTAAGAATGAGGTGGGATAGGATGAAAAGCGACAGTATCAGGAAAATGTTAGTGCTTAATGCACACTACCCATTTAAGAGAGAACTGTGTAATTCTATTTCTTCTTTTGCCAGTAGTGATTTGAAGTATCACAGCAAACATGAAGATTCAGATAATAAAAGGATGCCTCATGCATCTCTCCTTAAATCTTCTTTGATTTTCAAATGTGCTTTAGTTAAGTTACAAGACAGATTTCAAAGATGGGACATCTTACATGTCTGTGCTTTTCAAGCAACAGCAAAAATTCACTCCTACAGTCATAAATCAATATATTTATATGATTTCTGTAATTAATAGTAATAAATTTTTGCCTTTAATATAACTGTTTGGTATATATGCACTGTTCATTTTGCTGTTGGTGAAAACTCTTTGATTCAACTCATAAAACCTGTTATTTTTTTGTATGTGCTGCATTATTGGTGGCAGATTCTGCAAGGGTGTTAAATTATTCTGCTCTCTGCCTTTCTATCCATCTTTCAAAGTTCAGTAATTTTAGGAAACAGTTAAAAACACTGTAGCAACAATTTTTGGTTTATATCTTCCAGTAGATAAGAACCAAAACCATAAAAAGTGCTGAAAATAGACTTTTAAACAGTACTATACCTGGAACAGATGTTACTCTTTTCTTTCCGATAAACTTTGCTTCTCCACATGAAATTTTAGAATTGCTTTTGTCCTGATAAGCAAATAAAATGTTATGCTCACAATATCTGATAGCACAGTATGTTTACATACAGGATGTTTGTTGTATAACCACTTTATGAAGAAAGTGCTGCCCACATGGCTTTTTCTTTCAGATGCTTAAAAGGATACGTCAACAGCAGTTTATCAGTATTTGATTTGAGTGAACTTGGGATGGGATACTCAGGATACTGTCGGTATGTTTCGATGCTCTCCCTTCTTGTAATACAGGCATGGAGATTAATGCAGACAGTAAATTAAAAGTGCTTAAATTGCTGGCATTTCTTTTTTGCCTGTAAAAGCATTGGAGTTCATGTTTGTTCAACATGGAAGCCAGCATGGTGCAAAGAGTGTGTGGTAGGGCACATTACTAACATATTGGAAACCTGTGTTTGCCGTTTTTGCAGGACACTTGCAAGCCACTATCTTTCATGTCTGTATGAATTATTTAATTTAAAAGCTTTACCAGCTGCCAAGAAGGGTAAAAATCCTCATTTCAATTTTGTTAAGCATTCTGAAGTCAATTAATTAAAATACACAATTGAAATTTTTGTTACCTCTCTAACGAGGTTGAGATTGCAAACAGTTATGCAAGATGAATACAAGAAATTCAGCATAAAAATGAAATATGACATGAGTGCACTCCTGTTTTCAGACTTAGTTTTGCAGTGAGCATTAGTTTAAATTAGAATCATATTTCATTTATGCAGACTTTGTCTGGAGAATCTCAAATGCTTATAAGCAAAGACACGAACCAATTTAGAATCAACACACTTAACACTCCAGCTTTTTAACAATAAAATAAGCTGTTTGCTCTGGATTTTTGAAAGCAAAAAGTACTGTCTCATAAACAGCCTGTATTCTGGCCAGTTGCTCTCCCTTTCTGTTTAATTCCTCTTGAAGTCTGCTTTCACTTCAGTGTCTCTCCTTTTAGCCAGATCTGGGATGAACTAGAGACCACTTGATCATGTTTAGGTTTTTGAGCACTTTTGAGGCTAACTTACTGGGTTTCCCTTTGCTTTGCAGGTATAGAGACTACAGAGCTCCACCATGGAGTTCAACTCCATATGAATTCACTTTGCAGTTTTGGCATGTCCTGGCAGCACGGCTGGCCTTCATAATAGTATTCGAGGTTAGTTGTGGAAGGGAACTATTCCTTTCTACCTTTTAAAAGTCTGAATTGATTCTTTATGGTAGTCCTATAAGTAAATTGTCATTTTAATCAATTGTTCATTCCTTACAGTCAAGAGAGAGGAAAAAAATTATCTTCCCCAAACCGTTGTCTATCAGCTGCTTCAAACAGAATTGACAGAACATGCACTTACTGTAGAGCTCCTCTAAAATCATATTTCCTTAACAGTCATCTTATACATCATGTTGGTTCCCTACCCAGTCTTACATATTTTATTGAAGAAGAAGAAAGGCAAGTTTTGTGTATGTTAGGCAGTTATTACAAGATAAAATCTGTGTCAGGAAAATGATACCTGATTCTAGCCTAATATAAAAGTAGAAATGTATATACTAAGTTTGGAGAACGTATTGCATACTACCCAGGAATCTGGTTACCTATTTCCATTATAAGCCCTGAACAAAGACTGCTTGTAGGTAGCGTTTGCATTTGTTGATCAAACTAGCATATCCTATACTCACATCTTTATTTAAGTCACTAACTATACCCTTTGTCTTAATTTTTAGATAACTTCAGCACTTGCCCATTTCTTTTAGATAACTCATTTACTCCCATGTGAGTCTTTTTATTAAAAAAAAGGAGTTGCCTTTCAATCACAAACTGAATCTCAGTTCCAGTTTTGCCACAGACTTCTAGGCTCTAAAATACAGTCCTACAAAGGAATACTTACCGATATTTTAAGCAATTATTTCTGGTTTTCTTTTCAGCACCTTGTTTTTGGAATAAAGTCTTTCATTGCCTACCTAATTCCAGACATACCCAAAGACTTGTGTGACAGAATGAGAAGAGAGAAATACTTAGTCCAGGAAATGATGTATGAGGCTGAACTGGAACATTTGCAAAGAGAAAGGAAAAAGAATGGGAAACAATATCACCATGAATGGCCTTAGTCACCACCCTGTTACAACAAAACCACTGTTTGAAATTGGAGAGTGAAGTTACAAAATTGTCAACCTGGCATCAGTGTGAGATTGGTGATGGTAGTGTATGTATGTTCTTGCTGGGCAGTACAGTTGCATACTTTGGTTGGCACTGAAAAATAGATGTTTCCAATGATGACAATGATAAGCCTTACCTGTAACTGGTCTGTGATGAGCTTCAAGGACAATTGGGATTCAGAAATGTACAGACAGATTAAAAACCTGGACACTGTTTTAAAAAAAGGCAATGAATTTTCATGCTGTTTATGAAGATAACTATCAGCATGATGAAAACAGAAAATTACCTGTGAACCTACAGAATAAGGGCATGATTGAAACCAACTTATGTGATATCCACTACTTCTACAGCTTCTGATTGCTGACCTCCATCTGTAATGCCTCTAAAGAAAAGAGCAGTTGTTGCCTTTGTGGCCGTGACTTGATCTTTCAGGCTTACTGTTTTGTCAGGTTTGTCCTAGTCTCTTATTGAGATTGTGGACGTGGTCCTACCCTAAAAAAGGGGTCTGTGGCTGCTAAATATTTACTATGCAGTTTAAGATTTGCACATCAGTGTCATTAATTTATCCATCTAGTTGAAAACCAGAAAGTCCAAATTCAGAAAGAAAACAACAGCACTAGGAGAATGCATTGCATTGCCCGCATTGCAGCTCTGTTTGAAAATTCCACGGCTGTTGTCTTTCCACTTTTGTGTGTGGAAAGGCCATCTCCACACACTTCCAGGATGAAAGAACTCATTTTCATGCTAACTGTTACTGTTCCTCTTGATCTGTCTGGGCAATGATTCCATGACTTCGCAGAATGCTAACTTGAAATACTCCCATGCAGTCAAATGACTTTCTCTTCAAAATACAATTATATCTTTACAGTATGCAAGCTTCTGCAGATATATATGAGACATACAATATAACATTGTGGCTTGCTTGTTCAGGGAAGGAGAAGAAGAGCAATTTGTAAAAATGTTCTTCCTATTGTAACAGTAAATGTTGCAGTAATGTACATTTCTTTTATGGGCCTAAATATGTCATAACATTGGAGTTGGATACAAGCAAATATGTATACAGATTGTATATAAATGCATAGACAGTGGTTACTCTTAGATTTACTATTATTATTATTATTATTATTATTATTATTATTATTATTATTTGTATGCCTTGTTACACTTCGGGGGGATTTTTTGGATAAAATCACGAAAAAGGTAGATGTTCATTGAAGAATCAAATTTTAGTTTTTATGTGCAAACAGCATACTGCAGTGTTGCTTGTGGTTAATAGTCACATTTGAGTGATGAAATTGTCGCACATTTCATATGGGAAAAGCACTTAACATTTAAACAAGTTTGAAGGGATACCTTGCAGGGAAGGGAATGGAGAAACAGAGTTACAGTTGTTCTCTTTCTCTTGTACAATTTTAAATAATGCTTCTCTATATTGGGTGAGAAAAATTTAAAAAACAAAGAATCAGCAAAGCACAGTGACTACAAAGTCTGCAAATTTAAACATTATTTTTAGGGATAAAGCGGCAGCAAAATCACTGCTGACAGATATGAAAATACCTGAATTTTTACTATTTACATTATCCTATTGAACTAAAAAGTGTGATTCCAGTATTCACGTGCATTTATTAGCACAATAATTTAATTTTAGTTTAGTTTAGTTTAGTTTATTTTTCAAGAGCCCATCAAAGTGGGTAAATAGAATCTGTTGTATCCAGAGAGCCTAGCATCAGACTTCTAAGTTCTTCAGTTGTTTCACCATATTTGTGAGATTTCTTGGTTAATTCCAGCTCTATGACCAGACAAGGCAATTGTAGGAGTATCTACAGTACTGCATGAAAGGAGGAAAGAAATTTGAAGATCTGGTCCAATCAGATACATTACCCATTCTTTCCGTGATAAAGGGCTGATGGAACTCAGCTTGGCATATTTTGGAAAGGCTGTTTTGTTCCTTCATGTTCTGGGTTGTGCATTAAGTTCCTCAGGAGTCATTATCAGAAAAAAAGTTAGTGCACTCTCCTCAGTGCTAATAGAATCACGTTTGATTTAATTTATTATCTGTCTGTCTCATTCTATGGATTGTCAAACACCGTTTGACAGCATTAACCCTGTGTCACAGTTTTTGTTTCTGTGCCAGATAGTGATCATACTTCAATTCTTCAGAAGGTCACAGGTGAGCTCTTTTTAATGTTTTCTCTAAAAACAAAATGTCTTGGCTGGCCCAAGGTATAAAGATACAGGGTAAAATCAGGCAAAAATCAGAAATACTGATTTTTTAATACTTTCTTGTTTCTGCTATTGATATTGGCACATGTCAATACATACTTAGGCAAATTCCAATTGGACTTGAAAAACCGCATTAAAAAATCTTTTTGTATTTGAGATTTACGTATATATATTATGAGTTTTTTTCAACACTGATATATAGGAGTATATGAAAGGCAAGTATGTAGATCTGATATGATGCATTTTATGCACTGGAAAAGCACAAGAAGTTTGGAGAAGCACTCTGTGTGTCCTTTAGTTTTGGAGGACATCAACAGTGTGTAAAGGTCTTGCCACTATCTAGCCATTTGCTTAAGCTGAGAAACCTTTTTGCTAGACTTCACTTAGTATGCTGTTTTCATTGATTGCACGTTATTTTCCTAAAGAATAAGGCACACACTGTCCTCAGGAATAATGTATTTTTTGAATGGTGAATGATCTTTTCATATTCTAAATATTGTCTTTTCAAACAAATGACTAGTATGACTAGACTGTGCATGCAGGCTGCATTTGTGAAATTTGACAAAGCTTTAGCACCTCAATTTGTGCAAAAACGCTTTAGATCGTTGCAGATCTAATCTATGACAACTTTGCTCTATGCATGCGCCCTTAGAGAGACTGCATGAGCAACTAGATTTTTTATATATAAAGTATTTGTTCAAAATGTATTAATTATTCTTAACCAAATTCTGCATCTTGATTCAGACAAAAGATATTTCCATTTCAGAAATGGCACAAAGTCCAGATACATGATACACACCTCATTTCTTATGACTTTTTATTCTAAATTTGTGCCTAATGTGTGAGATCCGAATTTTGGTGAATAAAAAAAGGAAAATAAGATTTCTGTTTTATTGGCCGTCCTAATGAGAGGTTCCCCAAAGTTTGTCTCCACAAAGGGGGAGGCATTAAGAGTATTCACAACTGTGTGCTAACACTTGCCTGAATGTTGAGCCCAGGCTCCCACAGCACACTGATTGAGCATCCTTGGATGGATACTTGGAAACAAGGCAAACCTCATAATGACTTCAGTAAAGCCTTTGAAACTGTCACCCATGGCATCCTTCTGGAGAAGGTGGCAGCAGGTGCACTCTTAGCTGAATTAAAGCTGACTGGATGGCCATGTCCGGAGAGTGGCAGTGAATGGTGTTCATCCAGTTGGCAGCCTGTCAGTAGTGTGGTTCCCCAAGGCTCAGTATTGGGGCCAGTTCTGTTTAATGTCTTTGTCAATGATCTGAACAAGGGGATCAAGGGCATCCTCAGTGAGTTTGCAGACAACACTAAATTGGGTGGGATTGTTGATCTGTTGGAGGGCAGGAAGGCTCTGCATAGGGATATGGACAGGCTGGATCAATGGGCCAAGGCCAGTGGAATGTTCCATACGGCAAAGTGCCAAGTCTTGTCCCCGGATCACAACAACCCACTGCAGTGCTACAGGCTAGGAGCAGAGTGGAAAGTTTCCCTGCAGAAAAGGACCTGGGGGTGCTGGTCAACAGCAGCTGAACATGAGCCAGCATCTGCCCAGGTGGGCAAAAAAGCCAGCAGCATCCTGTCCTATGTCAGAAATAGTGTGGCCAGCAGGACCAGGGAAATGATTGTCCATCTGTACTCAGCACTGATGAGGCCACACATTGAGAACTGTGTCCAGTTCAGGGTCCCTCAATTCCAGACAGACATTGAGGTGCTGGAGCATGTCCAGAGAATGGCAATGAAGCTGGTGAGGGATCTAGAGAGATTAAGTCATAGGAGGAGCAGGTGAAGGAGCTGTGGTTGTTTAGTTAGATGAGGAGGCTCAGAGGAGTCTAATCACTCTCCACAACTACCTGAAAGGAGATTGTAGCAAGGTGGGAGTCAGCCTCTTCCACCAGGCAAGTAGTGACAAGACAAGGGGACATAACCTCAGGCTGCACACGGTAAGGTTCAGGCTGGACATCAGGAAGAATTTTTTCTCTGAAAGCATTGGAACAGGCTGCCCTGGGAGGTGGTGGAGTCATCATCCTTGGACGTGTTCAAGAAACGACTGGACATGGCACTTAGTGTTGTGATTTATTTGTCATGGTCATGTTCCATCAACGATTGGACCTGATAATTTTGGAGGTCTTTTCCAACATTAATGAGACATTTCTTTCCTAATCTGTTTCATTAAAGGATTTATAGAGAAAATTGTGACAAGGCTAAAATTTTGATAATGATGATGGATTGATGCCTTTTCCTGGTCTTAAAGTCGAGTCAAACACAGTTAGAAGGGAAAAAAGGATTTTACCTTGATATTTATTTTAAGGATCCTTAGGTGCACTACGTCCAGGTCAAATGCACCTCAATGCACACTGCAATGTACAGCCCCAAAAGATCTGGTATAACATTATAGGTCTTACTAATTAGCATATCTATCAAAGATTCCCCAGTGAGAGGCTCGAGTGAGCCCCCCTCCCCAAGGAACGTTCCCCTGGATGGTTCTGTCTTAGTTTACAAAATGTGTTCTGGAGAGGACTTTTTGGTGTCTGGGGCATTCTGATCCCTAACTACAAAGCTTCTAAAATGTTCAGTCTCCTAGCTTGACATACAAGTCCAAGAATGGCAAAAACCACTAAGAATATACAGAAGTTATAAAAAGGTATAAAGGGGTATAAAAGAAAAGGCAAAAAATCATCATGGCATCAGATGATAAGTGAGTTTTTGTTTTTTGTTAGATGTTTCTTTGGAAGTACATATCTTCAGTAGTACAAAATACACATCAGCTGTGGCTATGCCCTTTTCCAACAACAACTTGTCATAAGTTGTGTTCTGAGGAACAGTTAGGCTCAATTGTGTCCTGTGGAAAGCTCAAAAGGATAATGTCTAGACAGACTAGTGAAAATAGTTTAGTAGATAAATACCGTAGTGGAAAAATTAATAAATTTCCAGAAGTTTCCTTCATAAAAAGTTCTGCAGGAAAAATACCTTGGGAAACACAGCTTCAGGGCAAGTATTAAAATGGAGAAGGTCAAGAATTTTGGTGATGTTTTATTCTTAATGTGCCATTAAGAAGATCATTCTAATCATGTGCGTAATACACATCTGCTCTTTCCTTGCTGCAGCGTCTTCCACTGCAGACTCCAACTAGGAGTGTTGCCAGAGAGAATTTCTGGAGCCATGGGATCCAGTGGAGTTACCTGCAAAGTCCTACATGGCATTGTGGGACTTAGTAAACTTTTGCATTATGTCACAGTTTGTTTGGAGGCAAATTAGCATATGCGTATTTAGAAGCATCATAACATTTTGGTTAACTGAAAATCATCCATGTCCATAAATTGAAAATAAACTGTCTATACATAGTTAGCCTGTAAATGTCACAAATTTTCATTAAAACTATTATAAACTAGATTTATTTATATATATATATGCTGGGCAATAGCCATATTAATAAAACTCATTTTATACAAACAGCTAAATATGAATGCAATGAAGTTGATGGAAAATTTTAAAAATCACATTTTCTACTAAGTTTCTATTTCTACTAAAGAAAATGGACAGAGATAAAAATAGTATCAGTAATCACAGTGCAGTAGTACCTTCAGAAGCATTTTAGTTTTTGGAATCCTCATAAAGTGCTGATGTTGCTTGTTTGGGGGAGAAGTTTGAAACATAAAATATAAGGGCAGCATTTCATAATAATTACATGATGTTAAGACTGATTCTAGAATTCAAACAGAATTCCACTTACAGGCAGACCTGTTATTTTGTTCCAATGCTTATTTTGTCTGACTAAAATGCATACAGTGACACTTCTTGAAAGTGTATAAGTGAATTTCTAACTTTTATTTCTGTAGTGGAAAATCTAGTAGCTGTAAAAATTCTCTAAATCTTTCCATACTCAACCTCATGCTCTCAAAACCCATGTTCTTCTGAGGTAAAATGCAGCAACCAGCACGTGAAGGGTGAGAATGAACAGAAGGCAGCAAAGGGCTCATATTCACTCCAGCAAGTTTTGCTCCAGAATTGCAACAGGCTCTGAAAAATAAGGGTTTGAGGATGAAACATGGGGACAGCCCTCCTGATCTTTTTTTTCTCCTTTGGCTCATTCTTTACTTATCCTCGGTATTTTATTACACGCTGCCTTCTGGGTGACAGTTCAATTTCTAGGGCAATTCTGTAACAGCAGATTTTTGTAAAGGCTGTTTTTGGATGTCCCTTGCTGAGATGCCAAAGCAGAAAGTGCACAAATACTAGTTTGTGTGGTGCTTTTTACATATCAGTATGCATTGACTGGATGGAGTAGTGTGAGACAGCATGGGGTACCTCTATGTGTGCTGTTTCTGTCTTTTCAGTTACTTCCCCAAACACCACAGTGTTCTCTCGTTATGTCCCTTCCTGCACATACACATACATCCTAAATACCCTACACAGTTGTATAATTTTTAAATTTCTATAATGGATTAATTTTGACAATTTTTATCTGATATTGCCATTGCAAACACATTTACTAGAAATTTGGATTGTCATAACCTTGGCATAACCATAATAGCACAATGTTACCACAACAGCACAAAGTTCTAATGGCACAACAAGGAACAGTATGGAAGTCACAATTCCATGGTATACAGAAACTTTTTAAATCCAGGACTGGTATTTAGCCTTGAAATGTTAATGGTGTAGTCCCTCTTCACTGCACTGGAAATGCCCTTGTGTTAGTTCTGTTGGCTCATTCTAAGTTCTTGATACAACCTCTGTATTGCTAGTTGTTCTCTGTAGTTTGCATTCTTATTGACGTGAGCTAGTTGTTAGGATGCAACAGGGTGAGAAATTAAGATTAAACCCAATGGAGTCTAAAGCTAGTGAGATTTTGACCACTGAGAACATGATGATTTTTTTGTTAAAAAAAAATCAGATCATATTTTCATTTCATGTTCTATTTAAATGACTTGGAGTTTTGTGTTGAAAAATCTTCCAAACTGATGGCTCTAATTTTTACCTAGAGTAGTATCACTGAAATTTCAGTTCTTTGAAACAGTCTCATGTAAAATCTGAGTAAGATAGTTCAGTCATTTTTCACTCTGATAGTCCTGGCTAACTTGCAATATCATGATCATAAGAGATTTCCTAAAATGTGTATGTATTTGAAATTTGTGTAATATTTAAACACAATTTGATTTCTAAGTAAGGAGTAAGAATAAAATTTCAGCTATTTTTTTTCTACTCATAAATCCACACTTAGTAAGTAATACTTAAAACAAGTTTACAGTATCAGAGAGTGTGTCAGAGAAATTTACTTTTCTGTGCAAAATCTGTAAGTTCCTCCAGCATGGCAGCTTTCCGTTTCTTTTGTGTTTTAAGATTGCTATTACAAGCAGCTATGTACCCCAGAAGTAAAAGAATTCAGTGAGGAAAAAGTTGTAGATCTGATTAACTATTGTAAGACACTTTTGGCATAAATTTGTCTTTGGGATGCTGTTTACTTTATCACAGTTTACATACACAAATGCAACTACTTGCTGTATCGTGCACATTTGATTATTACATTTTTTTTCAGTAATAAACTTGGATATCTTTGAAAAAGGCTGTGAACTTTATTATTCCAAATATTCAAAGTGTCCCAGCTTGGACAAATTTGGAGGAAAATATCCTCTGATAGAAGGCAGGTTACAATCACCCCTCCCCCCACCAGGGAAAAAAAAGAAATTTTCCTCGAAGGAAAGTGAAAGACATAAAAACTATTTATTTAACAAACACATAGGACAGGAATAATAATGCTAAATAATGAAATCTCTCACTGTGGAGAGAAAACCTGGGAAGATTTCAGAGTCCTTCTGTAGGCGTGGTCTCTCTCCTCCTCGGAGCTGGGTCAGCGAGGGCGTGGGCCCACCTCCGGGCCTCCGGGAAAAAATTCTCCTGAGGTGTTCAGATGTTGTTGAAACAGTCCAGAAGAGAAGAATAAAAACCAAAGTCCCAGGAAAAACAAAGTTCAACTCTCCGTCTCCTGCCGGAAAAAAAAGAAGAGCCGAAAAGCTGGCTGAAATGCACCCAGGGTGTTTCCCCCCCGCCTCGCTCTTGCTGCCGCAGAAGCAGAGGAGTGTGTGTCGGTGTCCTTGAAACAACTGCTTTGAAAAGTTCATTCCATTTTTTTTTCTCTCTCCCCTCTCAGGCTCAGTTTAAAGGCACAAAATTAATTTTTTGGCATAGAGCCAAGAATAGGGGCTACAACATCATACAGTCATCCCAAGACATTAAAAGCAATTTATACTTGAAAAGTGAGTGTTCATGAGCATTCAAACCACGGTCTTGTAAGAAAGTAATTTCAGGGTCATACTTGGCTCAGGCATTTTTAACAATTAAATATTTGATTATTTTGGTCTCAAGGCACAGCTAGACTGTTTTCAAATTTTCGGTAATTTATGTTGTACTGCTTTCACTAGTGACTAATGATTTCTTAAATTTAAGCTCTTCTAGGATTTATCTGTTCCTAGTTTCATAATCTCAGTTTTTCAACCAAAGTGGGCAGGCTAGATCTGCCTCTGGAAGGATCAATGGCTAAGGATGTAGAGGAAATGAGAAGATAACTAAACAACACTGACATGAATATTTAAACAGAATGGGAATTTCTCTGAGTTCCAGTTTTGCTAGGATTTATCCTTAAATCTTGCTGGAATGCTGAATAATGAACTACTGATTTTAGCCATACATTGTCATGTATGATCCACGTGTTGGAACTAGTATAACCCTATGCCTGGCTCCATTACAAATACCGAAAACGCTTATGTTCAATGAGAAGCTTTTGTTGTAACAAAACTATGGAAATAGTTGAAGAAAAATTTTTCAGGACATTTCTTCCACAGCATTTGGAGAGAATGCAATTCTAGCCAACCTAACTCACTTTTTTTGGACATTAAATGGATTAATTAAGATTCTCTTTTGGGGTAAATGATTTGAAAATATGTTGAGTATGTAGTGAATCCAATCTTGCCAAACTTGTGAAATGCATGCAGATCTTAACAATACTGCTTTAAGTTCCTTAAGAAATATTCAGAAGAGACTTGGTTGTCTTCAGAGTTACAGATATCTGAATCAGATATCCTCCAACTATGAATAGAGAGGGTTTTATCATCCTCCATCTGACTATATAGCTTTATATTGGTGTTTTGAACCACTTTTCCTCAGGAATTATTTTACATCCTTATGCATGATAGTTAGACTTAATACAACCTAATCAGTAAGGTGTGTGGCCATGAGATATAATGGTACAGATGTATTGACTGAGTTTCCATCTTCGCCTTGCTAACAATCCCAAGTATGGAAGCAGGAACGGAAAGCATGCCACATGAGAAAGCAAGCAGCTAGCCAGACTCAGCTATAAGCTTTTATGCGATTATAAAAGCAGTGTAAAAGGGATGTACAGAAATATTGACTTAATTCTTAGTTTCTTGACAAACTGTTCCATGGAAGCAAGGCAGTGTCATTTACAGACTGCTATTTCAGTTCTCTGATTAAAATCCTGGGACCACTTCCAGGGGTAGGGCATGAACACACACGGGGAAAATAACTTCAAGGACCAGGCTGACAGACATCTACGTCATAAAGATGGTCACTGATAAAGTAAAAGCAACAGCTGGGCTCTTTAAGGAAATACAAGCTGAATGTATCAGCCGGGTCCATGAGTCATCTTTGATATTTTTATTCCTTTTGTTTCATTCAATTGTGCATTTTGTTTAAAAACAAATGTATTTATTGAAAAAACTATATCCAGAAGTTTATCAAGGTGAGAGGTGATCTGTTGACTTTGATTTACAACCAGCCTATTTTAGAAGAAATGTGTTTCACTGAAAGACAGCACTGAGTGGTCTCTGCTTCCAAGATGTTGTACCAGACAGATTATTTTGCCTAATTATGTGTCTTTTTTTCAAAATTCAGCATGAGTTATCAATTCGGAGGCATAATCATCATTAAATGTTGGTTTATTTTCTTTGTTGCATAAAAGTGGATCTTTCTGAGCTGAAAACTAACACAGATAAAGAACCATCCTGAATTCAAAGTAAAATTTGTTATTCTCTCCTATAGATTTTACAATGAGAAGTTAGAAAGAAAACTTGAATTCCACAGAGGAAGCAAACACAGTTATCTTGGTGACTGAAAGACCAGGCTGAGTTATCTTGGTGACTGAAAGACCAGGCTGGTCTATACAACGTTCCTGTGAGGAGACTTTTTCAAATACCTGGGTATAGGCTCAACCTGACCTCCCTTCTCTCCCTCCATCAGAGGGCAGCTCACAGTCTCACCTTAGTGAGATATCTCACAAACTTCTCCAAAGCCTTAATTTATCTCAAGTTCACCTTTTCACATTTCCCTTCAATGATGAATTACTGAACAGTGCATGTGATGCAGATGTATTGCAGCTGCATCTGAGTGGGAGCTTCGACGACAAAATTCATGAAACATTTCTTCCAAAATAGCAGTACTTCCAAAACCCCATTGTCTGATCATTTCCCAGGTCTGCCTAGAAATTAATAAATAAAAATCTAGCCTTTATTGCTATAGCAAGCAATTGTTCCCTCTTGGTCACCTACAAGCTGGTAAATGCAGTAAAAAAAGTTCTTAATTTTTGAAGCTGAAGATCTAAAGTTTGATTAAATATCCCTTGTCCCTCAGCTTCTAGAGGCGAGATTCTCTGCTCATATTTGTATATGAATTTTCCTCAGGATTGTAACCAGGGATCTGGTGATTATTTTCTTTGTTGGTATTATTCTTGAAGGTGTTATTTGTTCCGGTTTTATTTGCAGCAACTTTAGGCAGTTTTTTCTCAAAGTCCATCTGAAAAAAAGAAAGAAAATACCCTGGTAGTTTGAAGTCTGTATTCACTACTTTTTTCCTTTGATTAAAGGAAAATTGCTAAAACAGTGCAAGAAGAAAGGTATTTGTTCTGTATGCCTTTTTAATGAGTTACAAAGACTTAGACACCTGGAGAATAGCTGGTCCTGTTGCTGTGGGGGAGGTGGAGGTGGGAAGGAGCAGCTCAGGTGCTGGTGAGTGCAGCACTGCCTGATTGTTACTCCCTGGTGCTGCTCTGGAGGGCAGAAGCCACAGAGGCTCTGATGGTGGGGATGGCAGCAGCAAGAGAGCTTCTTGAACATATGAGTTCTAAAGTCTTTTTCTCTGAGCTTGGTGGAGGTGATAGCTTGGTGAACTCTTGAGGGTGTAAAGTGCAGTTTTGTCTGCACTTGGCTGCTGAAGCAGGGAGGGCAGAGAGACGGAGATCAGACCCTGTTTCATGAGCTCCTGGCTTTCCTGAGGGCTGTTTGGAGAGCCTGAGTCCCCATATTTGATGAAAACTGGAAAAATAGTTAACTTATTACTCACCAGGGTTTGGCTGATTTCATTTCCAGTCTGTGGTGCTTATGCAGCATACCTTGCGTAAGTTCAAAAACAACTGCTGAGGGCTGGTTAGTTCTCTGCTCAGCATGTGCCCTCACATAAGTACATGCATGTGTTCCCACTGTTCCTGGGCCACAGCAGGGCTGAGCTGATGGGTTCAGGTACTTACCTCCAGGCTGTCGTGCTGCACACCACACCAGAGGAAAATTTTGAGTCTTTTGGACCAAAAGCAGAACAAGTTGCAGACTGGCTTAATTAACACTGGTGGGATGTCTTCTCCTTTACTAGGTCCTGGAAAAAGAAAATTATAATGCATGAGTCTATGGATAGCTAGGTATGAGCCTTGAGAGCCTCAGAATATGTGAGGAGGGGGAGCAGGATCAGAGCCCACTGCCCTCTTCTGAGTCTGTCTTAAGTCGCCTGCTGGACTTCTTAAAAGCTTTTTTAACAGCTGAGTCAGCTCATGCAAAAGCATGTTTTTTTATATATGTATATATATGTATGTCTGTGTATGTTTAGAACACCAACCTGTTACAAAGCTTATCAACAGCCCTGTGATGGCACAGCCCATGCAGCCGATGGCACTGAAGTACAGGTAGGACAGGGAGTACCAGGTGTCTGCCAGCAAAGGCCTGTGAAGAGGTGACAAAAGCAGCTAGTGATGAGCAACGGCTGTGTTTAGGTTTTTGCCTGACTGTGCCAGCAAAATGCAGCTCATGCTGCAGTTGGTGTGTCATCTGGCATCAGTCTGCACTCCCAGCCTGCTCTGTGGTTACTGCCTGCACCCCAGCTGTAGGCTGGGATGGCACACTTGGCAAAACATAGGCTTAAGTGGTAGCAATAGGAAAAATACCTCTCTGGAGCCACCGTGGGAGCTGCCGTTATCAGTGCCTCAGTGGTGTTAGCCAATGTGCAGTTGAGAGTGGACAGTTGCAGAGGGATGGACTTTGTCGGTGGTGCAGGGAAAATGAAAGAGCCGGTACCAGCCCAAAAAGCCAAGATGATCCCAGCTAAGAGGCCTCCGAGACCACCCTTGGCAAGTATAGAAAGATACTGTTAAAGGTGATATGTGGAAAGTGCTTTTCTGTGAATGCGAATTAGGCAGGAGTAGGTAATGATGGGTTACGGTGTAAATATATTCTGTTCTCTCTCAACTAAGGTATAAAACATGGTGTTTTAGTGCCCCCTATTTATAAAAGTTGAAGCAGAAGTGTAATCAAAGCTGTGATACGGATTTTAGTTTTGCTTCTGCTAACCTTGATGGGAATCCTGATGGGGCAATATGAAATGAGCTCATGTGTTTTGAGTGAAAGAGTGAAGGCAAAGCTATTGAAATCACTCTGTGCCTGCCAAGGCTGGTGCAAGTATTGAATATTTTTTTCTTCTTAATGAAACTCAGAAACAAAATAATTTTTAAGAAAACCCTCATGTGATTCTAATCACCAATTATTCCACAGTTGGGTAGACTTAAATTCAACAGGATACATTTAGACAGGGAAAAGGCACATATAAATAGATCTTAGATCCTCAGGCACTAAATCTGAAAAGCAGCTCAAAGACCCAAACAATTTTCAAAGTGGAGTTTTAACCAAAAAATACCAAGAGATTTTCTTTTAGATCAAGATTTGTTTTTCCTTACCTTCCAGTTAGCACAGGGAAACACAATTCCCAGAGTAAATAATCCCAGCATGGGTCCCCCACACATCCCATGGATGGAGAGGGAAGCCTGTGAGTGCAGACAAGAAAGATGAGTTCAGGGCAGCTGCTGAGGGGAAGCATGCCCAGTTCTGATTTTGGTCTGTAATTTTCGGTGGGAAAATGGTGAGAGAGAAGGGATAAGTAGTGATTTCAGGGCACAGCTAAAGACAGAATCATGCTCAGTATTGTTTCCTAGCAGAGAGTCAATAGTGAAGGAGTTAGGGGATTTATGATTTTTTTTCCCTACGTATTCCTCTCAGCAAAATGTCCACAGAAAGGGTTTAGATAATCTAGCAGCCATCAGAGCTGGCAGCATTATTTGTTCAGTTCATTGCATTTCTGTTCATTCCTGTTCTATTAATTGCATTTCCGAAGCAAGAAATACCTGCACAACTCCTCCCAGCAGCGATGCTGCTGCAGCCATAGAAGTGCACAGCACACCATATAATATACCTGGAAAAGATAAGGTAGTGAGGTTCTCAGCACTGGTTAATAGTGGGGATGGTTTCTAGCTCAGTAGTGTCTGAGATGACCAGGCAGCATGGAGGAAATTGCACTTCTTTTTGAATGTTTAGAGTGGACCATTATACACCCAGCAGTGTCTTGTGTGAAGTCTCGTTGGGTTTTTGGTTGATTGATTTTTCTTACAAAGTCGAACAATAGCAATGAAATTAATTTAGAAGTTATGCCTCATGTAGAAATGTTTCTGTTGCCTTTAAATATCACTTTTAAAATAATATAATAAATGAGTTGAGAAATTATAAACAGCATGGCTTTCTTCCTTTGAAACCAGTTTTAACTTTGTGGTAGGTGGAACTCTGTATGCAACAGTCTCAAGTAAAGCCAACCAAAACTTAAGTGCTAGCACACCTTGGTTTCGGACGTAAAAATTATCTTTCTAGGTCCAGAGTGAAAAAACTAAGTAGTAAGTGGAAAAACAAGAATGGAGAAGACTAGAAGCAGTTACAGAGATTAAAAATATATGGGTTTGGCTCTTTCATTATATTTATGAACATTAATAGAATTCTCATGGTATTATTATGGTATTCATAAAAGGGTTATGATCTTACTGCAATAGTTGTAAAAAATATCCTAAAAATTAAAATTATGTTGGATGCTTGATATATTGATGATATTTTGTAGGGTTTTTAAACTTTTTTTTTTGCATACTTTTTCTCTGAAAAGCTGAATAACCTGCTTATGCAACACTCTGAATTTGAATAGAAATTACTTATGTTATTACTCTAAAAGAACAAGAAATACTACTATAGAGTAATGTGGTAATAACTGCACCAATATTCTTTCTGCATTATGAAGAGTGTTTTCCAATATTTTCAGCAGACCAAACTTTTCCAAGCATTTTGAGCAATGGTTGTTAATGCTAGTCTATATTTTTTTCTCTGCCATATGGTGCTGATACTTAATGTTACTGAAGCATCAGGCTGATGTTCACCTTGTGGGTTTATAAAGCGTTACATTCCTGTGGAGGCTTCCAAAGTACAAGTGTTTCTGAGGGAGTCTCTCTATGCAGTGCCCTTTGCTGCTAAAGAAATGGATCTCATCTAGAGTACCCACATAAGCCTTTGCTGATCCACGTGCTCATCTTCTCAGAGAGGTTTGGGAAACATTTCTTGACCAAGTCTTCAAACGTAACAGTTGCTAAAGCATTGATGCTGGCAGCTACCGTGCTGTAGAAAGGGTAAGTAAGAATGGTAAGTAAATAGGAAGCAATAGAATCTGAAATCAAGTTGGATTTATAAAGAAGTGCTTCCTCTTGTTCAGCACTAATGCTCTTCAAGAACTGTATGTTTCATAGTATTTTTCATATGTGCTGCTTTAGCTGGGGAGGTTTCTGCTGCTTCTGCAATTGCTGGGGGCTCTGCTTTGTGCTGGCATGGAACAAGATAGAAACTCATCCTAACTGACCCTTCCATTTACAAATTTGCAAAGACCTTAAATATAGACATGTTCCAGAATTAAAACTTTACTCCCTTACAAATTGAAGGATATGTAGTCACCACTCGTGCCATCCTGATCCTCCATGAATGGCCCAACTCTTTTAGCTAGGTGAATGAGCCTATCTTTGGTGAATACAGTTCAGATAGACTTGTTGAAAACATTTACACCCCTGACTATGATTTTATGGCTGTTACCTTAAGTAAAGACAGTTTCACCATGAGCAGCTCCCAAGAGTATTTTGGGAAGTTGAACTCAGTTTTTCTACACTGTATGGATAACATTATTCTAAAATGTATTTGGGATAAAAAGATACTGGAGATGTGGAGTTAGACTTTGTCATAAATCATAGAATAATTTAGGTTGGAAAAGACCTCTAAGATCACAGAGTCCAACCGTTAACCCAGCACAGTCAAATCCACCACTAAACCAAGTCGCTAAGTGCCACATCCACATGTCTTTTCAATACTTCCAGGATGTAACATAATTCAATAAAGACCTACTGCTACTTCCTAGAATGTTCTAAGAAAAACATCTGGGCTTTTCTTAGGGTTTCATATTTTGACCTCATTCTGGGTTCTCAAGAAATTATCGTAAACAGCTGAAATGTCAATTCAGATTCACAGACCTTAGTGTTCCACTGAATGCACAGGCGACAAACAGTCCTGGGACTCCTGGCATCGAAGAAAAGATGTCCATAACAAAGTATGGCATGAGCTGGGATTGAAGGAGCACAAGAGCAACACAAGAAATTAATGAAGAGTTTCCTAGGTAATGGAAGAGAAGTAGCTGTTGATGAGCATGTTGCTGAATTCTGGTGTTATCCCAAATAACATGGTGTCAGATTTTGAGCAAAGGGGATGGATGTCTTTTGGCAAAAATGCTCAATTGAATTAGTACTGCAGGAGTGCCAGAATAGATATTATTGTAGCCGTGATCTGGCAACCACCTTAGTGCCTGAGTGCTGAAAGGACATAGAGCATTGCACAAAATTTAAACTGTATTGATATGTGCTATATCTGAGCCCAAAGCAGCTCCTAATTATCATAATGGACATCTGTACCTGATCAGGAGCTGAAATGAAACCAGCAGTCCAAGGATCACAACTCTTGTAATGAGAGTACATCACCAATCCACAAAATACTGCACACACTAGGACTGTCCAAAGTCCCAATAAATTCAGGTAAAGTGCCCTAGAGCAAAAGCGAGAAACTGTTTAATGGAAGATAAATTTAAAAAATTGTTACACGATATTTATTCTGAACTTTTTTGGGAGAACCCTTAATCCCAACTGGTTATATTATTCAAACTGGCTGTATAATTCAAAGCAAGATTTAAAAAAAGGAGAAGTACACCATCCTTACACTATAGGGCAAGGATAAAGTTTCCAAGCAACTCCATACAGCTGGAAGAGTCAAGAAACCTCTACGCAGAATGGGCTGCACTGAGTGCTGGATCTCATTGTAAGAACAGATTTTTGCGTGTTGGGAGTTGTTGATGCTGTACTCTCTATAAAGCACAAATATTATTTCGAGTGTTACCATGCAAAGTAACAGTCTTGGTTGTTTTTCACTATTCCATTAAACAGATGTGGGTGACAACATCTGCTAGGAAGATTGTGTGGCTGTGGTTCAGCAATCCTACAGGTTCTGAGAGCTGCCAGATTTTATAGAGCTCACATCATGTTGGACACTGCCTTGTGCAAGATCTGTTGCTAAGGCCAGTTCAGAGTTGTACTACCAGGACACAAGGTTAACCCAACTTGTTACTAGTGATGTTCTCACTGGTGTGACTTCTAAATGTTTCGCAGACACTGAATTTTCTACAGGATAAATAATTCATATAGACTGTCATGACCTTCAGAAAAATTAGTATGTTTACAGACAGCAAAAAAGCTAACTGTTCGAAGAAGGAAAAAATTATCACCTTTATGCTTTAGCCACATATGCAAGCAATTGGCCCAAGGTGTGTGAAAAAAGTCTGATTGTTTAGTAAATCACATCTAGCTATGCATATACTACTGCTGAAGTTGAGAAAGGTAGTAAGCTGGAGACCTGTATATCTATATTGTGAAGATTCACTTTGTTCTTCATTGATTCTGATTATTCTGATGCTGCAGAATTTTAAGAAATTATTAAGATTTAATTTTATTTAGATAATAGCTTGTACTGTAGTGCCCCACTAAATCAATAACAACTTTTAATCCAGTATAACATAAACACAGTTCCAATAAATACATTTTTACAATGAAGCTGTAGATAGCACAACTTCTGTGTTGGCATCTTTGCCATACTCTCCTTCTGAGGATTATGTTATCAGCCTGATCATAAATTGCTAAACTGCAAGAGATAGATAGCTACCTCTTTTTCCCCTGCATATACTTAAGTCATTTCGAGCCAGAGGTAGTAAGACTGCCAGAGCAAAATTAGCTTACTACCACCTAATGGAATCCCAATATTTATTTAGTATAGCTGACAAGCTTAGCGTTATTCTTGATTAATTGCAGGAATAGGTTAATGACAAGTAGCTTACAGTTTAGCATGCTTTTCTGATTTGCAGGAAATGCATCTCTGTATTGTGGACTGATTGACTCCATAGAGCCCTAGCCATGTAAATGTTCCCCCAATAACTATTGTCCAGAAGGTATGTCGTCTCAAAGGATCAACATCAAAGCTAGAAGAAAGAAAGAAGCAATTTAGTTTTTTTATTTAAACATTTTTTTTCAGCAAGAGGTAGGTGATTTTTTCAGAACTATCTGACATGTCCTACCATCTGAATCAAAAATTCTGCATTGGTAATACTGTTTTCCAGCATAGACAACATCTGACGTATTTAGGTTTGGAAGTGTTTTTACTTTTATATTGGAACACATCGTTTTCAAGTCAGGATAAGCAAATATCATTCAGACACAGTCAGAGGATCACTTAATTGAAATTAATCAAATTTATAAGGATGCTTATTCTCAGACATCAGACCTGTGTCATATTGTAGCAGACCTACAAGCCATCCTGCCTGGGACCCCATCTTCTGTAAGGAACAAGGTTCCTTACCAAACTCTAAAAATATCCAGTAAACTTTTAATAACACATCATTATGATGTAACTTCCTTTACATGAAATTGCTTCAGCTGCAGTGTTATCTTTTGTACAACAAAATTCTGTTACTCAGCAAATCTAACTTGTACAAGTGTATCTTTCTGTCTCGAATGTGTCACTTTTGCAGTCCTCCTTATCTTGGTAGGGACAGCAGATAACATTTGACCTTGCTGCTGGATTCTGTCAGTGACTTGCCTTGATTAATCAACAAATGCCCCAAGCAGCCAAAGGAAGATCAGATTTCTATCCCAGTGCACTGGCGCACTGTTGCTAGCTGCTATGGTGAGTGCAAGTAAAACATAGTGTCAGTTTTATGAATAGAAAAGGAAAGATATATACAATTAGCCACTGAGATTACCTCAGTTGGTGAGAACACTATGCTAACGGCATCAAGGTTTCATGTTTGATCCCTGTATGGGCCATTTACTTGTGGATCCCTTCCAACTCAGAATATTCTGTACATGAAATTGGAAGGAATAACTGGGCTGCATTTGTAGTTACACAAGGAAAAATGGCAAATCTCCAGTTCAGCAGACCTTCGATTTCTTGAAAGAGTTAAGCTTTCCTAAAGGTCAAATGCATTGCCAATAGCTGAAGAAATGAGGAATGGACTTCTCTGAATCACTGAGGTTGTTTAATAACCAGTCTGAGTATTTTTGGCTTAGTGAGGGTAGGGTTTCTAAACTTTAAATATACAAAAAGGAAAGGTTTGCATCATTTGTTTCTTACTCAAATATGTTTAGCCGAGATCCTTCATGGGCATCTTCCCAGACTTCGGTCGATCCACCATTCAGACTAGTTCCTTGAATCAAAACTGTCACAAAGCCAGCCACCATAACAATCATTTGAAATGCATCTGTCCAGACAACAGCTTTTAATCCTCCCTAAAACAAAGAGAAACTGTATGCCCCCAACCTTCTTTCCTGTTGCTCAAGTACTGGAAAATGTAGAAAGACTCCTTATTTTGAAAATCATGAGCTGTATGTACAGCACCTAGCAAATCAGGACTCTGAATTCTCCCACAAAGTGTTTATTTTTGCAGGTCAGAAAATTTCACAGGCTAAATATTTTGTCCATGGGCATAGGAGAGAATGTTTGACTTTCAGTTAAATGCTTTTTTTCTGCCTCCTTTATATACATTTGAAGAACATATCATGGTGTGGAACAAAAGCTTAGGCAGTTTTGGCCTGTTCCTACATCCCATAGGACTCTGTACATTCTCAGAGCCCAGTGGTCCACAATTAGCCTAACACAGAAAAATAGCACTGTAAAGTTTGCCATTCAGCTTTCTTCCATAGCTACTTTCATATTTGATCAAATCAGTACTAGAGCACATAGTAAGTGTTTTCAACAAGAAGTGAGTGATACATTGAAAAAAATATTTAGTGGCAATGAGAATGGCAATTAGTTTGTGTCCTGAGTCCCAGGGCTCTGCTGCTTCACTGCAAATATCTATACAGTATATCTGTTTTGGAGTTTGTAGTCTCATGTTGCTTCCACTCAAAAGTAAAGTTCTCTGACCTGTTGATTGTCCTTTCTAGGTTTTAGCACTTTGTTCTTGAGCACAATTTTTGTTACAGTGTTTTTCAGCCTATAATTTGTAAAAGGTAAGAATCATCTTCTCAAAAGATGACGGGGAAGCTTATTGCCTCCTTATCTGGACTCTGTCTCAAGATGTCTAGTTTGAACCTTGAGACATACAGCACAGGATCAGAGAGGACTTTTTTTCCCTCCAAATAGATTTCCTTATAACACAGAGTGTAGAAAAAATTTATCTCTATGTTCTTCACAGGAGCCATCCTTCTCTGATATTCTGTCATGTTTAAAGGATGGTCGAATTAACAGTCTGTGTTCCAGCTGTTCAGTTATGCCTGTTACATACCACAGTGCAATAGAAAGTGCAGACAATTCCTGTTGCAGCTACAGAGCTCCAGAGATCAAAGCCAGTGACTGCGAAACCAATGAAAACAAAATTGTTAGCGAAATGGAGGTAAGTAATCTGTAAGGCAGCAGAAGTGTAATCCTTTAGCTTTAGAAGGATAGGAGTAATTATTAATTTTAATATTTTGTGTCTAATGGGAGCTTTGCTGGATTGTTCAATTTTTGTAGAACTTCTGGATACTGTTTTGCATTGTTGTTTTCTTTCAAATTGAAATTAGCTAACTTTCAAGCAAAAGTAACACATAGAATACTTGCATAAAGCAGAAATGTCATTCTGATGGGACAGAGCTTTACAAGTAATGCTTCACTTCTGTTCTTAGTCCAGAAATTTCTCTTGAGAAACCGTTCTTCAGAGATTCCCAAAAATCCTAAGACAAAAAAACCCCAACCCCTAAGTAAATTCCATTACCTGCATCTAAGAATGATTTAATGCTAAAATGTGCTGCATTGAAACAAACTTCTGTGTTCATTTTGCTTCGTAAAGTTTCTTTGCACAAGGTGCACAAATTTTGATTTGGCTGATACTGAAATCTCACCCACCAGTCACAGTCTGTGAGGGCAAAACTATTTGTAAAGGTTCTCTTATTAGCAAAGTTAATATGGTGTAATAATGAATGAGAACTTTCACATGGAATTCAGTTGCATGCTAGAGGAAGGAAATTTGGTGCTGTGAGTGGTGGGATTGAACAAACTGAATGCAACTCAGATAATAAACAATGAAAAGAGCCTCACAATCTCTTCCCAGTAAGTTTTGGTAAAATCAGGATTTGGGTCGTGATGATTGCTTGTGCCCTATTGCAGTAAAATTACAAATCCCATCTATGGTGATGGTTGCTCTATGCCTAGTTTGCAAATATTAATTGAAGAAGTCTGGGGACAGACAGCAAAACAGCATTCATCTCTGGCTATGGGGAGAAGAGTTATGCCCGTGGAAGCCTCAATACAAGAGACAGGGATGGGGGGAATCAAAGTACAGAGTATGGTCTTGGATCATCAGCTTGTACTGTGAACTTTGTCAGGATGTTGGGAAATTGTTTGCTTCAAATCTCTTCAGGTGGTACTGAGTGGAAAGGAGAGCAGAAGAGCAACCATGAGGCTCCTGCTAATGTTTGGGTGTGAGAGGGACCTGGGGAGTCAGAAATGCAGAGCTACAAAGTGAAGGCAAAAACCTTCTTATAGAACCTTTGAGGAGGGTTGGGTTTTTGTCTTCATCTATTTTTGTTACTTCATTTACTCAAGCAATCCTTGTGGTGTTGTTATTTGGGGTAGCAGTGTAGTGCAGCATAGGAACGCACCTTGGTTGAGTGCCAGTGATGGAGCATAGACCACTATTCCTGTGTAAAGGATCTGAAGGAGAAAAAGTTCATTAAAAATGATGTATTTGAATGCTCGGTGACAAAGCTTCTAAGGGCTCTAAGCAAAATACCAGATCTAGGGGTTTCTTTAGATCAGCTTGTATTGTATATGGTTTTCTGTTTCAGCCCTTACAAATTAAAATCTTGTGTTTAATTCCTTTCTGAGGGAAGGACCATTATCTGTCTTTGTATTAGTTATTTCTCCATTGCTATGAAAAATAGATGACAAAATATCCTCATTAAATAGAAAGAGGGTATCTCCAGAAAGCACAAATAGTGATACAGAAATAAAGTTGCATTGATCTTAGAAATTAAATTTTCTTTTTTCCATTCAATCTCTTTCAAATTAACTGACTCAATACCCTTTACATGTAAGATCTAAGAGAACTGATGGAGAAACAAAGCATCAAAGTCAATAAGCATTCAGATTTATTGCCAAAGGTTTGGGAATTATTAAAATGGAATTAATGCAGAAAGAAATGTCTCCTAATCTCCCATCAAATCCCATTTTTTCATTAAATACACAACTAATGTAACCTTTCAAGATGGTCACAGCACTGACCATCACGGGACCACAGCTACCTGGGCATCTGCCCAGGATACCTTGTGCAACAGTTTTCAAATAGGATAGTTCACCTCAGTGTCATAAATGGGTAACTAAATGTACCCAGTAAAGCTTGACCAGCTTCTCAAGGAAGACAGAATCCGCTTGTTTGGGAAGAGAGAGGCTTCAAGTGAACATAATAAGACCAAGAGTATGCTGTGAGAGTACTGCACAACATCCGAGTGTTAAAGAAAACTAAAATGGCATTCTTAATACTAAACAGGAAAAGTTAGGGAATTTAGACAGTTAAAAATGCAATCATACTTTCTTTTTAGCATTCGTAGTTCAAGTGAAAAAACGAAGAAAAAAAGAGTACTCATTGAAATATCTCATTATAAAAAATGTGCCATGTGAGACTAGTCTGTGAAAATCAATGTTGAGTGAAATCAGCATATAAAAAAAGAATCAATGTTTTCTTACCGTCTGCAGGATGTAGATCAATGTTGCAGCAAGACGGACAATCTTGTTAAATCTTAACTCCAAATACTAGGAAAAAGCATAATTTCAGTAAAGTGCACATGTAGCATCTGTGACACGGATGTTACCCTTCTGTTTGCCCTAAGTAACACCTTGCTGTGCAAGTAAATTTGCTGTCAGCTAGCACTGCTGTTATGAGTAACGAGGACTGCAGGATTGTCATCACACATAATGATAATTACATTTAAGAAATCTTCTCATCTGTACCATGTACTTGAAGTTCTATATTGGGTTGCGGTAATCAATACCTGCTTTGTACCAGGAATAACTGGAACATCCCAAGAACTACAGAGAAATTTAAACTTCAAATGAAAGTATGTTCCAACTATACAATGAGAAAACTTGAGTTCATCTCTACTAGAAATACCATTAACTCCGGTAGTGACAGAAGTAGAGCTGGAGCAAATGGTGAAGCAGCAACATGAAGTTTCCTAGTGCATGAGCTAAGCTGACTTTCCCACTTGTTCTGTCTCAGACTAAAGCCAAATCTGCCCATCGCCAATATGGAGAGGCAAGAGGGGGGATCTTATGGACTTCCAGGTTCAAGGATGTAGAGAGGTGTTGCCACCATCAGAAGAACCTGCAGAGGTGAGTGGATCTCTAGACCCAAAAGCCCAGGTTTTAAGGCTGAATCACCACCCGGGGTCTCTGTAGAGTCTCTGCCCTGCAGCAGCCTTCATGCAGGGAGGCTCTTCTTGAACCATAGTCTCATGTGGTCCTCAGCAGACACCAGGCATGGGCTGTAAAAGTTTTCTCTCTTTTGCAAGTCTCTAGGCTGTGCACTTTCTACTGTCAAAGCATCTTCTTTCTTGAATTTGCTCATGCTGATCTTCTGTTTCTTGCATAATAAACCTCACAGTCGGCCATATAAATACATAGCTAATTTATGTAACTTGACCTATTTCTAAAATAATTCATGAAGCCAGCAGTCATCTTCCCAGCATGCTTGAAGGGTCTCTCTGTCTACAATGACACCTTTGGTTTTTCAGATGACAAAAGTAATTAATACTCTGATCTTGGATCAAAACCAACTAGAAAATGCAACTTCTTTCAGCAATGGTCAATTTTACTCTTCACTGACCTGAAAATATTTCAAATACCCAGGCAGATCTGTTTGACCAAAGCCCTTCCTTAGGTTTGGGCTCAGCGAGCATGAGCAGCCTTTCTGTTACCAGAAAGTTCCTTGTGAAATAACCCCGTTTTGTCATCCAATTCTTGCTTAGTTGAAACTGCCCACAGAGAGGAGCAACCAAATGTGCAGGAGTTGATTGAAGGGAGTAAGAGGCCATCCCAAATGGTCAGTAGCTTATCGACAGTCACTAGCTGTTCTGTGGATAAGCAGGCTATAAGGGCTGCTACTGAACTGTATTATGAAGAAAATGTGTTCCAGGGAAAATGCCAGGCAAAAACTCTCCAAAATTCAGAAGTAATTAATTTAATTTCCTAGAGAATGCTTGAATTCATTCTCCAGCCCTAACTTCTTTATTTTCTTCTTTTTTTTTATTTTTGGAATAGGCATGCCACCTTCTTTCTCTTCCTCCCACCTCAGCTATTTAAATATAGTAACTTGGCCAAAATTACCATATCTAGACTCAGTTTGAATTGGATAGTATTGAATGTTGTTCTTAAAGTCTGTTTCTCTAAACCAGAGCAGAATACTTAAAAGACCGGAAGCATTTGGATACGCTTATTTTCCAACTGTAACTTAATTTTGTGCTGGTGTGTAAGCTCATATCCTGTCTGTGCTATATGTACATAACAGGAGCTCTAAGCTTTAGATTTTGATTTCAATTTCTGCAATATAAACAACTAGTTTGAATAATGCAAATGATTTCTAAAAATAAATAATGTATCAATATATTTATTCTGTAAAACACTGCAGAAAGCTTTCTGTCAAAGATTTGTCTCTAAAAAATATATGCATGATACTTAGTTATGCTAGAATAGCACCTTTATCTTACGATTTTTACTTACCTCATACGTGCTTGTGATGCCAGATCTATAAAAGACAGGTAGAAAAAGTTCAGCAGTAAAAATTATGACAAGTGTATACGAAAGAAAGAAGAGCACAAAGGATGCCCCATAGCGATAAACTTCGGAGGGCGTCCCCAGGACAGTTACTGCTGACATGAAGCTTGATGTAAGAGAAAAAGCTATGGGTCCACATGTCATCTGCTTACCACCCACCAAAAATTCCTTTGAAGTTTTCTTTTTCCTCTCCTTAACTGCAAAAAACACTCCAATGCTGGCAGAAACTAAAAATAATGCTGCAAAAACAACATAGTCCCAAGTCACGAATTTTTTGACTTCTGGAGCTGCAAAGTTTGGCATTGCACCAATTGTACAATGCTCTGATGGAAGATTCTGGTTTACTATGTCTGGTGCTCTGACCAGATTAACTGTTGACAGCAAAGCCGAAGCTTATCTGTAGCTCAGCAATGACAAACAATAAACTGAAAGACAGTTCAGCCAGAAGACTTTTTCTAATCCAGTTCACGTCTAAGGAGTTAAAACAAGGTAGCAAAGGATGAGTTAAGGAGGAATGCACTTAGACGTAGTATTATGGGTGTTTCTGCCAGGCAAGCTGAAGCAAGGGACTTAGCTATGAAACCTGTAGTACAATCTCTTTTTATCTGTGATGTATAAATTTAAGGTTAAACATTAGCCTGGCACATTGACTTGATCCAACTCTTTTCTAACATCTCAGCATTTTTAAATAATAAAATGAGAGCAATAGAGAAAAAAATAAAGGAGAGAGAAATGAAGGAAAGCTCAGTGTTCAAACCTGTCATCTCACTAGTGAGTTTATTTTCAGAGGAGCAATTACCCCATATGGCTAAACACTGATCTTGAATGTCAGCAATAGGCTTTACAGTTTTCCTTTGACATTCTAAGTGTGCTCCTTGGTAGAATATCTGGAAGTTAAGGCGGCCATAAGAAACTGAAGCGTTTAATGGTTAAAACTAACTATAGTGCTTCCCCCCACCTGCTGTAGCCCAGTGTTCCTGTGTTTGGAAACCCAATGGACCTCCAGATGAGCAGAAGTGTGGTTTGTCTGAGGATGAATTTCAGTTAGAAACTAGTTTTCAATTGACTACTAAAGACAATACGGCTTTTATGGGTTTGTGTGAGGAGTGGCTTATTTTATGTATCCATATACGACTTAGTTGGATTTACAGGACAAGAGAATCATAGAAAAGCAGATTGGACAGCAACATTTATCTTAACTATGTCTTTGGCATAAATTTTAATTCAATTATTAGGTTTTCCTTTTGTGTTTTTGTTTTAAATAATGGGATATTCATTTTATCTTCATCTTGTGAAGAAGTAGGAAATGCCTTGTCATCCTGAAGGATTAACTTCTACATAGAGGTAGTTGTGTGTGGTCACAACCCTGAAGGAAGGGTGGAGGGTATATTGTGAAAAAAATCAAAAAAGAAATGAAGTAACCTGGGAGAGCTTTTAATAGCAGAAGTCTTTTTCTTCAGCCTTGTCGTGGCTGGGGATGGATCCCCGTATCTCCTTCTTGAGTCATCAGTAAATAGAGGTAGTTTTGCTGTGTTAGTAGCAACTTGGTGTGTGTCCAGACCTGAAGTCTTGACTGTTCCCATCCATTGCTTAGGAGAAAGGGAATTGACTGCTTCTGTCCATGTGTGCAGTAGAGATTGTGCAATTTTATAGTTGATTTTGGTGAGACTGAGTGTAAAAGGGAGAGTTGAAAGTCCTCTTTCTATTGCTGAATGTGAACTGAAAAAGTCAAACAAACAAAAACCCAAACCAATATGCAAAGATACTTCTTTAAAGGTACTGCTTTGTCTATAGAAAAAACACTTTTAGTCCACGTAAGTTAAAAATATGAAGTGCAGGTTTGGATATATGACCCAGCCCTCTATGAAAGCCAGGATATGGATATGGCAGTTGCCATAGCACTGCATTATGTCCTGTAACCTGCGGGTGGTGAGATGGAGGGACCAGATGAGACAGCAATGAACTGCTTTCCATTATGTGGATCAGTCAAAGTGAGTCAGTATAAGCAGCATTCTGAGAGTTTTCATACAACTGTATCCAAGTATACACCCATCACTAGTGAATATTTCTCTTTTGTACAGACCAAATGCCTGAAAATGTTATTCTCTCAAAAAAGGAGCCAGGCCTTCCTCTGCTTTTGGGTTTTTTTTTTTGCCTTTCCCACCCCCTTTTTCCTCTTCTCTTCTTATAAGTGTGGATATGGATATAGATAATTTCTGCATGTTTTATTTAATACCTACAGGGTCTTATTAATAAATGTCTCTGGCAATAGTAAAAGCTATGCCATTACAACAGGGAGGTTCTGGGGTCAACCATCAACCCAGTCTAGCAGGAAGCTAATTTAATGGTGTTTGTATGCAGCTTGTAGGGCTGACCAGGAAAACCATAGATGATCTTGATCCAGAGCTTGATCACTGGGACATCAAGTGAATTCACAAAAAGATGCAAAACCCTCAAACTTGAGGGTATTTCTTCTTAAATTTGAGCTGCTGAACTGCATTATGTAAATAAGACAGCCTCAATCTTACACTGTTTAGAGGGCGGAGAACAGTTTATAGAGCCTGGGATAAAAAATGAAAATATAAAGCAGATGAAAAAATAATCATCTGGGTCAGAAGGTTTCTCTGCCAGTCATGTTACCAAAGACTCTGTAAGTGGAAGATCTCTGTAATATCCATTCTAGGAAAATAAGTGTAGTGTAAAAAATTCCTATTGGCATAAATATAAGCACGCAGCAATTTAAAAAAAAGTACGAATGTTTTTTCTAGCAGAAAAGTGGGTATTTTTTGAATGATAGTATTTTACACAAAGTAGAAAAAAACTAATGGAATAAAAGATTGAAAATCAAGCTAGAAATGTAAATTTGTGTATTTATCATGCCATAGACTTCTGACACATTTTCAGCATCACGTCATGGGGCTGTTCAGAATAACCATTTTGGCTAAATCTCACATAGAAAAGAATAATATAACTTAGAAATACAATTTCTGAAGAAGAAATATTTTTAAATAGTATGGAAACACTTGTTATTCTGTCATGATGTTATTCTGTATGTGGGAATAATTGGTATGTTTATTTCCCTGAAATAATAAGAATTTTTTTAAAATTTATGTATGCAAACTCTTGTGAAACTAATTTTTAGCCAGAGTAACCCAAGGAAGAAGCTTCACTCTTCGAAGATTCAATGGTTCCTTCAATATCTGACCAAGAATCTGACAAGAAATTCCAACTTGAGTGTTTCACTTTTCCATTCCAGGCTGTCTGCATCTGAGGTTCTATTTCAGGCCTCATTTCACCATCTGAAAAAAGTGCTTGAGGATAGCACAGGTAAGGGCGTGACTAATGAGCTGCAGCCTGACTTCTTGCAGTCAGGCAGGAAAACTTGCAAGGGATGACCTTGTCCATGAACTGTTGTAACTTTTTGCCCCTGATTGTGGAGAACATAAGGACAGCCTTTTAAGGGGGAGAGGAGACATAGCTTGAATGAATGCATATATATCATTGCATCTTTCAGTTTGAGATTAGGAAAAAGTCAAACCTTAATTCAGCATTATATTATCTTGAGAGTTCTCTTCCAGCGCTTGCAAGATGCACCTGGCCTTATCCTGATAGCCAAAAGAGTGATGCTGTATGTGCCACACCTTGCATATTTACAAGCAGTTCCCTAGGAGGAAGCTGAAGACACCTCTGCTGCTGCTCTCACCACCACAGCTACGTTGTCCACTCTTTTTTTTCTTCTTTTTTTCCTTTTCTTCTTTTTTTTTTCCTTTTCTTCTTTTTTTCCTGCAATGAGAGCTTTCTGTTTGGAGTAAATGCCAGTTTGAGATGATAGAAGTCAGCCCTTTCTGAGACCAGACTAGAATCATGTAGTCTGATGCTTGATGATCAGATCATTAATGTTTTTCCTGGCCTCAGCTGAGTTAATCTGCTGAATACCCTTCATCATGCGTAACAGATCCAGGACCTGACCCTTGATCCAAGACTGACTGATCACTAGTACTGAGAAGAGGAAAAATGAGTTTTGAATTCTGAAATTACTTAAAACTTTTGCATCTTCTGCACTTATTTTGATGCTAAAGTCCAGTATTTGAGTCAGATTTGTCCACTATCATAAACATAAGCATCATTCTGTAACATAATATCAAGTCACATGTAAAATTTGATATCCACTTGTTGATATCCATTTGTTGGTGCTACTCTAAATGCTTAGATCTATACATAGAAAATACAAGTATCAAGATTTAACGTACAAAATTAAGATCTCCTCACAGGTTGTATACTTTGCACAGTATCCATAAAGAGCAGCAGCCTCTAAATATTATTATAAAAAATAAACAAGTGTAACTGTCAGGTAAATAAATACCTGTGCAGTACTGAAGGATATTTTTTTTCTTCTACTAATGCAGATAATAGAATAAATTCTGTGAATAATTTATTTTGCTATATAATAACTGTTTTGCTGTACCCTAATACATGACTGAATTAGTTTCTTATTCCTTTTCAATATTTTTCAATATCAAGCTGTGAAAAATTCATAGAAATAGTCACTGGAGCATTTAAGTCACTTTTGATTGGATAGGTGAAAAAGAAATAATAACTAGTTTATTGAGGAGAAGTAAATTTCTGGAGAAAAAAAATGCACTGAAAACTGTCTTCCAGAAATCCTGTTAAACTTAGGGGTTATTATCTTCTCTTGACAGTGGACTTTGGCTTTTCTTAAGAGGCTCTTCTTTAATGATTACTCTTTCCTCAGAAAGTCATGCTCATTTATCTATAAAAAGACCATTATAGTCCAGTAGTATGAGGAACTGGAGGTATTGCTTCGAGTTTCAAAATAGATCATACTCTGGGGACACAGAGTCCTCCCCATGGGCTTGTTCTTCCCAGGAAGTGCCAGGTCACATGAGGGCACCCGGTGGCAACTGTAGCCAGTGGTCAAGACCCATCCAGTCCTTCTGCTTCCCTCTATTTTCATTGTAGGATGCCAAGTTTATGGAGTCACTTGCAAACACAATTGTTCACTTTGAGAGCATTTTTCAGGAGAAAAATGCATGGTTTACACTGAGAATTGGATTTTCTTCTACAAAGCCAGAAAGTTGCATGGGAAGAAACACTTAATCTGAAACCCTGGATTTTGAATAGTCATATTATCAAGAAAAAAACCCATCTTAAAATCATATGTCAGTTACCATTTACCCCTCCAAAACTATACTGCAGTGGATGAGGGTCCCTCTCTACTATATGGCTGCAGTTTCCCAAGGCCCCGAGCTATCCTCACATCTTCCCAGCTGCCTCTCTCCTGGGCCCCTCCACAGGCCCATGCCGGCCACTCAGCATGTGGGGCTGCCTCCAGTCCTACAGTTCCCTTGAATTTTATTCTAGAGGGAAAAGTAGGATATAGGAAAGTAGTTTGCTGCTTCTCTACCCAGGGAGTATATTCCTCTGAAACCTGTAAACTTGCAGCCGTGGACAGACATCAGGGCAGAGCAAATATGAGACACATCACATCCTGACATGATAACTGGAGAGTGCTCCAAAACAGGATGGGACATTTCCCAGTCCCACCTTTCAAGAAGTATTTGCCACAGTGTCTACGTGGAAAATAGAGATGACCAAATAAATCATTTTCCAGAAATGGCACAGATATGATGTAGAAAGATGTTTTTATCCAACTATCACTCAAAATAAATGATTGGCTGTTGCAGTCAGACCACAAGCTGGACAGTCCAAGCAATAGCACTCATAACAGATAGGAGTGGGGTGAAGGTGTGAAACAACTGGTGCTGATGCTGCTGCGCTCTTGGTGTGGAGACCAAGGAGATAAGGCTGTCCTTTGGTCATCTCTGTTTTTTCGCTGACTTTACCAATGGAAGGCTGTGTGAGAGAGAGAGAGTACACATGAACGTGAGCATGACAGAAGGGGATTGACTGAGGGAAGGCAGGGCTAGGCTGCACTGGGGAAATTCATACTGCACTGGCTATTTGAGATCCTTACAGGGAAGAGTAGAATACTACTCTAGACTAATAACTAACAAATAAACATAACTAATTTCTGAAAAAACGTGACTTATTTTCTGTTTGGCTTACAGATTTGAAGACTAAGGCTGTTAAATTGGGTTTTTCTTTTTATTTGCTGAACAAGCCAAGTGGTTGTAAAACCTGTGGACTGGCAGAAGGATGAGCTGTGCATTCCAGTGTATCTCAGCAAAAGACAGCAGTAAAGGACTGAACAAAACAGCAACATTACATTCTACTTTGTTTTAAAATGAGTAAGAGGCACAGCAAAAGTAAGGCACTCTAGGCATGAATCAAAAAGCACTTCGGGGAGAAAGAAGTAGCAGCTGGGAAGGAAAGAGGGGGTTGAGATCTCACTGCAGGTTATTTAAGAATAAAGAAGCAGAACATACTTTAAGGGAATGAAAAGGTAATGTGTGTTTCACTATTTCTATGCTGTTAAAAGCTTCAGAAACTAAAGTCATCTGATTTGGTCTTCAATTGTTAATAAATCGTAGACATACCACCTTAACCCTGCAAAAGGAGCATTTGGAAACAGGCAGCAATCCTAGGGATAGACAGATGATACGTACTTGACAGGATTGCTGTTAAGGGTCCATACAGAAGGTCTGTGCTGTTCATGGGCAGCTTTAATGAGCATCCCTAGTTACAATAAACCTGAGGATCACAAACCTCCATTCACCTGTGCTTACTTCTTTTGTCACCTTCACTTTTCATTCTTAATATACTTCAAAGGGATCTCTTAATCCTGTTTGCCTATATAATTTCAGTCTCCTTATGTACTCACATCCTTATCTTTATATAGAGTACAGTATTACTACACGGCAAAAAGTTTTTGTGCATTTTTCTGCAGAGAATAGCTTCTCTTGAACTGTTTGTTATATTGCTTGTTATCATTGCACTCCCTCAATTATGATCTCTTCTTTTCTTTCCCCAAGCTTAGAATAAATTAAGTTAATCAAAAAGAAAGAGCTAGTCATAGTTAAAATAATCAATCGAAATAAGTAAATAAATAGCATTTTGCTTGCAACTGTACAATCTATTTTGTTTCAAAGAATCAGGTGGAAGAGCTGGCCTGCTCTAATCTTGCCTCTAATACGTGTGAGGTGGCCTGAGGTGAGGCGGCAAGGAACTGGGCCATTGCTTTTCCATAGGTCTTTGCCCTGACAGACCTTCCCGTCTGTCATACATATGAGAGCCTAAAGTTTAATGCTTTACTACAATCTCATGACTAATTCAAATTCAAGTATATGAACTTTTGTTTGGACCTTTACTTGAGTTGCCTTTGCTGTAGAAAGCAGAGATGCCCTGCAGTGAGACCTCAACAAATTAGATGAGCAATCACCAATTGTATGAAGTTTAATGAGGAAAAGTGTTGGATTCTACACCTGGGGCGATGGGGCAGCCCTGGTTTTATGTATAGCCTGGAGAACAAGAGGCTGGAGAGCAATGCCGTGGAAAGGGACCTGAGGGTCCTGGTCGATGGAAAGTTGAATGTGAGTCGGCAGTGCCCTGGCAGCCAGGAGGGACAACCCTGTCCTGGGGGGCATCAGGCACAGCATCACCAGCTGGGCAAGGGAGGGGATTGTCTCGCTCTGCTCTGAGCTGGAGCGGCCTCACCTCGAGTCCTGGGGCAGTTTTGGGCTCCTCAATATAAGAAAGACATGAAGCCATTAGAGATTGTCCAAAGGAGGCCACGAGGAAGGTGAAGGGCCGTGAGGGGAAGCCGTATGAGGAGTGGCTGAGGACACTTGGTCTGTGCAGCCTGGGGGAGAGGAGACTGAGGTCAGGCCTCATTGTGGTCTTCAACATCCTCATGATGGGAAGAGGAGGGGCAGGTACTGATCTGTTCGCCCTGGTGACAAGGGACAGGACTTGAGCAGATGTCCTGAAGCTGAGCCAGGGGAGGTTTAGATTGGATATCACAAGAAGGTTTTTTACCCAAAGGGTGATTGAGCACTGGAACAGGCTTCCCAGGGAAGTGGTCATAGCACCACACCTGACAGAATTCAAGAAGTGTTTGGACAGTGCTCTCAGGCACATGATGGAATTATTGGGGTGTCCTGTGCAGGTACTTGATGATCCTGATGAGTCCCTTCCAACTCAGCAGATTCTATGATTCTATGATTCTGTTTTTATCCTTCCTGAAGGATAAGATTCTCTTCTATCCTGAAGGAGGATAAGAAGTGGTAAACAGAAGAAGAGATGGTGAACACTTCCAAAGGGTGCCAAAAAAATGTTGTTACATAAAGTGAGCATTAGTAATTGGAGAAAATCTATTTGGAAAACAGCATTTGCCCCTAGACAGTGGCTAGTGGAGGAGTTTGTGTGCAATGCCATGTCAGCCTGTTTCATAAGAGCTGAGCATGTGCTCGGCATCTTATGTGAAGCTGTATGTATGATATGCTGCCGCAGTAATTGCTTTGAAATCAGATAAAGGGATATCATAACAGTGTGAATGGCTGTAAAATGTCTCTGGAATTTGCTTATGCAAAGTATCACTCCCACATCTGTTGATTCTGTTTGATGAATTGGTCAGTTTTTCCTGTTCATGTGCTGTTGACTCCAGGATAGCAGGACACTTGTTTTACTTGCATAGGGAAAGCAGTGGTGTAACTCAGGCATAACAGAATGAAATTTGTGCCCTGCTTGTCTGGGGACAGACAGGGGAAGCAGATTACTTTTCTGACACAGACTCAAGAAAGCATCTCTGCACAGGTACTGCACAGGGACTCTAGCACTCAGCAGTACTGATTTCGACAGAGTAAACTAAAGTAATACCTCTGGGTCACCCCAAATATCAGGAACCATAATGAAGAAAACAAAACCTCAGCTGGAGGCATACATTAGCAGCTCTTTTTATTTCCTTTAGAAGTATATAAATAATTGCTCTCTCCTCCAAAGCGAATGTCTTCCTGATGCCCAGGAGAAACATTTGCAGGGCACTGTGACTGTGCTTGCACCCTGTTGCCTCTCACCCAACCTATAGGAACATGGGGTCAGCAGGGTTTTGGTTTGGGAGCTCCAAATTCCACCAGTGAGGGCTTGGGCTGCAATCACTCAGTATGTGAAAAATCATAATTTAAATGGAAGGCATTTATAGCCAAATAGAGTACCTTGGTGCTGTTAATTTTCTTTCCTGCTGCCTGTTGAAGCTTTTCTCTCACAAGTGACAGAAAAAGCAGATAAATCTTGTTGGTGCCTAGGTGACAGCTTAAATCACAGAAGTTTTTGTTTCATTGTTCATTTTAAATAAGTTGCTTAAATTCTGGAAAATATCCCAAATTTCTTCACTGAAAGGGTTGTAAGGCATTGGAATAGGCTGCCCAGGGAAGTGATGGAATCACCACTGTTGGCATGTTCAAAAATCATAGGGACAGGGACATGGTTTAGTGGTGGACTTGGCAGTGCTGGGTTAATAGTTGGACTTGATGATCTTAGAGATTTTTTCCAACCTTAATGATTCTATAATTCTATGAAATACCACATTTTGTGTGATTGTGTCTGCATCTTACTATATAAAATGTGATTGCTTCATGGCTACCTGGTTGTCCTTTCATTTTGTGTGTCTTTGTGTGCACATGTATGTACAAAAGTACAAATCACAGAATATTCTGAGTTCGAAGGGACCTACAAGAATCATCAAGTCCATCTCTTAAGTGAATGGCTTTTACAGGGATTGAACCCACGGCCTTGGTGTTATTAGCACCCTATGTATGTTTGTGAAGTATGGGGATCATAGAGACTTCATATTATATTACTTTTTTCATTAGTCATGTTGGTCTTGTTTGGGATTTTGCTTTTTTCCTTGTATATCAAAATACTTTGGGGTGGTTCTCTGTTTAAGCTGCAAGGAATTTAATGTTATTTTTATGCAGTCTGAGTAATTTACTCATTTGGAATCTTGACTCCGAGTACACATGTTGAACTGTTTTGGAAAGCTGACCCCTGAAATTATACATGTAAAAGAAAAATATTATGACAGTAAAATGCTATCGAGGAATAATAGTAATTAAGACATTGAAATTAAGGACATTGCAAATGAACATCCATTCAGGAATAAACTCTAAACCAAGATTTTTTGCTGTATGTGAAGGCATGTGGTGGAAAACTGCAGTTTTAATGCAGTATATATTGTTGAAGAGAGATGAGGATTTTGTTCTCACATAACACATGAAGCTCTTTAAACACATCTCTCTAAGATGAAAAACTTCTCTTTTATTTAATTTTATTTACTTTTATTTAATTTTATTTAATTTTATTTTATGGAAATGTGAATGTGAATGTAAATGTAAACAGGCCATCTCTCCACTGCACTTTTATTCAATGCTGCCTTGATGGAATGAAAACTTAGAAGTGGAATAAAACTTGCCTGTTCCCTGCAGGCTTGAGAACAGATAAATTATTTTGCTTCTATTTTGGGTGCCTTTTAAATCTGTGACAGGGCAACTGAAAAATTCAGGGTAAATCGCCTGCTGTTGATAGTCTGATAACATCACAGTGAAAGAATTTTTGACATGCAGATGAAAGGAATTGTTTTTCAGCATTCTGGCTTTTGCAACTGAACTTCTTGGTTCTCCTTCTTGTACATACTACACCCAGTGCAGAGTAGTAGCTTGCTGAATTCTTGGATAATCTATTTACTACTGTTTGGGTTTTCCCCTGTTTGTGTCAAAGTCTGCGGGTTTTTTTTTGTTAGGGGATTTTCTGCTTTGGCTTTTTGTTGGATGTTTTTTAATTAGCATACTTGTTGTTTTATCTTTGGTGTTGTTTTGCCCTGTAACATCTGTGGAACATTATCTTTTGCTTTCTAGTTAGAGGAGAAAAGGAAAAATGAAAAGCAGCAGTCTCTTACATTTACTTTTTGAGTAGGCTTTGTCTGCGGGTGAAGACTTGAAAACAGGACTTCTGATGCGATGCCTAACTCCTGCCAACGGGCTGCATGGCTCTGGATTAGTAATTCACACTTTCATCTTCTTTTTCCATAGGAAAGAAAAATAAAAAAGATCAGATGCTGAACCGGAGCTGTTGGAAAAGACATGGCTAATCAGCTTTTTAACCGGTAGCCAAAGGTTGCTGCATCTAGTGGTGCTGCATTGCGAAACACTTTCAGATTCCACTCACAAATGCAAAAATACTCATGTTGCCATATCCCTACGTATTTTCTCAGCTCCATCACTATAATTTGATAGGCACTTGTAGCTATGACCTAAATGCTCTTTACAGGCTGTAAATCTTTGATTTATAACTAGGGCAAGTTGTAGGACACTTTGTTCTCAAAATATTATCTAACCTGGTAATTTAATTATGCTAACAGAAAGGAGCCCTCACAGGACTATTTCTCCTGACTACTGGTATGTACATTAAATATTTGTGAATTCATTTTGCAATATGCATAGTTCTTTACAATTTTTCTTCCTAAGATATGATGACTAAGCATAGCTCCATGACACAGAACAGCTGAGAACTGACAAGTCTGGAGAAGAAATGAGATAGAAATAATCTGGAAATAATAACAAAGAGTTTGGAACACAACTGTATAGAAGGCTTGGACTAATACTGTTTTGAAAACAAGTGGCTTGGAAGGAGTCAGTTTTTTCTTTTTGGAACTATGAGTGAAATTTGCAGTACAGGATTTGATCTGCTTTTATATTGATGCGATGGAGACATAGGCAGTGTGATTAAACATCTTGCTTACAAATCAGTAGTAGTAACAATCATAGAAAGAGTACCACACTTACACTTTACTTTCATATTTGTGCCATAACTTTTTTAGGAGTTGACTAATTTAGAAAAAAGACATAAGGACTGTATCTAATTTATTGAGTAAACACCTTTATAATTGGGGTAAAACTATACCAACACCATTTTGTTGTATGTGTTCTAGTGAATAGTATTTCTGGGCTTTGTGTGGGTTTAGATGGTGTCAAAATAGTAGCTAAATAGAAAATACTGAGCTCAAAATCACTTCAAGATTTGATATTGGTCCCTCTGTTCTTTGGAATAATTCAACATAGGCATAAGTTGAATGGCAAATTCAGCAACTTCCCATATTATTAAGGAGAATGAATCAGCAATAAGAAAATATCTCTTTGTTGTTTTTTTAAAGGCTCACAATCTACTTGACATAGTATAATTATACTGATGTATAGTATATATTTATTTTTATATTATATTTTTATTTATATGGCATTATATATTATCTGTATTATATATTAAATTATACTATATTTGTATTATATAAGACTTAGTATAATTATACTTATTCACATGCCAGGAATCCAGTATAATTCTTGCTGTCCATCTTTTTAACTCCCTAATCTTGCTTATACAGGTGTGGCAACTATCTCAGTTCTGCACTGTCCTACTGAAAGAAAGCTGACAAAGATGTGACTGTGTTATTGAATTCAAATATTTAACATAGAGAAAACAAAATTAATCTAGTTTTTGTAAGCAATAATCAGGACTTTTTTTTCCAAGAATGGAATGACCTAAGCTGTCCTAATATTAAACTATAATTAGTAATATAATTAGCATATAGTTACATTATATAATAGTAATTAATATTTAAATATTAAAGTAACTCCTAAGATAATGTGAAGTAAAACACGCTTTTGATGCTTAGCGAAAGATTTTATGTAGTTGTTGCTGTTCTGTATAAAGTTTCCTGGAAGAGGGCAGGTGATGCCCCACATCCTACCTCTTCATGCACTCGTGGTAGACAGAAATCAGAATATGTCAAGAGATTGCTTTCCTACTAGGGAATCAGCTGTCTGGATTTATCACATGATGATATGAAATGAAAGAAAAATTATTTCCAAAGGCAACCTTAGATAATGTTCAGAGGAAATAAAAAATTGCATATATTAATTTTCTATATGTCTCAGTTTGAAAAAACTGGGAACATCATACCCTCACGATAACTCAAAATGAGGTACTTCTGCCTAATCTCATAAACCTCTTCACATGAAACGTCACCCAATCTCATAAATTCTTCACTGTTGTAGTTCAAATTCTGTTGTCATTGAAGTCCCGTGTAAATCAGTAGGAAACATTTGAAAAACAATGCAATTGCTTTTTAATTCCATGGACTGGTGCGTAATTCTACTCAGTGCCACAATAACTGTCATGATACATTGTTTTGATTCATAAACAATGGTATTTTAATTAATTACATGGTCTTCTATAGATAAGTAACTTATAAATTGAGAATTATAAATTGAGAATTTCTCTCACTTTTTACTAAATGAATAGTCAAAAAGCCAGTGGCATTACCTACAAGAGCAAGTTGACAGTGGTGTCACCAGGCTTTGAAGAAGATTTTGCAGCTGAAATACTTTCACACAAATGCATACTTCTCTCATGCTCAACTTAAATATATCACATCTGCTATATATTAATTCTTGGTATTTTTCATAGGCTAATGTGGTATGCTTTAATTTTTCAGTGGATGAAGCTCCTGGTACTAAATCTCGCATTAATGAAGAAAATCAAACCATGATGAAAGTCTTTGGGGCAAATGAAGAAGATTCTACATCTTACGACATTGTGTTTATTCTCCTACATCTTCACGGTATCTCCTGTTTCTGCTGCTTGGCTCCACTATTTTCTTTGCCTTTGTAAAAGCTGTCAATTCTCTGGGAAAAAGGAGTAGTGCTATTTCTCACAGAAGCAAGGCTTCACTCCTGACTATAACTGTACAGTTATATTCAAGTATAGTCTTAGAATCATAGAATGGTTTGGGTGGGAAGGGACCTTAAAGATTACCTGCCACAGGCAGGGACACCTTCCATTACATGAGGTTTCTCAAGGCTCCATCCAATCTGGCCTCAGACACTTCCAGGGATGGGGCATCCACAACTTCTCTGGGCAAAAGTATTTCCATGTGAGTGTGCATATGTCACTTTTGTGAATATCAATAACCTGTGTGAAGCCATTTGTAAGGCAAAAAAGAAGTTGGATCTAGACAAGAGCAGATATCTGAAGGTACAATAAATACAAGGTAAGGTATGGTGAAAAATAGAAGACCAATCAGATGTGTAAAGAATTTACAAATTACTGGGTCTTGATCTACGTGATTTTGTTTCGCATTTTGGAAGGTTATTCAGTTTTAGAGCAATTTCACTAAAAAATGAATGGATATGACCTACACTTTATGAAACTATTTGCTATACCTTTCACTGGGATTACTTTACATCATTGCTGCTGCTTTAAAACTCTGATATTACAGATGATGTTGTCAGAGTCATCATAAATAAATAAAGGTGTGAAGTGTGTATGTATGTGTGTAAGATGCCCTGCCAGGCAGGTTGCAAAATGGGGGTGCAGGAGTGGAGGACAGAAGGAGAAAGTAGAGGTATTTTGTGGGGGCCAGTGGGCCTACAGACCAAAGGACAAAGAGAGTCCATTGGTGGGACCATCCCTATGTCCAGAGATCCTCCCCAGGTTAGGGTGACCGAAAAGGCTTCCACAGGATGCTTTGTTCCATTATGTTAATGTACCCCCGTTCTGCTTCCCTGACTGGCCCATTGGTCTCCCTGCCCCTCGTTACCTTACAGGTCCCTGATCCAGAAGGTTCTCCACTCCCTGTTCCCCCATTGCCCCTTGCCCCATTGCCACTCCCCCAGTTTCCCTATTGGCTCCCATACCCTAGCCCTGCCTGTGTACCACCCTCATGCCCTCAGATTATTGGTCTTTGATGCTCTCTCCGGTCCCCTATATAAACCTGGACCCTGCCCTATTCCCTGTCTTTGTCCCTGGACCCCTTCACACACGTGGCTGCATTAAACCTCTCCCATGGAACTCCATGTGAAGACCCTTCCTGGCTCTTTACTGTCGATCCATTCCTGGAGCTATACGCGCGCGTGTGTGTGTGGATGTGTGTGCAAGTGTGGTGGCCTTGCCAAGCAGCTTCCTCCTGGAGATGCTTTTGGGAGGGTCGTGGCACTTTACCATCAGCCCACACTGCGACAATACTTTGTTATACATTGCTGCAGGCAATGCCTGTTATTAATGTAGTTGTAAAGCATATTGTCTCCTGTGAAATCTTCAGTGAAAGCTTTTGAAAAAAAATGTTCATGTGTGGCTATGTGTCTTTTTCAGGTACAGCAACATAAATCCATTTTCCTGTTCTCTTCTCTAATAGCTCCTTGGACAGACAAAATAACCCAGCAGGAAATAAGACACCATGCTGAAAAATTGTCTGCCTTCTACAGTTCTCCATCTGGAAAATAAATCAGGTAGAAAGAAAAACACTAAATCAGGAACAGTGGGGACTTACAAAAATGAAGTTAATGCTAACTTAGTTAGAGGAGACTACAGTATGAGAAGGATCTTTTTTTTTTTTTTTTTTTAGCTCCCATAACCCCACTCCTCATCTGGAAAACAAAAAAGTTTTGCCACAGAGCTGGGTGATCTTAGTGTGGGGATCATGTAACCTGGTTTTTCATTTATGTGGAACCCTTGAGTGTGTGTGTTGATGTAGAAATGAGTATGTTCCTTAGGCTTAGAAGCAGATCACTTTCTCAGTACTCCAGCTACTAGTGTTGCTATTCTCAATCTGCCTGAGTCTGTGGGGATCGGTGTACGGGCGACCCGAAGAATTCCCCTGGGATGCTTTGTTCCTTGGTATGGTCTGTCCCGGTTTGAACCTCCCGGTTGGCTGCCAGCCTCTCACTCCTCCCTGGCATTCTCCTATTGGTCCCCATCCCCGAATCCCACTTTTCCCCCTGGCCCCAGGTAAAACTGAGACCCTCGGGATTTGCTTTGGGAGTTCGGCTGTAAATATGGAATAAACCATCAAGCAGGATGAAAAGCAAATCTCCTTCCTGCCTCTTTGCCACTTGACTGTAATACTGATATGCCCCAGGTTCTGTGGGCTTGCGGGACCCACAGAACTGGGCTATTACGGTATTATGAGTCCTGTGGATGGGAGCTGGAAATAGAGTCTGTTCCTGCACACCGGGGCTTTGATTCTCCTGCTGTAGTAGATAAGCAAATCCCAATTAGACTGATGGAGATTTTTTGATGTCTTTTGGTGGGGGGGATATTTGGGTTTCTGCTTGTTACAAGGGACTTAAAGAAGGGTTGAAGATCAGACTTCATAGACAAGGATGACTAGAGATTATTTTATTCTCCTTATGTACAAATTTAAACTTCTTTTTAGTAGTAAACTTGAATTCTTGTTTGTTCAGAAGTTGGTTGAACAGCCCCTCTTGACTGCTGTCACATTAGTGAAGCTTGGCAGAAGCCTCTGTTTTCTTTCAGAGAAGAAGATGGAGCAAAGTGCTCTCTTTTCTTGAGGGATTGGAAATGTCATCTGAGTCTTTGGCACAGATTTATTTACTCGAAATTAGTATTACAGATTAGAAACTGGCCAAAGGCCAGGTGTCCATGGAAAACCACTCATTCACTCACTGCTACCACTGGGCAGAGGAGAGAAAATTTAATGAAGGGTTCATGAGTTGAGATAAGGACCAGGAGAAAAACACTCCAAGGGCAAAACAGGCTCAATTTAGAGATACAAAGTGAATTTATTTCTAACAAAATCAGAGCAGGATAATGAGAAGTAAAACAAGACCTTAAAAACACCTTTGTCCCCAACCCCTCCCTCCTTCCTGCCGACAGCGCAGGGAGACAGGGTATGGAGGTTTTGGTCAGTTCGTCACCCAAGGTTTTCTTCTGCTTGGCTCAGGGAGAGAAGTTGTTCCCCTGTGAGACTGTGGGGTCTCTCCCAGGGGAGGCAGTTCTCCGTGAACCTCTCTGATGTGGTTCCAATCTCACGAGCAGCAGTCCTCCCAAAACTGCTGCAACGTGAATTCCTCCTATGGGCAAACAGTCCTCCCAAAACTGCTGTGGCATGGGTCATTCTTCCACAGGGTGCAGTCCTCCCAGGACAGGCTGTTCCAGCCTGGAAGCAGGGCCCTCTCTCTCCACCGGGTTTCCCACTGGATCACAGCCTCCTCCAGGCATCCACCCACTCCGGCATGGGCACCTCCCCCACGGGCTGCAGGTGGATCTCTGCATCCCCTGTGGATCCCCATGGGCTGCAGGGGCACAGCTGCTTCACCATGGTCATACCACAGCCTGCAGAGGAATCTCAGCTCCAGTGCCTGGAGCACCTCCTCCCCCTCCTTCTGCACTGACCTTGGTGTCTCCATGTAGTTTCCCTCACAGGTTCTCACCTCCTCCTCTTCTCTGGCTGGAATTCAAAGTGTGCCCCCACCTTTATTTTGATTTCTTCTTAAATCTACTATCACAGAGGCATTACCATCATCCCTAGCAGCATGTCCATCTTCAGAGCCATCACGGATTGGCTCTGCTGGACATGGTGGAAGCTTCCAGCAGCTTCTCACAGAAGCCACCTTTGTGGCCCCCTCACTGTCAAAAAACAAGGCCAAGCAACACAAATGCTGTCCTGGTTTAAAAGCAATATAATATTTATAAAGAAGATTACAGACATTTATAAAACTGGAGCTGTCAAAACAGATCAGTCAGGAGATAATTTTATCCAGTAGATGCATCTTACAGCCCTATCACTCATTCACCTTTCTGGTCCAAGTTTTACTAAATTTGAAACAAAAACTGAAATCCTCTTTTTCACCTCCTCAACAGTAATAACAACTGAGCCTATGAGACACAATAGGAGTTTGTGCTATTAACTGCCTCCAAGCCCCTGACCTCATTTCAGAAGTGATTTTGCTGGCTTTTCCCTGGAAAACACTAGGGTGTCCAAAGCCACATGTATCTTGGAAGTACAAAGCACTGCCCCAGCTCACTGGGGATGCAGCCTCTCAAATGAACAATATTCACTTCTTAAGCTGGCTTGAAGTCTCCTAAAGAGCAACGTGCTAAATTCACAGGATTTTAAATAAATCTGTGTATAGTTGAACAGCAGTGGTTTAATTAAAAGTTGAGACATTTTGTTCACTGCAAAAAAAGTACACCACTGTAGAAATGCTTCTGTTTAGCAGCATCTCCTGAATTTTCCTGAAGAAAAACACAGAATAAAATAACTAAAAAAAAAAAAAATTAGGGGAGGGATGAATCTAGGACAAACAGCAAATTTACAAAGCATGTTCATCATGAGTTTTGAAAGGAGATGGAGAAGGAAAAATTAAGAGGTAATAAAAACCAACAAACTTTCCCAACTCATATGAGGTTTTGGGACATTTAAATGTGGTATCAAATGGGGTTCAAATATTTTAATAATGCTGGGGAATGGAGAGCCAGTTTGAAACACTCTGAACCATTAATTTAACATCTGTATCTTATAAAAAGCATGGAAATAATATTTAGAGAAAATCAAAAGAGTACATAGGTTGTAGTGATATTGTAGCAGATGACAAATATTTCTTAGGAAAGAAAAGTTCAGTGCTGTTTTATTTGACTTGGTATACTCACCATGATATAAAAGTGTAGTAGTTAATATTGCCTTTCAAAACAAGTCCAATAAGATTTCAGCATGAGAGACTTTCTGTAGCGTAAACAGCAGATTAGGGACAGAGAGACACAGAGCAAAATTACAGCTGTCTGTTGTTCTAGTCTAGGTGGTGACATCTCCTGTCTCTTGGAAATTCACCCTCTAGTCATTAATGGCAAAATTGTTCAGATTAGTTCAGATTAGAAAGCATTTTGTAATGAGAATATGTTGAGATCTTTCTTTATTTACAAATTTTAAAATTAACAAGTTCTGTGTTTACATTCCACTAGCTTGTTTTTAAATAAAAGGGTAACTCTAGTCACAAATATCTGTTTGTAGCTAGTTTAACACTGTAAGAGTTGTGGTTTGTGCTATCATAACTAACTACATGAACTAAATGGGAAGATCTGTTTCACCATCCCAATGTCCTCCCCATACACCAAGAAAATGTGAGTTATTATGAACACTCTCATACCACCAATTTTATCCAAATCCTTTTCAAAACCACTTCAGAGGAATTACAAATATTGTATGGCTTAGAAAATAATGAAAGCTTAAAGGTCCCCAAACAGCCTCTGGACTTCTCTGAGACTGACTGTGAAGTGTAGCTTCCTCTAGCTCCTGTGAGGATTATAATGTATTGCAGGGAGACCTGGATCAGCAATATTGTTGCCGTAACAGAAGAGAGGGTTGGCTGAAGGACTGTAACTAGCTGTCTGCCTTTTCTCTCTCATATAGATTTTAATAATCTGTACGTATCTGGTTTTCACCATACTTCCATGGGGCCTCAACTAAAGAGGATCTCTATATCCTCCAAGGTCTTTCAGTATTATTACCAAACACTACTTTAGTAAATCACTTTTCTTCCTCTAGCAGACTTGGATGACAGTCTCTGTGGCACAGTACTCTAAACATATGTGTACTAGTCCTACAAGCTTGTTTGCAGATGGTCTAGATTTTGATTTGATGTATAGTGCCGTGGATCTCAAGCATGGGAATACTGTCAGGGTTTGGGCAACTTTTGGTCATAATTCAAAACTAATTCAAGCAGTATTTAAATGCTTACTTGAAATATCTTGCCACTTGGCAATTTTAGCTGAGAGTTGCATGAATTATCCAAATTGTAGAATCATGAAAAAGTGTATTCTTATAGAAAATTGGCTCATTTTATTGTAACTTATCTAAAGCTCTCTAAAACTAAGAAAATACTGGCTATGAGATAAACTTGTTCAAAATGGAAAGATATTTCCATTTGACTTTTTATGGGGATTCATTTTTAATTTCCAAGATATTTCTAAAATTGCTTCTCTCCCTTGGCTGTTTTTCACTGCCTGATTCTTTCTGACCAGAGTTGTTTGCAAATTTGACTTTAGCTAGTGTTTCTTTATTGATCATTACCAGACTACCTCTCTTGGAGCTTACTTCTGTTGAGGCTGAAATCTCAGTTTGTCTCAGACATTTCCATGGGCCTAGCAGTTGTTCTAAATTGTGTATGACAAAACAAGAGCTCTAAAATCTTTCACATCAAAGCAATCTGCGTCTCCCTGCTTGTGAACTCCAAGGAGTTCAGAAATGCAGTCTAGTCCTCTTTGACATGCTAACAAAACATAACTGGAAGGACTGTTTTCCTAACTCATGCTATACATTACAGGTAAGACTAAGAAAATGCCAGCAGGTATTTTATAGCAAGCACCTGCCTCTACTGTTTCAGACCCACCCTGAGTCTCTGTTGTTGACTGCTGCTTTTTTGCCAAAGGGATGGAAAGAAGCTATTTCCTACACAAGGCTGAAATGTCTCATGGGAACTAACAAGGCCATTACACTCCATGGTCACCAGCCATCACTGTTTTAAGAGTTAAAAAAAGGAAAAAATTCAGCCACAGACAAGCAGATGTTGTGTTGTGATCACTGATCACCTTTGAATTTTTGGACTATTGCTTTGTGTTTTCCCATCTATTCATTTTCTTGTTGCCTTTTTCCTAGATATTAAGAGAAGTGAGATGGTACACACTGTTGATTATATCCTCAGTGTGTGGCATTATGAGGCTAGAGCCTGCAGGACTTAAGATATAAAAGACAGCTATCTATCTTAGCTGAACTGATGGTAAGAGAATACAACTTCTCTAAAGACACATAATGAAGATGGAAGAGTTGAGTTCTCCGTTCAGTGAGAAGAACTAGTGAATAAATGTATCATAGAAACATGGGACACTTTGGGTTGGAAGGGACCTTAAAGACCATCTAGTTCCAACCTCCCTCCCGCCATGGGCAGGGACAGCTTCCACTAGACCAGGTTACTCAGAGCCCAAATCTATATGTTTAGAAATGTTAAGGAATAGTAAGTTATATGTGAGAAAGAAAACCGGAAAGAGATCTAAAATTACCTAATTGTTTGTAAGAAAGAATTTGATACAAAAGTTTGGTTTTGATACTACAAATATTTTCTCATTGACGTTAAACACCTGGCTTTTAAATGGAAAATTAACACGGGCGTTCTAACAGTAAAGCAGGTGATCCTGGTTTGCAATTCCATAAAGAGTAAGCAAAATTCAATACCAAACATGTCCATCTATGTATCTATCTACAGATGTAGATAGATGTACATACACGTAATATTATGCCTTACATGTTGAATTTTAGCCAGTTCCCAGATAATAAGAAATTAATTTCAGTCACTAACTAAAATTGACACACTTGGCAAAACACCAAGCGTTAGCCAGCAGTGAGGAGGCATAATATATCCCAATTAAGTGTTTATTGCAGAAATTATAGTTAATCTTCTTTTCTCCAATACAAACTCCTGGAGCCTTTGCCAGAACTAATACGAAAACATTTCTCCTGAATTTCATCAGATGGAGCTCTTTGCAGATAGGGCTGTTTGAGCAGCATGTCAGACAGGGAGATGTCCATCTCTAAGCAGGATATACTGTGGCTACTGCTGCAGCACTAAACCTGGACCCTTCCTGCTCCCCTGGGAACAGAAAGGACACATGCAGAAGGACAGGAGGAGGTAGAATAGGGAGAGGGATGGTGGCTGACCACGGAGGAGAAAGCAGCAGCATTCCACTTTAGTAGCATTGTCCCCGAGCCACATGACCTTGCTTCAGGAGCAACCTTCATGTCATCCTATTCAGAGATCTCTGTGGCTTTCCCAACCCTGGAGTTTTTTCCGTTTAAGTAAGGATTCAGGCCTGCTCATAAGAAGATCACAGAATATTATGAGTTGGAGGACACCCGCAAGGATCATCAAGTCCAACTCTTAAGTGAATGGCCCATAGAAGGGCCAAATCCACAATCTTAGCATTGTTAGTACCATGCTCTAACCAATGGAGCTAATGTCAGTGGCATTGGGGAACATTTCTCATCTATTTCTCTGTTTTCCCTACTGATAATTTGGCTTCTAACTTCTGTAATTAAACTACATGTACTTAATCTCTAAAATATATTGTATGTAAACATACATGCTCACATATATTTTGCATATTTCTGGCAAAATAAGAAATGCTTTGATCTATATAGTCAGTTTATTTTCTAATTTCTTGAATAATCTTATTTTCTACTATCAAAGAGGCTCTATTAAGCTGCTCTTTCCTCAGCTCGTATGATGCAACATACATGTCCTGTCACCATGATGGCCGGGACACCAGCTCAGAGTAGCCAAGAAACAGCTGGAGGAGGCAAATGGAAGCATGTGATTTTTCTTATGTTTACCTTGGCATTTTAGAAGAGCTTTTCCAGAATTGAGTATTCATTTATACCAAAGAGAGGAAATAAGTCATTTATGTTAAAATAAAATGGAGAATGAATGCAGAATAATTTACTATAATTTAAAAGCAGCTCCAGCTTACTAAAAACTACATCTATATGTTTTTGCACACTAGGATGTGATTATATGGCCTAGAAATAGCATTTCACTTGCTGAATATATCAATCCCCAAAAAGTTAATCTGGAGGTTTTTAAATGAACAATTATTATTACCATAATTTTTGCCCGGCTCTGTGGGTTCCCGCAAGCCCACAGAGCCTGGGGCATTATTCGGTAATACAGTCAGGTGGCAAAGAGGCAGGAAGGAGATTCGCTTATCATCCTGGTGGATGGTTTATTCCATGTTGTATAGCCGAACTCCAAAGTAAATCTGAAACCCGATCCCGAGGGTCCCCGTTTTATCCGGGGCCAGGGAGAAAGGTGGGATTAGGGAATGGGGACCAATGGGAGAATGCCAGGGGAGTGACGAGGCTTACAGCCAACCGGGAGATTCAAACCGGGACAGACCATGCCAAGGAACAAAGCATCCCAGAGGATGCTTCTGTTTGCCCCTAACCAAAGGCATCACCGACCCCCACAAATTATTTCTACTGTTTCTTATTTTATAATTTTAAAGAGGTGAGTTGAATCTCCAAAATACTAAGACTTTATTTTTTAAAATAAATACTTTTAAATGTTTTTAAAAATATTTAAGTGTTTAAAAAATTCTTTGAATTGCTATCTCTATGGCCTAGGTGATTGTGAAACATAAATAGCTCCACTTTCCAGGGTTTAAGAACACAACCCATGTATCACAGTAGTTGTACGTGTTGGTGACTACACTGGTTTGTTTCTAAGTTTAAACTGCCTAGTGTAATTGGTTACTAAATGTATGTCAGGAATGGAGGAGGAGAGGTAGGTATTTTCTCTTACCTATTCCAGTGATGCCTCAAAGAAGTTGAGTCGTAGCTCTGTAGAACTGTGTCCTCACCTGGGAGCTCGCTCCAGCCTGGTGGAAGGGGTGTCCCTTGCCAGAGGGGAATATGGGGTGTTTGTGGATCACTACTACCTGTACACAGCCTTTTACTTGTCTGGGGGCCCTGGGGCCAGTATTACAAGAAGGAATGAGACGTTTACTTCTAAGTATAGAATGAATTATATTTCAAGTGTATAATACTAATTTCTTCACGGCTTATCTTTATTATAGGGATGTCTTCTGTTCTAAACACAGATATAATACTAGGGTGCTACCATAAAACCTCTTCCAGAGAAGATCAGTTATAGTGTGGAATGCTATTAGCATATTTAGGCTGAAATTATATGACAAATGCCACAATGAATAAAAACAGAGTACAATAAGCTTGAGAAAAATCAAAGCATTCCATTATGTCCCAAGTTATCATTATTTAGTTGTGTCTTTATTGCAGTAGATGTCCGTTCATTTCTTGTCACTTTCAAGAAATGCCAGTACACTAGTTGCTCAGCCTATATTATTATAATGCATGAAACAAAATTCACTTAAAGATAATTCTAATTCAACAAAACACTGGGTTGTTGATCTACTAACTGTAGGAGATGACACAAGGAAACTTCATATACTTTTCATACTCAGATGAAAATTTCTGTCAGGCTGATTAATTTAAAATGGGCAGAAAACCATGATCTTGCATTAGCATCCCTGGAGGTATTTGAAAGATATGTAGATATGGCTGTTAAGGACATGGTTTAGTGGTGGCCTTGACAATGCTGGGTTAATGATTAGACTTGATGATACTGAAGGTCTTTTTTAACTTGAACGATTGCGTGATTCTATGATCTTGAGTTATTTTGTTACTGGCTTGTGCAAAGCTCCCAGGGGGTCCCTTATTGAAAGAAACTGCAAGATCTCTATCAGCCTTTCCAAAAAGCTTCTATTGAGTTTTTGATATCCCAAACCATTTAGATTACAAATTTTGAACCATTCTAGAGGGATAACCTAGCCCAGACACTGTGCTATTTCTGATATTCAAGCCCATTCCACCACATGACACTACAGTCATAGGTTGTAAAGCTAGTTTGGGTTTCTCCATGTGCTAGTAATTTGTTGTACTGATTTTTCTAGTTCTTCTCCAAAAAGAACATGCTTTCTCTAGAAGAAAGTAAAAATTAGCAATTGATGTTTATTTCCTTGACATTTTTCCAGTAATTGCTTGTATCCCAAATGATTGTCCACTTGCTATTCAATGCCAAATCCCATTAAGTACTTCTTGGCATTTATATAAACTCTGAAGGACCAAGATAATCATTGGCATAAGTAATTACGCTTTCAAAAATACCTTATAAATCTAAATGGGAATCATCAAGCTTTTTTCCTTCAGAAGGAGATAATAGCCCCTGAAAATGGATATATACATTTGCCAGCGTTTCCAATCTTGAAAAAAATTACATGTTCCTGTTAAAAAAACTTTCAACTTATGCATAAACCCTTAATTTTTCTACATATTGAGCTTCAGATAAACTGCAAATTACTGAGTCTTGAAAGGGCCCCCTGAAATAAGTGATCCCTACCATAGTATTATCCGACAAAGCAAGCAGTGGTTAGCTTGGCCAAGTCAATGTTTACCACATGTTCATTGCATTGATACTTGCCAAAGTACGCCTTGTAATTGAGACTTTTTCCTCAGCTTACAGCTTTTCCTTCTCTTTCCAGATGGCTTCCAAAATTCAAAAGACAATGCTACAGAAAAGTCAGCAGGACTATTATTTACACAGGAGCTTGATAAGTTAGAAAGAATGTAGAAGAGTAGGTTTCTTAACAGGAGCAGTGATGTAAATAACATAAATTTTAGCTCTTAGGGGGAAAAAAAGGGAAAAAACCCTTTAATTTACTTCTGGTTTAGTTGTGATCCATTTTTCTGTTATTGCTTTCCCACATTTGGAAGGGTTGAGAATCTTAAAGGATTTGGAAAGTGATATGAGCCCATCATCTGAAAAATATTTTTTCATTTCCACTGTGACCTGGCTAGAGATCTGGTATGTTTTCTCTGTGGCTTAATTATCCTCTCTACAGTGTCTTCCTCTTTCTCTTAAGAAGACACCACAGCTCACAGTAATGTGTATACTTATTGCTAAAAATTCTGTAACTGAAGTGTGACTTCAGAAACAGTCTGGTGCTTTATTTGACCTACAAAAGGGAACACACTCTGCAGCCCCCTCTCTAAGGACTTAAAGGGTACAGTTGCCTGTCTCAAACACTGTTGAAGCCACAGAAGGAACTTGCCATAAGAAAAGCCGCCACAGCAGGAATTTGAAGTAAGCACAGAAGGGAGGAATTTGTGACGGGAGGACTCATTCCAGGCCTGGTGGAGGTGAGATCTGGTTGGCACATCCTGGTTAATGCATCCAGACAAAAATTCCCACTGTGGCAAACTGGGAAAGGAAGCAATTTCTCATTACACATATCACCAGTCAACCAAGATCACCCCAAGTTATGCGACAGATGGCATCTGTGACCACCGAAGCACCCCCAAACTCATTTCTGTGGGGTTCCATCAGAGGACTGTACGTGATCCTCAGTGTTAAAACTACCCCCCAGGGGAGGTGCCTGGGCATTCCCACCTGAACCTGAACACCTATTTGTTGGGTTGTCCTGGTGAAACCAGCCAGCCTAGGGCTCGGAGGGACAGAGCTACGCCTGGAAAAACCCTCGCTGTTAATGTTCCCCCTATACAAATGTGTATTGGTTCACCCCGGTTTCCCTTCCCTCCCCCCGCGGTGCCAAGGGTGTTGGGCTGGCCCCGGGTTCCTTCCCTTCCCATTGGCTGTTGCTGTAAGCCTCTCCCCCATTCCCCGGGTCCCTGGGGCAAGCCAGGAGCTCTCCAGTCAGGCTGCTGAAGGGGACGGAGGAATAAATCCCTCGTACCACCTCCAGCGTCTCCGTTCTCGCCTTCCTTTGTTCTCGGGGTCCAGGGGGGTCCAAACTGGAGCTCCTGTGGACATAGCTGCATCGCCTGGAGAGCTCGCTGCCAGCAAGGGAAAAGCCACAGCCAGCACGGCCGGCTAAACCGTGGTCGCAGCTGCTTGCTGAGCTGCTTGGGATCTCACCCCCAAGCTAGCCCGCCCAGCAGCCAGCCAGACACCTATTAACCTGTTGAACTCTTTGTTTCATGGGCTTCCCCCACCGTGACAGATCAAGACAGCGACTATCACTTCAACCAACAGACATCTGAATTGCAACAATCAAGTCTTGATTGTAGCAAAATCAATAAACAATTGTTGTAAATACATTTTCCTTGGGAATGCCTATGAAAAGCTGGATCCATGGTGGTGATATCTTTCTTCTCCACTATTTTCCTCTCCACTATCTACCTTGTATCCTTTTTTTCTCTTTCTTTCTTTTCCTTATACATTTTCTTAAGTGATATTTTCATACTTTTATATTTTTGTATTACTATCAATAATAACCAAAATGGCTATATACTCCTTTCCATTGCAATCAAATTGTTGTAAAATATACATTATACACACACACATACTCACACCCCAGTCATTCAGTGTCACTTGATTCTAATCGGCTCCAAGGGATGTTTTAGCAAGAACCTCAGGCCCTGCTTTCAGAGGCGGGTTGTAACATCAGCCCATGGAGCATGATCTTCTCTGCAACAAAGGGAGAGTGGGAGGAGACTGTACTGTAGATTTGACTACTGAGATAAGGACAGTGCAGGCATATTGAAAAGACTGTTTTGTTCTTGAAAGCAGTATATTTTTTCTTTTATAAAAATAAAGGTAAATACCACCCATTACCACAACCTGTGTAAAGACTGATAAATAAAATAAATGGCCATCTGTAGGTGCTAAAAAGCTAGAAGCAGAGAAATTCTTCAGCCTTTTCTCAATATTCTGTGAGAAGACTGTCTTTCCTATGTAAACTATTTTAAACAAGGTCACAGTTTCATAAACTTCTTGCACTCGCAAGCTGTTTTGCAAGATTGTTATGGCTTCGACTTTGAAAATATTATGGAATAGGTATCTTAAGACTTGGCCAATCCTCTCAAGGAGTGGATGGCCGAGGAACCAATTACCTATTGCCACTCAACACACTTTTTGCGATCTATCCTATATAGTAGTCAGAAAATTTAAAAAAAGCTTCGGCTTCCACTGTTCATGAGCCTGGACTCTGTGTTGTTTTCTTTATGTGCCTCGGACGTAACAGCGACAGCCTTCACCCCAGATGAAATACTCAGATTAGTATTTTGAAAACTGCATCTACTTGGTATTTGCTGCTGAGCTGCAGCTCCAAAGAAGGTTCCTTAGACTGGAAACAATACTTCTTGTTATTCTCACGATCATAGATTATCACATAAAAAATGCAGAATTTTTCTTTCCTGGGTTGTGTTGGTGTTGTTCCTAGTCAGGAAGAGAAATTCAGCCAGCATGTTTTTTTGTAAAGGGAAAATCGAAAATTTTGTTTTTCCAAAAGCCTGACTGAACTTCATAGTGTTTTCTCAGAGCCATAATTTAACTGTGCTTTTGAGGTCAACCTCTGTACTGATGTTCAAGACTTTCTGAGCAAGCTACCTTTGTCATTAGCAATGTGAGAGACAAAACCTATAGAAAATACTTCTTTTGTGAAGAAAACATTCTCATGAAAATTCTGTGGCAAGAGAAATTATTGCCAAGATTATCATTTGAGTAAAAGCAAGTAAACAAATGGGAAAATTACTACTTCTCTCAGGCATCTGTACAGATGACTATGAATAATGTAGTTACCAATGTGCTACACACAGACTGTGTGTCAAAATTCACAGGTGTGGTTTTTTGGTTCAGGAAATTAGCAATTTTTTGTTGTGCCTAAAGTTATGTGCATATGGATTTTTATCTGGAAATCCCATTGTAGTCTTAGTTACTGTCTGCATTAATTTTTCCAAAATAAGAATATACTTTTGTACTATTATAATGATGATTTTATTTTTACATCAGAAGATGAATTTAATATATTTGTCAAATACATTTTTTGTAATAAGCCAAATAATTTGTAAGAGCTAATAATTTTAAGTGCCTAGACTTCACTGTCTGATCAGATAAGCTATGAAAAACCTAAATAATTATAATAAATTCCTCAGAAGGAATGTAAGACCTCAGCTCTTAGTGATAAAAATAACTTATATCTTAGATGGTCCATGTAGGTATATACTGGCTGTTCGTCTTCTAGGCTATTCTCGTGTCCTATTTGTTTAGCTGAATAATATGAAATTTACTTTCGCTGTAAATTCAGTCCAGTTGTCTGAATTCAATGGGATGTGTGAGTGGGACGTGTAGGTGGTGCTTATTCAGAGACATATTTTTCCCTTGTCAAATATTCTACTGATTCATTTTTAGTAAACATATTACAAAGTGCTGATTAATCTAAGTACTATCTTGAATCTATGCTGAAGAAAGAGAAAATTAAATCAGTAGAGAGATTCAATACGAATACATTACAGGAGAAGTCAAGATTAAACTTAATACTCTGGTTTTTTCCCCCTAAGGGATTCCTCAGGGAGTTTAAGTGAATGACAGCATTGTACAAACTTTTAACTTTTTCTCTGTGCAATTCTGACAATGATTTTACAACCCTGATATAAACTGGTTCCCCCCCTCCGCCCCCCCCCCC
>VZTI01003258.1:125312-136725 GCA_013397865.1 Struthidea cinerea
ATTGTGCGGTATATTGCTCTGACCTTGCAATGATCACAGTGAAGTTCCTGGGATGACAATATTCTACTCCCTAGCTCTTCTACCACTAAAGTTGCTTATTCGGCCGAATCGCTTGTCTTTAAATTTTTATGCTAGGTAGGCCTTTACAGTGTCACAAAAATTCACAATCTTCTTTGCTTTCTCCAATCCATAAGTATTTCTCCTTCTTTCACTTCCATAGTTTTCAGTCTCTAACTTCATCTTATTCCCTTTCGAATTATGGGAATTCTCTCCTTTGTGAAGTTAGATCATGCCTAAAAGAAGGAATTCCTGACCTTATTAAGAAAGACAAAAAACTGAAACAAATAAATAGAAAAACAAAAAGAGCAACCAAACCACTAATGAAGATTTTACCCACCCTTTCCTGCTTCTCTGGAGCTGTATTGTATACAATGACTGAACATGTTTATTCCTGTTAAGTAACCGCTTTATTGCATCACATTGCATCCTCAGAGGTCTCCCTTTGAAGCTATTCCAAGGGTTGAATCTGGCTATTTTAGTTATGCAAGTTCTTTCTATCCTCTCTCAACCAGTATGATGACCAACAAGAAGCCAGAATGTCCCAAAAATTAATTTTGACTATTTTAAATACTGAAGAATAGGAAAATTGAAAGCGTGACAGAACAAAATCAATAAACAATTGTTGTAAATACATTTTCCTTGGGAATGCCTATGAAAAGCTGGATCTCCCTGAAGTACGTTAATATATCCATTCCCATGTGATCTGCAGGTCCTATTTCATTTATAGACCCATTAGAAAGTTGGCCAAGGGAAATTTCATTTTCTCCTAATTAGCCTTTTGTAATAAGAGCTACTTTTGTAACGATACAAATGAGCTGGAGGCTGTGACAAACAAGATGTTCCCTACAAATTTGTTGGAGAAGGAGGAAGAAGATTGGCAATCTCTATATCCAGACAGAAGGAAAGCATCTTTCACCTCTGTCAGGAGTTAACTTTGTGCTGGTTAACTATTTACCAATGTACTTTGGTAACAGGCTGGTCTTGGAAGTAGCTAAAGGGTTGTTTAAATGTATAGTCAGTATATTTGCACTCTCTTTTTTGTTGAGAAAATGACAGTATTTTACCTTGAATGCTTAAATTTTAACATCTTTACCACCATTATTTTTTTAAATAACCTGTTTCATGAGCTTAACTTTCTAAATTAAAATTCTATTTAAATTAATCAATGCAGATATATCTCATATGCCTATATTCCCAACTATAAAGTTGGAATAAATTTTTTTATACATATTTAATGATTTCAAGGCTATTAATTTTAAAATTAACAGTAATTCAGGAAGTCATTATAATTTCCCTTTTAAAAATGCTTGGATGGAAAACTCAGTTCTTTAACTTTAATGAATGGTTTACAAATTTCCAAAAACATTATAAATTAATGTTAAAAAAATTACACTCAACTGTATAAAGCAACGTAAAAGAGGAGCATTGAGTATTTTCGCCTATTACTTTCACAATTCACATAAAAATAATCAGGTTTTTACTCAGTACTTGCAAATATACATGTCCAAGAGAAACAATCAAAGTTAGGGTGAAAAAGAAGCTGTATATTTGCTACAATGCTTTTCAGTTCTTTAGAGATTTTCTTCAAGTTTTATTAGTTTACAAAAGAATCTACTTATAAAAGAATCTACTTCTGATAAGACAGATTTTGGATTTGAAGCAGCTGGTTTTGTTTAAAAAGTTAAAATGAAAACCATTGGAAGGTAAATTGAAGTTAGTGAGATACAGTTTATGATTCTGACAACAGAATTCCTGTAAATATAAGAGGGGGAAAAACCTCATAATTTTCTATGAGTCAAGTCTATTTCTACTAGCCAAATATAGCAAATACACTTCCAAAAATCAAGCAATTTGATAAAAACCTGAAGAGAAATAGAAATAACAAAATCCTGCTTTTCAAAGATGTCACAAGTGCAGTAGGTGATTACTGACAGCAGTAGTTTATTTTTTTCTTTCTTCCTTTTGGATGCTTTTGACTTTTCCTGTGATGTAAACAAAAAAGGAAAATATTCCTGGAACGTTTTCTATTTGCCAGGACATCTAATTTAATATAAAACAGCATTAAACATAAGTGTAGGTAAATTTTTCAAAGATTAAGTACACAAGCAGTGCTTTATTAAAGCAATAATTTATGTGAATTTCATTAATAAACATGTTGCTATTATATCTACAGGGCTCAGAATTATTTCTGGAACAGAAAACATCCAACCACATTGACACATTTTGAAAATTATGTAACTCGCATTTGAAGTGACACAGAACTGTTTAATGGCTCCATCCCCACATTAATCTCCTACTCGACAGTATTTTATTTCAGAGGAAAATTATGATATAAAATAAATACTATTAGATTTAAATCTGACCACAACTCTTGAATGATTAATGACTGTTTTAAGACCACAATTTAATCAGAGAGGCATTTTTAAACTTCATTGAGAAAGTTAGATTTTACATGGCTTCAAATTTTCCACCCTAAGCAGCCAATTTTTGGATATGTGAGGGAAGGACTTAGCATGTGGAAGATAGAGACTGGAAAGAAAAGGATGGGTTTGCTGTTAAATGGATGGTACTGAAATGAACAAATAATATCGATTGTAAGGTCTCAATCAACTCACTCGATGAGATTTTTGAAAGGGGTTACAATGGTTCTTGTAACTCTGAGTAGGATGCATGGGGGAATATCAACTAGGTATTTTCAAGAGCTCAAAACAACTTTACTGGAAAACTTTAGAAAGTCAGGAAACTTTGGTAAAAGATTCAGTACAACATCCAATCAACAGAAAACACTTCTCAGAGCATTAACTTGGCCCATTTGATTTAGCAAATACTAAACCCGTTTGATGTTATGTTACTCCAAATGTTCCAAGAAGAGGGAATTAGAAGAAAAAGTAAGAGAGAAAGACAGAAAAGATGCAGAAAAGCACACATATAGCTACCAACTCCTGGGTTCCAGTGGTATGCAGATAGAAACTCCAAGATGAAGGCACGGTCACGACAAATGCTTTGCCTTGTGCTCAGCCTTAAATACCCCTTGGTCTTCCTAGGCCTTTCCCCCAGGTGGGACTTCTGGTCATTTGGCCACTCAGGAGCTGAGTTAGGGCAGAGTGGAGCATTGCCTCTGGTGTGCCTGTGATTGGCTAGACTATTTCATTTGAGTTTATACATAAAGATAATTCCATATAAATGTGATATAAAACAAAATCTACAAGAATACCTCTGCTTTAGATCTAGGCATTTCCTATGGGGCGAATCATCTCAATGTAGTATGTAAAAGATAGCAGAAGCAGAAGATACAGGAGGAGTATCCAAACACAAAGTATTATACTATGCAAAACTTATTACCCATAACCAGGTTAAACACGCTTAACTCATATGTCTCAGTAAAGCTACTTTAATAAAAAGTTATGATCAGCTCAAGTTGACTGCATAACAGCTTTTTTTTTCCCTTTTTATGCTTTTATTTCTCTCATTGTTGCACCTTATTTTTGTATAGTATATGCTTCAGGCTTCTGAAAGAACTTTTCTCTTATTAGGATCTGATAAAACCTTGAAATTTGCTCTCATATTCATTAAGGACATATTCTGCTAAGAGTATCTGAATGAAGGAAAAGACACGCTCAGTGGAAGGGTTGCCTGAAGAGGAACCTGTGGTTAATATCCACATGGTACTTTATTGTATTTTTTTTTATGATTAGGAGTTATGATGTGGAATTTAGAGCACTTGAGGATCTTCTCAAGTTACACCACACCTCCCTGATATCTTGAATTTGCATAGCATTCACCTCAGTGTGAAGGTTTAATCATACGCTCCGCAGGGATGCTGCCATATGACTATGTTTTGGTAGTAGTTCACACAGAGTTTTGAAATCTGGAAAATTAATCTTTTATTTAACTGTGTGCTTTAGCAGTCTGTTGTGACAATGAAAATAACATATTGTGTGTGCAGGAAGATGTGGAATCAGGTTTCAAAACATGGTTCAGTCTTAGGGATTTGGCTGCCTAAGTAGCGTCCAAGCTTATTTTACTTTTCTATTAAAAAATTGATGGTGTTTTCTTTCAAACAACAAATCAGCACATGACATGAACAACTTAGCATGTTGAAAAGGTTTACTGGTTTTTCAAAGAGGTAAGTTAATATATTTACACAAGGGGCTTGGAGGATCATGGGAACATGCGTGAAATGCAATCCTGTGCATCTGGACATCTTTTCAACACAGCTAGCCTAACTGTTGTTACTAAGTACCATGTAAGAAAACTCTGAAGGGATTATCCTAAATGTTCTGGCATATCATTTATTTCAAAGATGTCTTCTTACTAATGCTTTGGTAGACATACTGCTCACACCAAAGGATATTTGAGAGATTTCCCGAGGGAGTGAAATAATATGGAAGAAAAGTAAATGCCAGGAAAAATGAACTCTTCTTGAAATCCTATACATTAGAGTGCTGTATTCCGGTGTTTAAACCTGAATTTTCACTTAGCCCACGAGCTAACTAACCAGGCAGCTGAATAGGTCATCTGTCTTTGGCTTGTGTGCAGCTCAAGCATCCAGCCTGCACTGCTGGTTGATGCCAAGCGAAACAGGTTTTGCCTTTGGCTATGCCAAGTACTACTTACACTCACCAGCATGCTGGGATGGTGGGCCACAGTATGCCACTGTAGCAATTACCCCTACCAGCACAGGTTACCTCAGATTCTGATGGCAGTAAGCAACAATGAAACATCATTTTATTGAAGTGTTACTTGTTCCCTAGCTTGTACATAAAAATGCTCATAAAGTCACTATTGAGAACATGTTTGCCCTATGGGTTACTCTTACAAGCGTTTTCAGAAGGACTTGAGCAACATAAAGAATGTAAAATATTATTTATAAACTCTACACGAGTCTCATTTTGAGTAAGCCAGGGAGGGAAATGCAGAAAGTGTCCTTTGTGACTGCCTGTGAAGATACTGTACCCAGAGATCAGCAGTGAGAGGGCTGACACGGCAAGTATTACCTCCTGTCATAAAGTGCAAGTGTGCACATTAAGCAGTTTTTCCACACCTGTATTGGAATTCACCTAAGACAAATTGTTTTCACATACATCTATGTCAGTTTTAAGCTGATTCAGCCAGACAAGTTTAGTTAATAAATTTTACAATATGTAGGAGAAAGGGTAATAACTATCATATCTGGATCAAATTAATTTTTTAAGACACATGAGTGAGTCTGGAGTTACCTTAGTGTTTTCTTATTAAAAATGACCTAGCATTTATGTTAAAAACATCTACCTTGTTGAAAATATTTTAATTAATTGTATTTATTAGGAGCTGAAATTTACTTGAATCTTTCTTATTCTTTTACTTTAAACAGCACTGTTCATAAATATGGTTAAAATTCCACAGATTAGATTTTTCCCCCCTCCTTGCTCCCACAAGAGTTGATTTCCCTTCTTCACTTCATGAGGAGTTTAGAACCAGTATTTTTTCTTTCAGCTTACGAAGGAATTAATAACATAAAACTTGGCAAGGAAATTGCTGTCTATGAACCAGAGTGAACATTACTTGATGTAACCCAGATATAACATTTCCTTGTGCAAGCCGAACTTTTTGAAGCATAAGGAACATAGGGATGGTTTAGTGGCCTCTGCAAATAAAGAGAAAGCAACTTTAATTTGTAGATATGAAGGAGAGGTTTTGCTCTGCTTTGGAAAGAACACTAAGGAAATAGGATTTAAAAAGAGCTCCAGTTTGGGAGAAAGAAAAATCCAGTTGAAAGAATCCAAAATTTCAGGGTGGAGTTTTTTTGGTTGGTTTTGGTTTGGTTTGGTTTGGGTTTTTTTGGTTGGTTGTTTTTGTTGTTTGGGTTTTTTTTTTTTCTGAAACCTTCCAAATTTTTGTTTGCTGTGGACTAGTATGATCTAAATTTTGATGGCTGCCTGGTCTTTTTAAATGAACATGAAGTTGGCAGATTGGGACTGTGCCCGCGCTAAAAGCACAGCAGTAGCAGCCATGCTCTAGAAGGAGGTGCTGCATCCCTTGTTCATAAATATTTTAGAGAGAGGGGCAGAGGGGGCAGCTCTCCCCATGCTTTATATCAAAAACTTCTCAGCATGAAGAGAGGTCAGAGCATGAGTCTGAGACCTTGTGTTTCTCTGAAAATGCAGTCCTAAAGTTGAGCCACTGCCTCCTTCCACATGTACGTTGCTCAAAAGGAACATGTTTTTGTAGCCACAAATGCTTCCTCAGGTGGGGCATGCAAGAGGGTTGCCTACTATACTATTGTTAATCTAACATTTTCCTAATCTGAATTTTGGCATTTTTTCCCCTGTATATACTGCATCTTCTTTCCGAGGCTTTTTTTTTTCATGTGCTGAAGTATCTGTACTTTCTTGTCTATACAGCAATGAAGTACATGATCATCTAAATTCGATAAAAGCAGCTCAATCTTTGTTTTAGATATCATTCATTTCTACAAGCCAATACCTGCAAAATATCTTTATCTGTCCTCATAGTGGGGGGAAATTGGGTCACATAGCTTTGAATAAAGTCTTGGTTTTTAATTTTTTTGGTGCATTCGTTAATACAAGTATATAAATCCATCTCATTGCAGCAAAATGCTTATCACAGAATAATAGAATCATAGAATAGCTTGGAGGGGACCGTAAAGATCATGTAGTTCCAACCCACCTCCCATAGGTAGGAGCACCTTTCATCAGACCAGGTTGCTCAAAACCCCATCCAGCCTGGCCTTGAACACTTGCTGGTATCCACAACTTCTCTGGGCAACCTGTTCCAGTGCCTCACTACTATCACAGTAAAGAATTTCTTCCTAATATCTAATCTAAACCTACTCTCTTTCAATTTGAAGACATCCCCAGTCATAAAAAGTATCTCTCCATCTTATATAAAATTTGCTGTGTCTATATTAGCAAGTAATATGGTGCAAATGATGAGCAGACTGAGGTGGTGGGAGTAAAAGCCTCTAGATCTACATCACCACTAAAATGCAACCTAAAATGCACTAAAATGCAATGGGTACAACCATGACAGAATCCTAACTGGATCCCCCTTTACAAACAAATGAAAAAGGGTTTATTTATTTCAGATGCCCTTACATCTTCCTTTTTTTATTTGGTAGAGCACTCTTCATAAATAATAGGAGCCAATTAAATTTATATTATTTATTTTAATTTTATATTATTTACCATGAAACTGAGAATCTTGAGGCTGGAACCAAATTTCTTTTAGGATGAAAACTTCCAGTCTTGAGTCTTACATGAAACTAATAAAAAGTATTGGTAATGAGAGAGGAAATGTCCCCGGAACATATATGCATCAATTTGCTCCCAGTCACCATTTACTTGGAACAGAGGCAACAGAAAGAGCAAACCAGGATTATTTCAAGACTGACTGAAAACCTCTATTACCCTCCACTTCCTCATGCTTACTCTCACATTCACATTTCTACTTAAAATCTCTGATACTGACACTTTTATGTAGACTTTTGTGTATTTGCCTTCCCAATGACCACTTTCTCCTTCTTTGCTTCAATCTGTGACAAAATGCCTCCAACTACACATCTTCATTCCTGCTACACACACTAGGTTCCATACATGTGCAAACTTCTCCTGTATTAATGTGTTAATTTAAACTTCTTATTTTCCTGCCAGCATAGTATGACTGGATTCTGACCTCAAGACCTTCGATACGTTTCTCAGTTTTGTCATTTACCGTAACACAAATGCCCTAAGTCAACTCTTGACTTCCATTTTTTGGAGCCCGTACCAGTTAGCTTTGGATGTAGGTGTTTGTTTGGCATGCAGAAGAGTTTAAGATGCTGTTTTATGGCAGATTAGTTCCAAAGGATTGGCAAAATTGGGCATCATCACCTCCTCTTATCAGTGTTGTACGGAGTGGTATTGTGGTCTGTGGATACAGAACATGCTCTATTTTTATTATTTTTAATTTACCATCCTTAGAGTCTTTCATGGTAGGGAAAGGACAGTCCTTTGCCTTCTTTTGAAGCCTTCACTTAAAATCGCTTTTTTCCCATGACAGCTTCAGACAAGAAGAAGAATGTGCTCTGTAAAGCCCAGCAGTTGCCCAAGAAGCTGCCACCACACAGCAATAATGACAGTTATTAAAGTTCAGAACATCAGAAGTGAGTGTTTCCAGTTGCAGAATATTGCAGTCCTGGCTCATTGCCACCAGCCTGTGCTCAAGCTGTTTTCATTTGTGCTAAGCAGCAAAAGAATAACAGGATGTTTGTTTTGTTTTTTTCTGAGTGAGCAAGTCCTGCCTATAGGGCTGCATTGAGGTTAAGTGCATCTTTAATTTTTATTCAATAATTTGCAGAAGAGGGATCTGGTAATAAAATTGGGAAAGAAGAAAGGATTGAGCAGTGCAGTGTTCACATGGATTAAAAGGTTTACTTTGGCAAAGTTTGCAAGCACAACATGTACTTGCATCACAGGTGTTTTCCCAAAGCATCTCAGCTGCCTAGACAAGATGTCATGGCTGCAACTCATCTGTGTGCTCTTTCCTGCTGGAGCAGGGCAAACATTTTGCTTAACCACAAAACAACTCGTGCGGGAAAAAAAAGGAGAGAGAAAAAAACCCATGATGCTGTACTCCCAATTGTTTTCAATTACAAAAGTGATTCTTGGGGCCAGGATTATTCAGATTTAGGCTGTCAGAGTTCATTCTGTCACTACAGAAAACATAATCCTATAGCTCAAGTCCAAGGCAGAGGAAGAAGATCCACAGTGTGCTCTGAGCTTTAAGCAAATAGCTTTTACCTTTAGCTTTTCCCTTGCAGAATGACAGCTGAGCTCCTGCCTCTCTTGTCCTTTTTAGATCAGATGTGCTGGTGGCATGACCTTCTGGGCCGGGGACTTCTTTTGGCCTGCTCTTGGACAGCACTTATATTGTTTGGGTCCGACTGACCACTGCAACAGCAACCATAAATAGAAAGATTAGCAAACAAGGTGTAAAACTGATGACAGTATGGGAACTGTTATTGAGGTTCGTCATGTTCAAAATTTGTATGGAAATTTGCATTATTCTGGGAATACTATCTATAATCCCTAAAAGAATTATAAATGTGCTGAGGTAGTGGAATGTAATAAAGTTGCTATATTTTAACCGAAACCAGCACTTTCTTATTTGTTTCTTGCTCTGGAACCTGGAATCAGAGTCAAGTACTCTCCTCTGCTGTTGAATGGAGCTATTTGTAAATATCTGATACATTAATGATTGTTTTCTGAATCTATTCCAGGAGTTACATCTATCAACAATACATGCTTATGCATGAGAGTTTTGTATGATTAGTGTTGGTGAACTGGTTTAGTGATGCTGGCACTGTTTATCAATTATTTGCAACTTGTAATCTAATGGTGAATCAGTCTTGCATGAGTAGTAAGATTTTTCTGTGAAATTTTCACTGCTTAATATTTTAATTAATAGGAGTTTCCTGACAAGTGAGAGATAGTTTGGGGCATAACCTTTTATGAAACAATGCAGGAAAACACAACAACGTTTAATAACCAAGACTGAGAGACAGAATGCCTTTGTAGAAAGTCAATATTAATATTTTAAAGGATTTGGAATATTTTTTTGTGTTATTATCATGCTGTGATCCACAAAGAGTATATTAGGAGATGGAAAATTAATTACTATCACCATCTTTACTCTTTAGGATGTGTTCGTGTATAATAACCTTATCCAAATCCTAAAAAGAGCAACTTTAACACATGCAGTCATAGCAATTTATACAGGGGGTTGTAGGAAGTTGCTGATATTCGATGAAAGGTTTGATTTGCCCCATAGAGTTCTATTCCTGTAGAATGCAAACTCAATGCAAATTCTGCCAGCAGCTGTGTGTCCCATCCATTAAAAGGTCATGGAGACCTTAATCGGAGATGTACTGAGGGATCTCTCAGCACAGGGTAGCTGGGTTCAATCTAGTCAAGTAACACCAGCAGATCTTGACCATGCTCTGTGGTCACTGTAAAAAGCCATTGGAAGTTCCAGTCCTTGTATTTATGGACTTAGAAATTTGTACAATTAATTAGGCCCTTAAACTGCAAAGATATATGAAATTTTACCCTGTGACATTGTCCTACTGCCTTCAGAAGGTTAGTGTCATTAGAAAAGATTATAGCAGTGCACATGCTCATGTTATTAGAAACTTCAGCCTTTAATTAATAATGTATGGCAGCCCTGTAGTGGTGTAAAATTTCATGTCATTACATGTTCAATACATTAGAGATAACACATAATTTCAGTGTCAAGGAAAAATAGGGGTTTGATATTAGTTTCAGCCCTTTTAATTCTGACTCACAACCTTAAATAAGTGAAGTTTATATGTAAGAATAAATGAGAGACTGGAAATTACTTCGCTTACATGTTGCAGTAATGTTCTGTATGTTTGTGGGGAACTAGAACTCCAGTCCATAACTCCTTTTATTTAAGCAACAATTCAACAACACTGTTCAAAGTGCTGCTTGTGCAAGATGAGTATGAAGAAAGGTAGTTTCAAAAGAAAGGGATTTGTAGGGCTGACCAGGCAGTACAACTTTGTCTTGAAATTTAAAGATAAAAAGAAAGGATGGCACATCAGCACATTTCACTTTAAAGTGACAAAACCTAGAAACTCTATGCCAGGAAACTGTAATCAGTTCTCCTGCAACATAATGGAGTGTCAGTCAACCATCTAGCTTCTAGGAGGACAAGGCAGCTGTGGGAGCTCTTCTCATGAGATGTGAAACAACAGAAGATCTGGCAACAGAAAGACTATGAACAGTCATCAGCTTATCTGCTGCTGGGGAAATACACTCTGTGCTTTGGCATCTTGCCCCTGAGGTTGCTGGCCAAATGTGAGATGATTTACCATTAGAGTGAGGCTGTCTGCCAGATGGATAAGCCCCTACAAACTGAGCTCAGACTTTCTGACGTCTCCCACTTCTGCTTGCACGTATCTAAGAGCTGTGGCTGAGACCTTGTCAAAAGATCCATTAATGGGAAATGGAACATGGAGAGTGTAACTGGTACTTAGGGAGAAGCACGCAATGCCTGAATGTCTACTCTGACTCCTGCACAGGATTGCAACATGGTACATGCAGTATCTGCAAGGCCTTCTGTACTCTTGTGGACTTGACCCCACACTAATTGCTGTCTAATCTGCAAGAGTATTGAAGCTTTGAAGTATTGTTTTGGAAGTAATGTTTTGAAGTATTGTATATTCTATTCAATATAAGGAACAATAAATTATTCTTATGGAGTGTTAATACAATATCATGCAGGCACATATATGTGTAAAATGTATATATATACATAATTTGGGGTATTGTTTTGTTGGGGTGTCCTGGCA
>VZTI01003259.1:716-44381 GCA_013397865.1 Struthidea cinerea
GGGGTTACTTGAGGTCATTGGAGTCTTTTTAAATTGATCCAGGGGTTACTTTCAGTCATTGAAGGTTTTTTTTAATTGATCATGGGGTTACTTGAGGTCATTTGAGGCCCTGATTGGGGTTACTTGAGGTCATTGGGGTTACTTGAGGTCATTTGAGTCTTTTTTAATTGATCATGGGGTTACTTCAGGTCATTTCAGTCCCTGACTGGGGTTACTTGAGGTCATTTGTGGCCCTGATTGGGGTTACTTGAGGTCACAGGGGTTACTTGAGGTCATTTGAGTTTTTTTTAATTGATTCAGGGTTTACTTGAGGCCATTGGAGGTTTTTTAAATTGATCCTGGGGTTACTTGAGGTCATTTAAGGCCCTGATTGGGGTTACTTGAGTTCACAGGGGTTACTTGAGGTCATTTGGGACCCTGACCGGGGTTACTTGAGTTCATTTGGGGTTACTTGAGGTCATTGGAGTCTCTTTTAATTGATCCAGGGGTTACTTGAGGTCGTTGGGTCTGACTTGGCCAGCAGGCCCAGTTAGCACAGACGCTGCCTTTGGACTTTGCTGTCCAGAACATCCGCCCAGGACTCTGCAGAGACAGCAGAGACAGGAGCCAGGACAGCTGAGCACGCGTGGACCCACCACCCTCGTGTCAAGGTCTCTAGAGCCCCAGAGATCTGGACTTCTCACTGGAAGAAAAGGACACCTCAGCTATCAGTAGCCACGGATCCTCTGCAAGGAGCTCTAGTGATTAATGGGCTAACAGGATCTGCCAGTGTCTGCTTTATTGTCTGCATTTCCTTGCCACACCTGCTGCAGGAACCTGATGTGGAACAGTCAGGAGGGGCTGTTTCCACTGTCCCAGCTTGTTTAAAAGGGTTTAAGTTAATAATAACTAGGGTTTGTAAAGGCAAATTGAGAAATAAGAAGAGGAGGGGTTGAGAGGAAAGCTGTGTGCTGATGTCTTCACAAACAATTCCATGGGTGAAGCCATGGGTGTGAACATCTTTGCAATGGGTCTGACTGCCTGCACTGCCTTCGGGCAGCAGGTTCAGCGCAGAGCCCAGGGAGCTCGGCTCCTGAAACAGACAGGGGTCTGCACAAGCCTGAACTTCTGAACTTTGGGGGAAAATGACAGGTTCAAGGGGGGATATATGGTAGGCAGTTTGGGAAGGCTGCACCTTCCTGTACCTCAGCAATGGGGAAAGGAAGAGGGCACCGTGCAACTGGGAGTTTGGGCTAAAGGGATGCTGTGCCCTCCGAAACCCCGAGAGAGAAAAACCCTGCAGGCTGTGCCCCAGTGGCCTCTCTCCCTTTATTCGAATAAAGTTGCAGGGTTCCTCTGTCTCCTTTATGGACATAAACCTCTGGCGTTTGTGGATTTTCCTGACACTGGAAATTGCCATACCTACTATTTTCAGCTACTTGTGGAGGCAATGCAAATACTATACCTCTTTAGAACTGCTCCTGTTTGTTAGTTTCTCTTGAAAAACTTTACCTGCTCAAAATGTAGCAGAGCCCCAAACATCTTTTTACACATGGAAAACATCTCTCAAGAGATGAACCTATTGCAGTTCAGGAAGCTGCAGGTATTCCCCTCATTCACCTCCTCTCTGCTGGCACAGAGGGGAACCTGGATCCATCTCAGCAGCCTTACCTTGACAGCCCTGCATCCCTGGCAGAGCCCACGAGCACCCTGAACCACTCTGCTCCTCTGCTCTGCCACAACCATTTAATCACCGTTGTTACAGCCCCTGCTGTGGTTACCTCTGGAACAGTAACTACAGCTGTAGCATTCCCCTCCCAGGCACAGGGATATTTGTGCTCTCCTCCCATCACACCATCCAGAGAAATTTCCTATCTTTTGAGATGTGTCCATAATGTGGGGCTTTCTGCTGAAGGTCTCAAACATTTATTTTCTGCTTGCTCACTTGCAATACCTGAGGTGCTGATGCCTGGCAAAGCTGTGCCTTTGCACCACCAGGTATTCTGCAAGATGGGACAAGATAGTCTAAAACACCCTGAAGAGAAAAAACTATCCAAGTTCCCACTTTTTTTCAGATTTTTAACTTGACATTCATCCATGTGACTCTTTTTCAATGAGATCATTAAAACTCGAGAAATGAACCCTGCATTAATCTTGCATCTTATAATTCTGGCAACTTCAGCTTTTGCTACTGCTCTGAGTTGGACACCCAGGCTGGGACTTATTTTCTCCTTTTGATTGCTCAATTCTTTCTCACTTGTGTCTTTGTAAAGGTACATTTATACCCACGTGGATTGGCACCCTGAGCTTTGCAGCACATCACGGAGGTAACGTGCTTTATCCATATTTTACAGGTCTCAGAATCACGCAGCCAAGGGCAGGAATGACCCATGGGCAAGGACCTTGCTCATCAGGTGTAAGAATGCAAAGCCGTTCATTGTGCAGTCAGAATTCCCTAAATCCCAGCACCCAGCAGGATATCACATCATACAAACAGGAAAGATGTTCAGCACAGTGTCCCCCAATCACCTGGGGCATTGCACAGATTTTACCTATGATGGTAATAGGCAAACAATGCCCTATAAGGCCACAAACTCCAATGAACACTTCTCACAGGCCCAGTCTGTCCATAAACACACAATCCTCTCTCAGTCCATCCCCGGTGACCTGGATGCACTCCCAGGGTCACCTCCGGGCCCAGGACAGAGCCCCTCTCTCTGATCCTCAGGGCCCATCTCTCTTCCAGCACAGAGTGCACCCCAACAATCAAGGGCAGGCACTGAATTAAAAATTTAACCCAAAGGAAAGATGCTGGATTTCTTGAGGATGAGGAATGGTCCCACAGCCCTGATCGTACTTGTGGTTTTGGGGAAAACTAGAACTTGTGCTGATAGACAGATCAGACACATTTGAGGGTTGATTTGATTTGATTCAGAGCTTGAGTATAATTTCCACTCACAAAGCTAGGAGGGCTATTTATCAGTATTGAAGGACAAGTAAAAATGATCATAACTCACTGGAGATAAAGAGGTTTGAAGAGCCCCTCCACAGTTAAATCTTGAATCACTGCTGGGAAAGTACGGACATGGAGCTCCCCTGCAAAGACAGGCTGAGAAAGTTTGGAATTTTCATTAAGCAGCACTCACCATGCCCAGTTAGGGGAGCCACTACATGGAGGAAACTATTCACACATGTTCTATCCATTTCATCAGAATTTTACAGAAATAAAATTAGGCCTCTTTCTCTTTATTTGGTGTTTATATGAAGGATAGTCTATCTTCAGACAGCTAAATTTCAGGTCCATATCTTATTAATAGAGACAGACCTTAAATTCAGTATTCTAAACTGCTCTAAGCAGCATTTCTGTCTCTATGTTGATTGCTTGAGAGCCTGATTTTCAGTCACAGACAACTAAATGTGCACTTCAGTGCACAGTGTTAGAAATTGCTTCCAAATAAATAAGATGTATGACACGACTTTTCGGGATGGTTTACATGTACCATAAGAAATATAAATCTGTCTGTGATTTATGCCATAAATGCTTTTATAGTTAGGTACCAGCAATGCAACTAAAGCAAAGGCAAAACCTCAAGATTTGAGTCCTAAAGAGCTAGAAATTATTAAATTTTTCTACCCAAGTCTCCCAAACAAGTATTGTAGGTCATTTTGATGCTGGCCACATAAAATAATGCTGCAATTCTTTAGTTCTTACACAAATTGTGCTGATTGCATCTACTTTGACATAATCCACAATTCCTTTATTTTTTTCTTTACTGAGCTGTCCTCTCCAGTTTCTTACATTTTGTACCATTATATCACAATCTTTGCTTTGGGTGTTTGGATGTTTTCTAAGTTTGGGAATTTTTTTGTCATTTTGGGGTTTTGGTGGTTTTTTAGGGGAGAAGGGTTGCAAGGGGCAGGGGAGGTGCTGAGCATTCTCTTCAAAGAGGTTTTGCCCACAGTAAGGGCAGTTATTAAGTTATTATGCATTTTAAGGGTGTGAAGGGCACATAAAACACGAATACACCCATCAATATTTACCTGAGTAGGATTTGACAGAGGGGAGGTTGGGAATGGGATGCAGTTTAACTTCAAGCTTTAATAAAGTTCCCAATTGAGGCCACATAAAGCAGAAAGATCCAGTGTTTGTCCCCGTGGAGAATCACACTGACAGAGCTTTGCAATCAGACAGAGACAAAGCAAGAAGTGCCAACAAGCCCCGTCCCCACCTACCTGAGACAGCCCCCTGACACGCCCCCTTTCTGTGCGCCCCCTATTAAATTATACTTGTCTAGGCTGCTTCTGTCACAGATCTCTGCAGCAGCTCCCATCTTTCAGAGCAAGATTACTTGTCCTGTGGCCTTTCTCTCTTTCACAGATGTCTACACCCATATACACCTGTCAGATTTCTATCAGCTCCTTCCTGGGGAGACCTAATCTATCTGTCACTGGCAATCTGCACAACAGCCATGAGAGGCAGGAGCTATCCTGCTAAATGTGGCCTGTCCTGGCTATCTGGGGCCAGGGTAACATTTAATTCCTGGCTAAACCAACGAGCCAATGACTATTTTTGCATGTATGAAAATGCACAATTTGTAGATATTTCATATTTGGTGGTTATGGCAGCGCACATCTGTTCCAGCACGGAGGGGCACACAGACAGGAGAAATCAAGGGGGTGTCACACACAGCACTGATGTCTGCCCTGTGCCTTTAAAAACTGACCACACATCCCATTAAAGGAATCCCATAAATGTCAGTCAAGGCATAATTAGTGTCTGCAAAGGTACTTCCTGGCAATAATGGATTTCTTAATCCAGATCCTAATCTGCTCCACTGATATTCTTTAATGACTTTGTGAAGTCAGTGATAACAAATTGGATAAGAAAAGATGTTTTCGTCAATGTGGAGGATTCACTGGAGACACAAAGGCGGAGTTAACGTGGTGCTGTTGCCAGGAGTGACTGAGCAAACAGTGTTTGCAATTACAATTCACCTCCCTAACTTCGTTTCCAGCAAAGCAGCAGCACTTTAAGTTTAATTATGGCAGCCCCAGAGTAAAGCAGAGGTGGGGGGAAATTGCTTTCCATCACTTATTTGTTCTTTTGTCTTTCACACTTCTTGGCAAACTCCATCGTACAATTAAACTCTAAAGGCTATTTGCTTACAACCTGTGGCCAAAACGTAAGGGAAGGTGATAATGATGCCCAAGTCAGGTCCCCTCCTTCCTACAGTGCCAGTTTCTGCCAAAGTGCTTCCTTTGCACAAATTACTGTACCTCAAAACCAGGTCTTTAGGAAGTGGGGTGTGATGTGAGTGCAGCTGGCAAGTTTTAAAAGCTTGCCACTACAATTGCTTAACAAGGAACTGCATTAATAGCCTGTTTCTCCCACACCTTACATTCAGGGGAAAGGGTGAATTCAGCCATTAGAGTGGCTGGAAAACACTGGTGTCTCATTTCAAAATTCCACTCAAATTCACCCCTAAGAGTAATAAGCTGCTGTGGCCTCTAATTTCAATAAAAGCAGTATATAGCATGGGGAGGGAGGGCTGGGCTCCCCTAGGAAAGGGAAACACCAGAACATTTTCAGACATCACGGGGAAAAAAATTGAATTACAAAGATTTGGGAATCTTAATGTCATAAAAAGCAATCCCAAGATTGTTTTATATTGCTTTCCAGCTTATATCTGCACACTGTAATATACCAACATATAAAGTGATTTTTCTTCTACTATTGAAAAATCAAATAAATGAAACAGAGACACTCAAAGGACATTCTACAGTGAGAAAAGCTTGCTAAATTTCAATTTGGTGAGTAAATTGAGACAAGGGACACAGTCCCATCATTTTAACAGTCTTCTGGCTCTACCTGGCTGCCTCTCTGTGGCTTATCAGCCTAGAAAACGAGAACATTCTGGGTCTAAAATGACAGGAGAAACAATTAAACACAGAATAGGACCCAGGATGAGTTAGAGGAACCTTGGTCAGCTTTGGATGCAGCCAAAGCCATGATCAGCGACTCCACCCGCCCACTGAGCACTTACTGGTGTACGAAGAAGTACACAGCAGAAACAGAGGCTCCAAGCTAGAAAAGGTCTGGCTGCTGACTGGATTAGGTGCAACCCTGTGGAGGAAAAGAGGATTTTTCTCTTCCCCTCCCTTTAAAGGCAACACCTGATGAAGTTTCTGGCAGGTGTAGGGTGCTGGGGCCAGCTGCAGGGAGCAGGCAGAGAGCCAAGTGTCAGAGGTGACAAAACAAGGTGGCTTTTGCAGACACCCACAGGATTTGTGCCTGTGTTTGTGCAAGTCAGAAAGTTGCTGAAAGCTGCTGAGGCAAAAAGTGACCATGGAGGAAGGAAATGCCCCAGGAATCTAGGAATATTTGCTCTCCAGATGGCTCTACCTCACCCCAGCACCTCTGAGCTCCTGCCCTCTGAACAAGGTTTCCTTGTTCTCATTTGGCACTTTTGTTTGCTCTAAATATGACTTTAAAGCTGGAAAGTCGCTGATCACTCTTGATGAGCTCACTGTGAAGAAGACTCCCACCAGGACTTCAGGGGATCATAAACACCTCTCAAACTACTCTGGGTGATTGTATCAGCAGTCCCAGCTGCTCCCTGTGAGCAGTGGCAGCCTGAGGGTGCCATCCCTGCAGCCCATCCATCCCTTGTCTCAATCTGGAAGGGGCTGAGGCATGGGGATGATGCAGGATGGCTAAAACTGATGGATATAACTCTTCCTTCCCTCCCAGTCCTGCATTTGACACTTTTCTCCACTCAGGCAGGAATAATTGGATGATTAAGGGCTGTCCCAGTATCCATACAGACTGATGAAAAGATTCCAGACCCAATGCACGTGCTGCAAACATCACCACTCTGGCCCTGAGGGCAGTCAGACTTTGCTTCTCCAGCTGCTTAAAATACCTGTCTACACAATTTTTCCTTCATTTATGAGCCCTCTCTCTGTTCCCAGCATCTGGGTTTCAAACTCATACATCATTGCATTGCCTGTAGTTTCCTTTAGGCTTTGACATGTTAGTGAATCTAATGTCAATTAAACTGCTGGGAATGTCAGCATTTTAATTTCCTGGGAAGCTGCTTGCTTCTCAACACATTCTAATCTTTAATTTCAGCTTTTTTTTCAGGCCTAGACCTTTCCTAAGTACACATGGACAAAAGCTCCAAATTATCCTGTGCTTTGGTGATTCTGAGCAAAATGTGCCCTGGGGCTTAGTCTGAGAACATCAACTCATTTTCTTTGGTGACCCGAGACAGATAACCAGAGGCTGGGTTTCCAAAGGTGAAAGGCTGCTGTCACTAAGCCACTGCAGCAACTTAATTGAATGTTTTCTCCCAGCACCAGCAGCAAAGGCTGCTTTTACTATTTGCTCAGTGTTGGGATTAGGATGGAATATTTGCCCGACTTGTCTCCGAACAAAAACTGTAAAAGAAAAAAAAAAAAAAATGTTTGCAATTGCCTGTTGAGTGCCATCCTGACATATCCAAGGGTCATTTGCACAGTCTTCCAGTCACTCTGGGTCAAAACTCATTTCTGCTTTGGTAAATCACACCCAGGATGGCTTTGTTGCGTGTTATGACCTGTCCCACACCCACAGATCATCAAACATCTGAATTAAATAGCATAAACTCCATAGTGCCTTTCATTTTTTTCTTTTCTCCTGCAGAGCTCTTGCATATTTTGTTGTTTTTTCCTCTTTTTTTTCTTCCCAATTGAAGACACACATAAAGGCTTAACTCATAATATTTTGTTTCCATTAGGTCTGGAATGGAATTGGGGTTTAGCTGAGGGGGGAGCCTGGAGAAGGAGGCCCCAGGACGTTCATTAATTTCCCAGTAGGGCTATGCAGATCAGTTCACAGCCTAAACCCGAGAAGGTTTGCTTTTCTTCCCCGCCCCTTCGCATGCACACCCTCCTAATGGAGATGGAGGAGAGATAATCAGAGAGGGAACAGGCAGCTCTTCACCATTTGTGAGACTAATGAGCCCCTTCATTTAGTCTCATTATAAATATGCCACCTCTGGCACCAGCCTTTGGTTCTGTTCCTAGCTATATCAACATCAATTTTGAGGCACACTGATGCATCACTAACACACACGACAGCTAAACCTCTCCTTTTCAGCATGTTTTTGTCATTGTACTGTCTGAGACCTTCCCTTCTTCACTGCTCCCCCTCTGAGAGGCAGAGAAGCCCAGACTGAAAAGTAATGAGACTATTAATTAGAGCTTCTCTAAAGGAAACCTATCCTGACTGGGTGTTGTCTCTGCCTCAGTCTTTGTTCCAGCCATGTTCTGTGAGATTAATACTTGTTTACAAAGATTAATACAATAAATTAATATCTCCAGCTAGGGGAAAAAAAAAAAAAAAACTCAGCCTGAGTAAAAAGCCTGATTATTCCTGAGGTGGACAGCCGGGGTTCATTTTGTGGAGACACAACTATTTGGTCTTCTTTGCACCTCTTTTCTTCTTTAAAAACCATGTTTTAAGGCAGTTTGTGAGTGCAGGAAGGGAGAGACACACAAATGTTATGTAGGCCGCTCATCAGTTTGGGCTGTTCACACGCTATCCAGGCCATGGGGGTGGGAATCTGTTTCCTCAGCAATTTAGAGGTCTGGCTCAAAAGAGTTTGTGGTCTCCTGTCTAAGAAAATGCACCTGTCTGTTGAGATTTTATAGTTTTACAGCAGGCATTGAGGGCTGAGCAGATAATGGCTGATTTTAGCTCAGTTAATTTCTCCATTGCGAAATGAAGATGCAACCACAGTGCAGATGAACAATGCAACCCCAGGTTATGTTCCACTGTCATGGATCAAAGTACAAGTTGTCCAGGAGATCAAGCTGTTCATTTGATCATTACCGTTTATATTGTGCCTTTTTAATCTAAAAAAACCCTAAATCAAAGCTGATTATACTCTTACGGTCTGCAAAATATCTTAGGGAGACACCTTTCTGTGATATTAATGACACAATGCTTTTAACTAGCTGATCTCTTAAGAAATAAGATCTTTTAACCTCTCTAGTAACATTATATTATTTTTGTTTCCCTGTTAGCAACCACAAGATCTAGCTGAAAGTTAGAAAGAAAATTCCCTTAAACCTTTTAAAAAATAAAAACCTGGAAACCAATGCCATGAAATTTCCCAAAATGTTAAAAGATCAATTATTTTCCTGAACAATCAATAATTTTCCAAGCAACTTTATATGTGTACCTTTTTTTTCATTAAAGTATGCAGCATATACTGAAAGTTTGGTTTTGAATATAAACAGATATCCTCAAGCAGAAATAAATACAACTGCTCAAATAAATGTCATTAAAACTGTATTTTTATTAAAAGCAGCAGCTAAATATTTCCAGAACAGAAATTTCAAAATTAAAGAGAAGATTAAAAAATGCGCCATAAAATTAATAAATGCATTAGGTCAAAATTAATTCCTGCACTCAAAAATTTGGTACATTCACTCAGCAAGAAGTTTCAGTTGGTGTACTGGAGTCTTACTATTAGACTTGTGAAAGTTTCTCTTGCTTGTGAAAAATGACAAATGGTAAGTGCCAGATCTGCACTGGCAGAAGGATTCTTCCTTTCATCTTCTAAATACAGGCTGCTCTGGCTGGATCTGAAAGCCTGGCCTGGATGCAACAGTCCCAGCCAAACACTGCCTCAACACCCAAATTCTTTTTCCTGAAGGAAACCTGCAGAAAATATAGAAAAATATAGCTAATTGGTAACCTTCTGGTTTAGGCACAATCTGGATTTAGACCTGGATGTGGAATTGAAAAAGAAATATTCTTTCTGGTAATGAAGAAAGGAGCTGCGCTTTCCCCTTCTCCTGGACCTCTCCAACACTCAGCTCTGCTGACCACAATTTGCTGCTATCTTACAGAACAGAGCAAAATGTGGTTTCCTCCTCAAAAGATGCAGCTTCCCACACTTTACTACTGATTTGGAAGAAGAAAAGATCTATTTTATTTCTTTGAGCCACCTAGGTGTGGTATCTAGTCAGAAAATATCAATACACCCAACAAATATAGCCACAAATACAGACCAAGTCCTTGGGTGAGGAGGAGCTGGCAGCTGAATTCAGCCAGAGTAGAGGCAGTGTTTGTGAAGTTCACTGTTGGTCAGCTCAACTTTAGGGTCTTTTGGGCTCTTTCTGGTCAAAGCTTTCAAGAAAGACACCTCATGGTGGTGCTTTCTAACGTGCTCAGATGGCCAGGGTGATGGTTTCACCTTGGTAATTCATGGGCCTGTTACCTTCTGCCTTGATGTAACACTTGCGTTTGAGAAGAGCTTTCTGCTTTTTACTGCATCTCTACTCTGAGATAGCACATACCAATGAGCACAGCTTGCTTTCCTAAAAAAGAATTTCAGGGTGTTCTGTAGGATCTACTGCAAGGCCTTCCACTTTCATTGGCTTTGGGTAGAAAACTCATTTATTTTGCTCAACATCAGTACCAAACTCTCCAGCTACTTTCCCATAAAAGTCTAACAAGAAGAGCATTAAAGGAAGAGGCTGTTGTGTTATTCCTGGTAGCCCCAGTCTGTGTCCTGCATGCTGAAATGACAAGTGATCTTTCCAGTTAAAGACATTCTGCTTCCTTGTCCTTCAGCTAAGCAGAGAAAAATCCCACTGTGGATGCAACAGGTTAAAAATTGTAGTATTTTCCAAATGAAAATTGTTAACATTCCAGCAACTCTGTTCACAAGTTTTATAGGCAGCTTTCTAGGCAGCACAAATGTGTGAATCTCCTGCCCTGACACCTCCACTGCTTCTACCCAAATTTGAGTCTTGCACCTGCCTCCCCATCTTAATAACTGATGGAAAACCTCACATCCTGTCCACAGGAAACACTGAGATAATTGTTAACCACTAAAATCTTCACACTTGGCCTTATTCTCTTCTTTCTGTTTTTACATTTCTTGCACCTATTAATAAAAAGTACCTTTGGCAACAAGAAATTTCACCCTGTCCTTAACAAGTGTCACAAGTGCCACAGAGAATAGGAAACAAGGCTTTGTCATCACAAAACAAAACGGAAAAATTCTTACCTCTCACTAATTTTTTTTTTGTTTCGTGACCTTTATCACTGAATGTAGATCTTCAAACCAGTTTGTCAGACACGTGCTGGAGATTGGAATGGAGCCGTGTAGAAAACCTTTGTATCAGACAGAATAATACAAAGAAATCTGAAAGCGGTCCAGCTCAAAGCTCTGCAAATAAAAGGAATAGTGAAAGAGGGGGATATTAGGCGGTCTGGCTGAAAATAAAAGGTTTTCTTTATTTCGCTAAAATCCTCCAATTCAATTTATTTAAGCAGAAAAAAATCTAGTCTTGTCTCTGTCCTTGGCTACTAAGCCATAGATGTTCAGTTGCAGAACACTTTACAACATCTATTTCACTTGACAGAAGCCATAAAACTTTCCTAACTTCCTTAACAAACTTAAAAACTACAATAAAATCTCCAAAACTAGAATTATTGCCAAGAAACCAATAAGCCACTTTCCTGACATAGCAGGAAAAAAAATCAATAAAAGCCCCAGCTAAATCTAAGCAGGCTACTGTGCCCATCCCACAGAAAGAAGCCAAAAATGAGCAGAATCAAAAGCCTACCAGTCTGAAGGAAAAACTCTTCTCCAGCCCCAAATTGGAGAGTTCTATGGCTTGAACTGGGTAAAAAATAACAGTCAGTGCATGAAATGTTAAAGTTTTGGGAGTACTGGGAAGCTCCATCCTTTTGTCATCTCTCTGTAACCTCTTCCAGGGGATCAGAGGGGAATAGGGAGAGAAACGTTCCAAGGATGTAAGGGAGGGAGAAGCAAAGAGGGGGGAAAATACTGGAAAGCTTGGAAGATGGGATGTTACCAAACAAACAGCATGCAAAGAGCAAGCCCAAATGTTTCAAACCCTTTTAACAACAGAATTTCTTCTCCCAGTCTCAAGAACTCCAGCTCAAAATGGCTCATATTCTTCGAAACAGAAACTTCCTTCTTCTGATTATTAGCAACCTTCTAATTTTGGGTCTAAATTTATTCATTACTCCTTGATAAATGGCTGTGTTTTAACTGTCTCTTCCTCTTTAGTGATAATTATCCCTCAGCCCTAAATGTATTTACCAACATCTGTTCACTCAGCTTTCTTCTGGCTACAGAACCAAGTTCTCTTTTCATAAGAGAGATAATCCATTCATTCCATCATCCCAGGACGTTTTGTTCTGTATCTGTTTTCCTTTCATTTTTTCTTCTTCGGAAACCATGACCAGAACTATTTGTGTACTGATTTCTTTCTGTATTTTCCTAGATATTATACAATCGCACTTACGTATCTTGAACACTGTGAAAACCACATGATTTGTCCTTGGAATTTTGCAGCTCCATTCGGTAGCTCTGTCATTCTCCAAATGATCAGATCAGTGAACACACTTTTGGTCTCTTTCCTTTCCTGTCACCTCCAGCTGATGAATTCTAATTGAACCTTGATTTAAGTCCACACAGATGTTTTTTACTACGCTTTCTAATCTTAGTATGACCTGTTTTGCTACTGTTTTAACTTTAAATAATACATTTATGCTGTCCACAAAGATGTTTCAGCTCTTAGTGCTTAAAGAGTTTGTTTAGAAAATATCACATATTTAGGTGGGTTTGGCCTATAAGAAAAGACAAACCCACTAAATATGTTGTGTCTTTCTAAACAAACCCCTTAACCAGTTTTTTAATCTGAAATATTAGTTTATTAGAACAAGAGAATGCCAATAATTGATACATGTGTATATATCCCAAATTATCCTCATGAAGCAGTGAATGAGGGGACTTGAATTTTTTTGTGAAAAGGGCTCTGTTCAAAGTGGACTGATTAACTGACTTAAAACTAAGTTGCTGACAAGGATTTCAATTATCAGCCTCATTAACAGGGTGAGGTTATGACTCCAGGTTGGAGTAGTCAGCAAAGAGTGTTACGAGGCCGAAACAGTGTGTGCATGCAGTTCAGGTGTCTATATTTGTAAAATAAAGGTCAGGAGGGCAGAAAGCCCAGCAAAAATGTGTCCCACAGCTCAGTAATAAAATTAAAGAATGCATCTTGCTTGTGAAGATAACCTGATTTGATATACAGATGGGGTTTTTTCCATCCATTTTTAGAACCATCTGAAGTCCAATTATTGTGTTCTAACTTTTATCTGAAATTGCTTCGGACTTCTGAATTTCCCCCAGATTTACTTGTAATTGCCTGGGTCTCTGCTATTCAACAGCTTGGAAATTCCATTTTCAAAAACGAAATGGCAAAGCGTCTTCATGCGGAAGAAAAGGCAGACTTTCAGTGCCATAAAGGAAGGTTTAGTTTCTATAAATACTGGCCTATTTCCCATTCAGCTGAACATGTCTGCAGCGTGGGATGCATCTCTCCACAGCAGATCACTCAGACAGTGTCACAGGGGTTTCAGATTTCCTATTGGAAATTGCCAATCAACAGATTTTTACACCCAGTTCATTTTTAGTCAGTGGCACATCATTCTGGAGTGACAAATTACAGGGAGATATTTAGGACTGTGTCATAAATTCTGGCAAAAACTTCAGCAACTCTGGGTGGGCTGAGCCTAAGCTCCAATGGATACCAAATATTTTTATATTTAACCCCCACCCCATAATAAGATATATATTTCTAGATGGATCTCTATGGCACAGCACTAATAAACATGGAAATAGAAGTGATCCAGCCCCACACATAAAAAGCTCCCAAATGCACTTAGGAGGTTTGAACTTTCCAAGGGTACGATCAAAGCCGAGAGGAGTGAATGGAAAGGCTCATATTGACATCAATGGGCTTTGGAACAGGCTTGATGTGTTGACAGCTAGAGAGATGCTCTGAAACCATCTGAAAATAAATTCAAAGTCTGATAGGCCACTGTGGCAAAGAGATACCACTGCTTCATTCTCTGCCATGTCAGGAAATTGTCTCTGAGCTGTCAGATTGGGTTTCTCGTTTTAGTGTTTGTGTTTCTAGCTCATCTCTCACCAAATGTCTTTCCTTTTGTGTGTATGACAATTGATTAGTAACAAAAAGCAACAGGGTCATTGAAGTAGCACACTTTGCATCTATAATACGAAATATTCTTGCACATAGCCAAGTGTTTCAAATAATATTCACCACACAACAGAAAAAGCTGAGACAAATCAGTCTCTGCCAACATGGGACCCATGTACTTCAGCATTCTCTTACATAACATTAGTGAGAAAATTTTAACTTTCCCCTAAGCTCCAATCCACCTTAAAAGCAGCACTCTCATTCCAATCGATTTGGTGAGATGAATGTTATTTACACTTCAGTTTGCACCTTTTTCTAAGATTTCATAAAAGAATAAATCCACACTTCCAGGGACAGCTGTGCATGAGGAAGTCTGGGGCTGTTAAGAAGAAGTGTTAGACACGTATGGGAATGTATTAGTAAGGGTCACACCTCCATCTTAAGATATTTAAATGACAGCAAGAGCATAAAAGACAGCAGGATGGCATAGAGAGATTGATTGCATGTGATTTTTTCTTCTTCATAACCAGGTTTTTTAAATTGTTAAGCATTGCTCTCCAACAACCTAGACAGATCAGGCTGTCTGGGTACACCTACATCAATAAGACAAATAGAGCTTTGATGAAATAAATCCTTTAAATTAAATATATCATTTCCATGCTGAGGCCAGGAAACACCTCATGACAAATGCGTTGACAAAAACAGAGGTTATGTGGTTTTCCCGGTAAAAATTCCTTAGAGCAGCCAGATGAAATTGAGGGGACTCTTCCCAAAGGTTAGAATTAGGGTTAGGAAACAGTTCTGAGAAATCTACTCCAAAATAGAGCAGTGCATTTTGCCACTTTTTAGTGCTAACACTTCCCTTTTTTTGCCTGTCTTCTCTCTCATCCCAGTGTCAGTATTTTCCCCAGCCATCAGAAAAGCAGCACAGAAAATGTCGTTACTGTGATCTTTCCGAATTGATTTCCTCCTGGATCCTGCAAGCCAAACCAAAGGGATGAATCCATTCTCTGGAGTTTAGTTACATCTGCTGCAACATTTAAATCAATTCATGGCCTTTTACATGGCCTGATCCTCCAAAGAGCTGCTCTGGAGGATAAATCTGTTCAAACTCTGCTCTCATGGTCAGTGCTCTTGGTTTTGTTGGAGATCCCACTGTCATTTGTTTGGCACTATCAGGAGGTTCTTGCAGGAGAGCCAAGTTAATCTTGGCTTTGCCTTTGTGACAGCAAAACAGGGTAAATTGTCAGCCCTTAACAAAGAATCGGATTTTGCTGGGAACCAAACTATTATCTTTTCTTACAGGTTTTTGGGGATTGCAAATGGCTGTGGTCTCCTGGGCAAAACAGTCTGAAAATGCTGTAAAGGCCACTCCTCACCACATACCAGTGCAGTCTGTGCTTGAAATCAGTTGCCTTAAAAATCAGCCTGACTCAAACTCTCAACTGCAGGAGCAAAAATAGAGCAGTGGGCTGATGCTTTTCTGGTACCACTGAGTCACGTTTGGGGAAGGCTGAGGGTTTGCCTCACTGAGAAACTCTGTCCTAGTCCAGGCTGGGATGAAGGACAACATTTGTCCTTGCTTTGTCTGAGTTACCAAAGGATTCAGATGTATTTCTGAGACATTTAAAGCCTTGAAACTATCTTCCCTAGTCAAATAGCCCTCTTCCAAACTTTCTAGAATTTTCACACCAATTCTTCCAGATTTTCATAAAGGCAAAATCAGTTTGGGTATTCAGCGCTTGCAAGAAGCAAAGATCAGAAGAAAGACCAGTTTTGGATGACAGCCCATCAGATAATCTTTCCTGGATGCTCACTTCTCTGCACTAGGACCCTGTGAACTCATAAGGTCTCACCCACAGTGTTATGGGAAATCTTATATATGAAGACTTTCATTTGTTTTGCTGTTGGGTATGAGTTTCAAAAGAATGGATTCAACAGCACAGAAATATTTTATGGGTTCATTTTTTTTAAATTAATTCTTTGTTTTAAAAAAATTCTGGAAGAATGCAAATAGAAGGGATTTCTTATGATGTTTTTCATTTTAAGTGGGTAATTTTAAAGTGGACATCATTGAAATGAAGCTGTTTATTTGTGTACAGCAACGAAAATGCTTTTTGTACAGAGTGAATTAGAGGCATCTTTCGATGGTTAAGGGTATGACAAGCGTGGATGTGTGCTGGTAGCAATCATTCTGCAGTGGATGGAAGAGAAGCAAACACCTTGGGAGAGGAGAAGCAAGGTCTCCCTGAGGGTTTTCTCTTGAGTGACACAAATTTCCCCCACCTTCCTTGCTGCAAGTACTTCTGCCTTGATTTTTTACCAGCCTGTCCAGTAGCTCCTTTCTGCCTGTTCACACAGCACCACAAATCAAGCAAGAGTTGTCCTACGGAAGCCAGAGCTAACAAGAAGAGACTATTTTTAGCATCAAAGTGAGTTTAACAAATGGATCATAGCTAAGGAAGCGTGACAGCCCTGCTGCCTAATTAATAGAGACACCAAAGGTGATTTTGCAACAGAGCCAGAATCCCCACTATGCTGGGCCTTCAAATCAGGCAGATTCTGCAGCTCTCTTGTGTTAAGCAACCAGAAAAAGCAGCCCAAATATCCCCCAAATCTGGCTCATAAATGTTCTAACTTACCCTGTTCTGAGACAGAAAATAAAAGGTTTTTTTGATTTGTCTTCACTCTTTGTTTATCCCAGCATATAATCAGAACTCATTGTTTGCACTCTTCCCCTCTTTTCACTCATAAAAAATGACTAATAACTGCTGAGATGGGCCATGGTGGGCTGGACTGAAGCCCTCCAGGTAAAGAAGAGGACTGAAACTCCCTCTCTGTAGGGTGACAGGTGACAACACTGGCACAAAAGTGGGAGAGAAACCAAAACCAGAATGAGAACTTGAGATTTTTCTCCTATCACGCCACGTGATTATGGATAAACCCTGTCTACTCTCATGCTCTAAGGACTTTATGAGTCCTTATGTGCAGATTTTTGAATACCTGGCATGGATAACTGAAAACATACCAAGCTCTTTATTAATCTCTCCCAAAATCCCCACAGATCTTTTTTCAGAATATTGAATGCAATTCCTGAAATATCACTTTATAGCAGACAATTTTACCAACACAGGATTTTTCCACAAAAGAACCTGCTGTGCCTGCAAGACAGTTCTCTCCATGCTCTCTTATCCTTTGAATTCCTATTAAATTTGGTTGAACCCACACAAGTTTAAAAAGCCATTTTTCTCAGTAGGCCATCCTGTTTCAGGAAGTCCTCAGCTCGACATGGCTAAGCTTCTCTTTGGAAATTATTATCTCAGAAGCTGCTCCCCAGAGAAATTACTGCAATCCAATCACCACAAATGTAAATTAAATCAGCATCTGATACAGCCACAGTGGTTTGTGTTTCTCCCCACTCCTTTCTCCCTTTGAGAAATCTAATGCTGAAACCACTGGTTTAAATTCTACTGCTCCCCTCCCACAAGGAAATAGCTGCAATGATCTGAGGGCAGATGTATTCTATAGGAAATCACAGTACAACTTGTTTGTGATGCTTATTTTGGTTTATGACTTCAGCAGCTTTCCTTCTGCTCAGCCCCTCTCCTCCTCTGCCTTTGTCCCATATTCTCTGTAGCAGGGATAAAACTGCCAATTTCCCTTTTTGTGTGGGACCCTGTTTCCAACATCCCACACTGGAAGTTGTACTTCCCTGCATGCAGGTTTGGGAACAGTCCCCCTGTGAGCTGAGATGTAGAACCAGGCAGCAAAACATTCTGAGAAGTTTAGGATGTGCCTCACCTCACAGCCCTGTAAAAATTGTTCAGCTTGGAGAAGCGTGATGCCATTGAGGAAAGGCATCAGGTTTCATACCTTAGCAACTGATAAACCAGAATAAGGAAAGGGATAGGTGGGAAGAAGCTGAAGGAGTGATGAAGAAATTTGAAAGTCTTTGGAACTGAATATATCAAGAACAAAAGTGGGTTACCCAAAATTGTCACTTTGGACTCAATCCTTACTCAAGTACAAATTCAGTTCCCTGTGACAGATACCTGCTCGTAAGTGGGATAATTCAGCCAGAGAGCAAATAAACCAGTGAAATGCCTCCAGCTGTGTGTCCCCAGTCACTGACTGGTCTGCATCATGTGTCTGAAGGAAGCCAGTTCTAGAACAAATTACCCTGAGTGCCTTTTAAGGTTGTTTAACAAGTATTGGGTAGTATTTAGAACAGTGGCGTTCTCTCTTTGAAATAAAAGGTCAGCTGATGTCCATATAACCTGCAATGATGAAAACTGTGATTATTAAGAAATGTCATATCTAGCATTTAAAAGCCATTCTGTATCAATTTTCGTGAAAAAAATGTTGTTGTGCTTGGCGTCAAAAATGTTATCCCTCAAAAAATGAATGATATTCAAACAGTTGCTAGAGAGAATCTTCACACCAGTTACACCTTTGTACTTTGCATTTGAATGTGCAGGGTTTAAAATTCCAGTCACCCGGCATTGCACAGTCTTTTATGCCATTTAGAAACCTTTGCTTTATTCACATCCTGTCAAAGTGCATCATAACTATTATTATTAATAATATTAATAATAGCTAATCTTCAACATTTAAGCAACAGCGATATGAAGAACAGATAAAAATTGATGCCTTCATATTCCTGAAAAACCCCGTAGATTTAAAAAGATATATTAAAATATTGGATTGGTTTTTTTCTCAAATGCAAATATACACACACACACATTCCTTTACTTCTGCTCAGCAAGACTACAATTTTCCTTCCAAATGCGCATTAGAAAGGAATGGTAAGTATTGTACAAAATATATCTCTTGAGTTAGAAGAAAACTTTTAACTAAAATCAAAAAGATTATTTGAAAGTGTTCAGGCATCATCCAGGAATTTATATTGACAGCCAGTGTTGGTGTCACAGCACAGCACAGTGAGTGGATATAGGGTTTTATGTCTTGGAATGAAGATGCAATAGAGCTGGGCCATAAGAAATCCCCTTTTATTATGTAGGCAGGATAGGCTTTGATGCATTTCCACATTTTCATTCTGCCTTTCGGAACCTTAGGTCTTCTAAGTATCAGTGGTCTCTAGAATGTTGCTTCTGAGTTGCTTCTTTATCCAGTCTCAGCGAGGAAAGATTATTTCTACAAAGAATTTATACACAGCGCTGTTTAACGCCCATTAGATCAGAAAAATCTGGAAATTTTAGCGGTAGAAAAGGCAAGTGAATCAGTTCAGCTGTTATACAATTTCTGGCACGTAGTGGAGGTCAGAGGGAAAAAAATCAGGGACAAGTCTGTCAATTGTAAACATGGGCAAAAATGGTAAAATATAGTTAAAAAGTGCATTTAAATATGCAGCTGTATTCCAATGGATGGCATCATCCAAGGAGTGATAGAGGCCCAGACTGGTAATGTAATGTAAGCAATTAGTTCTGGCAGCTACAAAAGAACTGGTGAAGCAGAAAAATCAGTCTCAAGAACTAATCTGTGTCTGCACAATAGCAATGTCTTGATAACACATCTGAAACATGGCAGTTCAAACAGGCAGGGCAGAGGAGCTCTATGGATGCCTCAGAGAGCTGTCACCCACTAATGACTCCTAGAGCCAGGTGGAAGCAGGGAATTATCATCTGGAAAAGCTGAAAGGCAATACAGGCAAACCACCTACCAATAAAAAAAAAAAAAAAAAGGAAAATGTGCTTCAGTGGATGAGGTCACTAAAAAACCCCATTGCTTAAATTTCAATTTTATAGAGCAGTTTTCCCAAAGAGAACTGTTTGCTAAATTTAAAGCATGCTGAGCACTCACAACATACACTGGCTCTAACCCCACAAATCACTTATGTTTAAAATTTTACAGATGCACCATTCCAACATAATTGCAAATTGTCTAAATGATTATGTTTGTCTATGGTTTTAGAGTACCTGCAGTTCTCACTGTGAACTCCTGTGCGGACTTTGTCTGTAAAGGTTGAGCTCATCCTGCTTCCTGGGACATTAATAGGATCTCTCCCTTTGTTCAGCTATTTCTCCCAGAAATAAACATAACATCCTGGACACACATCTTGTAATATCAGACCAAAACCAGTCCAAAGATTTTGCACCTTTCAGGAAGAAGAGAATCACAAATTAAAAGCCAATAAACTTTGCTGCATTAACAAAGCAATCTAAAAAAAGGAGGTATTTTTACAAGTCTTTAGCAGGGGATTATTGTACAGGTCCTGATCTATACACTGTGAAAGTTAATTTTAAATATCACGTGTGTAAGTTTCGCAGTATAACCTGCACAGGATTTTTACAAGATAGGAATTGTTAAGGGCCTACTGGTTTGAAATTGCAACAGAATTTGTAATTGTACAAAGTAAAAAGTATGACTCTGGATGACAAAATACTTTAGGAACCTATCTGAAATTTATCTTTATTTTACAATAGTTAAACTGGAAAGTCAGAAAAAGAAAACTTCAGGTTATTTAATCCAGTGGATCATTCTTGTTTGAAAAGTAGCTCAGTTCAGCCGCAGGCTCTGGATCTCTGAGTGGCATTCATGTAAAAGCTAAAAAGCTCTCTTCTTTCTTCCCTTTGCTACCAACCAGAAAGAGGAAAATGCCTTGCATAAGGTGTCAGACCAAAGCACAAAACCCCTATTCAGATTTATTTTGAGAATTACCACAGCTTCTCTTCATTTACTTCCTACCTTTTTTGGCTTGAATATCTTAGCAAAGTAAGTGAGGAACAATTACAGAGGCCAGAATAATTTATAAATTCAGCTCTGATGGGACATCACAGCATCATTTCCCACAGGAACTTTGGTGAGGGAAGCAAAATGTTGGTTCCCTGTGGCAGTGACATCCCACAGCATGTGGCAGAATTCCTCAGACACCCCATGCCATTGCACACACAAAGCAACACTCTGGAGGATGTTCAGAGTACTCCCTCCGTGCATGTGGCAGGCATGAGCTCACAGGGGGAACAGAGGTCAGAAACAGCACTGACCTAAGTCACCCCCAAGGATGGGTGGCATGGGGTCACCTCTGGGACCTGTGTGTCCGTCTGTCCCAAAGAGGTGGTCATGAGCTTGACCGTGGTTCCTCTGCTCTGCCTCTCCCCTGTGATTTCCAGGTCTTCCTCCTTTGACACACACAAATTTCCTGCAGAGCAGCAAGAATCACCTTAAATTCTGGATGCTTACTTTTCTCGCCTAGATTAGTGGCCTTCTTGCAAAAAGCACTTTTGTAAATGTCATGATGCGCTGGAATCAATTGTAGTACATACCCTTTAAATAAAACAACAAAGTAATTCCTGAGAGCCGTGGTATTTCAAGACATCCAGGGTAAACAGAAAATTTTGTTGGTGCTTGGGTTTATTCTCACGTGATCCAACACGAGAGAAATACAAGAAAAATCTGTGGTAGTAGCAGAGACGTTGCTGGGAGGGGATTTCACCATATGTGTAGTCTTCTCTCCACGGAAAGAGAAGATAAAGCCAAGTGTGGTTTCCTAAAAATGTGTGACCAGTGGATTACTTCCTGCTTAATAAAACATAACTAAATGCATCTAAGTTTCTCCAGATGGATATATTTACGAATCGAGGAAAAGATAAAATTAATAGGAACATCAAAGATGTGCTGAAAAGTTTCCTGATTAAATATTGTCTGACCTCCAAACGGTCTTCCTCTGCATTTCCTGGAGCAATTTGGCTATTAGTCAACCCATTCCTTCCACAGAAATGCAGATGACAGGTTTATAAATATCTGAATCAGAGCTGGAATCCCAACTTTGCTTTGATTTAAATGCTGTTCAGCAAGGTAACATTTCTTTTCGAGGACCAGATGCTCTGGCAAAAGGGAGGACACGCTTTTTGCGCTTGGGGTTTTTCCAGCACAGCCAAATATTTATTATCCGTGGTACCAGACAGAGGGGTTGCTTGGCGTGCATGACCACAGCACATTGCTTTTGTTAGGGCAGGAGTTCTTGTGTGGATAAAAGTCTGCAGGCTGCTGTGGTGACTGAGCCATAAAAATATTTATCATACTTTGACTTGCCTACACACTGCAGCTCAGAGCAAAACAGAGATGCAGGCTCTGTCCCAAAGCCAGGGGGATTCAAAGGATGCAGAATGACTTCTCCACATTCTTTCTCCCACCCACACTTGAGGTACATTTTAGATAAACCTCTATTTTTCAGGTTTGCCCTGAAAAAAAACCCAACAAAACACAAGGATGTCCTTGGGGGAGCCTCACTCTGCTGGTGAGCTTCCATGCTCTGAATTTTCTGCCACTTCAGTAATATCTCTCAAAACACAAACGTGCTGGGAGAAGCTCATAGCTGCAAATCCCAGGAAGCCTCTTCAGGCTCATCATTAAGAGCATCCTCTGAGCTGGCACTTCACAGAAATCAGAGGCAGGAGAGTGAGTAATAGCCTGGGTTAGACAGAATTTCATTAAAATAAATGCTCCATTCTGTGTACGTTCTGAAGGAGCTTTACGAACACATGTCAAAACATTTCAGTGACACTTGGGACTGTTACTCCTTCTGCTAAACTGTGGCTTTTATTCCTGTAAGCAGAATTCTAGGTACATACCTGCTGTTCCAGAGCTCCACATTCCACACCAAGCAGATCTGGCACAGCAAATTTGGGACTTCTGCTGCAGGAGAGCACGGGAGCTGCAGTGCACCAGGAAAAGAGCCCACGCACACACAGAATGAAAACACACCATGAGCAGTGGGGCTTCAACACCTCCAGAGCCATCAATTGCCAAGTGCTACAAAAAAATTACCAGCTGTGGGACTCAGAGAAGGACTGCAGAAGAATCACAGACATCACATACATGGCATTCCCACTTTGAGCAGTAATCAAGGAGAAGGAGGGATCTCTGATCTGCATAGTACATTCTGTGTGTTTAGTTAAAGATTTGTCAGATAATTAATTCACTGAATTTTAAGGGGCCATATTACTCTCTCTGAAAGTTGAGATTAATTTACATCCCAAAGCATCTAGCTGTGTTTGCTAACTTGATCACACAGCACTTTTCTGTGCATTTAATCTTTACACGCCCGTAGAGAGAACTTCCCTTTCAAAGCCAAGTTGGTGATATCCTGTAAAGCCCATACATTGCTCTGGGAAGCCCAGCTGCTTCAGGATACGCATTAGAAATGCAAACTAATCTCATCCTGTGCCACAGGTCAGCATCAGTTTCTGCTGAATGCATCCAGAGCCCGGGTATTTTTCAAAGAACACGTCAAACGGCCGTGCCTCACGCTAGGAATTCCTGCCTCATCTGCAACAGCCCAGTGATCTTCCACTGCCACGATGGGACTGAAATCCTGCCATAAATGTGGCCTGGGACAAGCTCTCCTCAATCACATTGCTCTTTTATATGTGCACAAAGACAGCCATGCTGACTGTGCTGGGATAGATGCCGTTTTTGAGGAGGATGAAGATGGGTCAGTGTTGTCTGGCTGCTGCAAATGTTTAAATTCTGAAACGGTCATGAGGCCACACAACTCCGTAAGAACAGAGAGCCACAGTTTTTGCTTTGCATCCAATAATACAATACAAAGATTGAGCAAAAGTGGTTGCAGTTAATCTGTTCTGCAAGTTGTACCTTTTCCTCACCCTTCCTGCACATGGGAGAGCCCTCCCTGGCTGCCTGGGCTTTGCTGGTGGTTTTGTTATGGTCCTTTTCTTTGTTTTTACAAGCAGGACAGTTTTGTCACATGCTGTCATTCATTATTCATTATTTAAGGGGCAACCGGAACAGGTTCTTCTCTGAAATTAGGATTCACTTTTCCAAATGTCTCCACTCTTCATGCTGGCAGAATAAACTTTGCCAGACATGTTCCAGCCCAGGATTTTTTGAGCAACCTGGTCTAGCGGAAGGTGTCCCTGCTCATTGCAGAGGGTTTGAAACTAGATTACTTTTAAAGGTCCCTTCCAACCCAAACCATTCCAGGATTCAATGAACATCCCTTTTCAGAGGTTACCTTTTACTACCTATAAGGCTTCAATGAAAGTAGTATGAAAAAATAATTAAAATTTCTAGTACACCTATGAGGACACTCTGAGAGCAAACAGATTTGAATATCCAGGTTAATTTCCACAGTAATTTTGTTTTCAGTGGAAGCGTATTCATTGTTAATATTAAACACATACCACAATTCTTCTATCCACAACAAATTTATTTTATGGTCTGTATTCACCAGTTCTTTACTCACATCCTTCTTTTCCAGAATTCAGTCAGTCGTTAGAGAAATTACACATTCTCTTGCAAAACTCACTAGTTGTCATCTCAGGAAGAGCATCAGTTCTCTTACCTGTTCTTAGGTAGAAAAAATACAAATGAAAATGTCTTGAACCAGTTGCTGGTTCAAAGTGAAAGCCACTCTAAGTTTTAAAAACTAAGCTCCTACAAAAAGGGGTTTTTTTTATTCCTCATTAGAAATAGAGTTTGCAGAGTCAGAGTACAGTGAAATTTTAAATCTGCATGTGTGTAATACATCACCTGCACTTATTGCTAAGAGATATTTTGCAAGATCTATATCATAACAAGCTCCAAGGCCCTGTTTTTGTCCAGTTGGTACCTTGACCTACCACTTTGTTATCAATACCAGACAAGATAATAGCTAAAAAATGTGTCTGGTATGAGAAAACTCTAATGCAGTGTCTCAAACACTAGAAATACAGTCTGCAGGCAGAAAAAGATGTCCTGACCTATCACTACACAAGCATTTTTTTTGTTGCTGAGTTATATGTTGAGATCACAGCAACACCAACAGCCAAGCTGGGTGCACTGCACTGCTACCACACCCATACATCATGACAAATAATGAGAGTGCAAATACTATTAATTCAGCTGCACAGCTCATTATGATGAAAAATTTATTTGTAGATACCTCCTTGATTAATGCCTAATGCCGGCTTAATCTAAAACACATCCAATAGGAAAGAAACTGAGTCAATGAGAGGTACCTGACATCGGAGTGAGCACGATTTATCACTCCAGTGAATAGTCCATGGCATTGTTCACTGTGCACACAAACAGGCACAAATGCTTCCACAACCTCCCTGGAATAATGAAGTATCTGGGAAAAACACAAAAGGCCAGAAAACTCATGAGGTTTGTAGTGTAGGTATTTGCATAGACAGTAGACAAAGGCAGCTGTGAGAGAGACAGAAGACATGCTGGCTGAAAAGAAAGCGGCTCTGCTCTCTTCTGCTGTACTCAGTGGCATTTTAGGAGTTGCCAAAATTGTCAGTGCTTTCTGCTTCAGCACAGCTACCCAATTTCCTCAAGTGTTTGGAGCTGCAGTTCACCTAGATTTACTCCATACGAGCACTGAGGAGCATATTCCTTGTGTTACTGTTGCTCACAGATTTCTCCTGGGCCTCTTTGGAAGAATTATAAAGGTCTGATCTATAAAAAGCACTAAATTTTGTGCTCTGCACTAAGCTATGTTACATGAATTCCAGCCCTTCAAAACTTTTGCAAGTGTTTAACTAGCCTTGAACCTAAGACTAGAGCCTTTGAGGAGTGGCTTACATGCAACAGATCACATCAATGCCCCATCCAGTGCAGGAGAAGTAGAAAGTGCAGCATGAAAAGAGCACTTTTCATGGGCCCAAGAGCACATCCAAAAGGGCCCTCCTCTTGGACCACCCCACACTTCCCATCTGGAGAAATCTCATCCATTGCCATGCAAGTGCTCAACGTTTCATGTAAAGTTAGCCTAGAAGATTCAGACCTAGCCCCTACATTATTTAAAGTTATGTGCATAGAACAGGCTCTCTTATCAAACAAACGATGGGATAATTTCACTGAAATAACTTTTCTTTTACAATAATTCTGTTAATCAAGACTAATAATTTAGTGGAGTCTCCCTTCAGTAGGCACACAGTTACCCTGAACACCTAACGAGCTCTGGGAGCAGATGCAATTTTCCATTCGAACAGGAGCCAGGTCCAATATATGGACATCCCCCAGCAGCAGCATGTACCAGCAGTGACATTCCTCTTTTGTACTCAAAAGGGCAACCCCAGCCCCCTGCCAGGGCCTCAGCAGCCCCACAGCCAGGCTTACTCCTTCCCAAAGCATCCTCTGGGAGTGTGTCTGGGACAGGGGAAACAGGCTGGGCAAGAGGGGAGGGCAGTGCCAGGGGAGTGCTCCATGCCCTGCCATACCCTGCAGATCACCTTCCACGGGTAAAACACATTTTAAAGTGTCCCAGTCTTACACTGCTGACACCCCTCTCACTGAAGAACATCCAACAACTGCTTCGCAAGCACTCAGGAGAAAATCTGCCTGGAAATTCAGATTTATCAGCTGCCACTTTGCCCTAGATAGAATTCTGCTGGAGTTTCATTTCTATCTCATGTTGCATTTTTAAACTTAACATTTAAGCCAATAAAAGGGAAAAATTACACTATTTTAAGGTTTTCTAGAGATGAGTGAAATATATGATTTTAAAATAACCCTGAATTTTGTGGTAGTCCTTTCAGGGGGAAAAAAATTACTTTCCTTTTTGCTGTATTACCAGCCAAACATTTCTTTTATAGAAGTAAGTGATTAAAGAAAAGCAAACAGTGGAATAAATAGAAGAGGTTTTTTTATTCTTGGGTACTTACAAACAGAAAGAGATGATGAGAATATTAACCAGAGGGAGCTTGAATAAAATTAACAAAAATAAACTAAAAATAAGGAAGAGCTTTTCAATTCCAAATGGAGAAAGAAGAAAAGAACATGCACCTGCAGTAGCTCCAGTGGTTTGCAGCTTTACAAAGCACAACATAAATTACTGAGTAAAATCTATGAAGCTGTCACAAGATTCTGGTTTCTAAAGTAGCTGCCACTAAAACTCAACTGGAGTTACTAGAGCAGGGAAGGAAAATTAGAAAAGCCAATATGCTGTTGCCTTAAAATAAAGACTTCTTGCCAAAAAAATAAACAGAAAAAAAAATCACTGGACTGGGAAACATTAGAAAGACTTTTTTATTTATAGAGGTTGTGTAGGAACAATAAATAGAAAGATAAATAGAAAGCAAAATCTGCTCAAGCATAACTTAAGAGAGGAAGGAAACAAAAATCTCATGCTAATGGTAGATTTTCAATATTTTTGTAATACCGAATTAACCAGTAATTCACTGACTTCTTAAGCCCATGGAAAAGTAAAAATCATAGTGGTGAAAACCCCATGAGAACGTCTATGCTACTGAATGGCACAGAACCTGTTAAAAATATACAGAGCTTTGGACAAGCAGCTGCAATAAAGTCCATGAAAGGGTCCTGCAGGTGCCATGACCTACATTCATCAGAAATTTGGTACCTTAAAAGGTAAAATTATTTGGTAAATCCAGGACCTGACTGAATAGAATTTGGCCAGGGAGGCAGAAGCCACTCTTCGAATGTGAACACTTCATGTTACACTCCTGGAGTGTTAAGAGCCGGGAGAGAATCCAGGGATTAGAGAAATTCTAGTCCATAAAGTCTCTGAATATTCAATAATCAAGTATCTGGCTTCTTAAAAATAAGAATTGACCGACCCTATACCTCTGCACAAGAGTGAAACGTCAGTAACCTCTGTGTTCAGAGTCTAGCACACAATTTGCAATGTTTCCTTCCAGTAACCTCTGTGTTCAGAGTCTAGCACACAATTTGCAATGCTTCCTTGCCATTTTTTACAAATGACCACTGGTTCTCTACCATTGTTCTGAGATGCTGCAGAGGCTCTGTGGAAAAGAAAGTTTAGGAGTGACTAAAGAACGAGTCTTTTTGAAGTGGTTTGGAGACTACCTCTAGAACATTCTAGTGCTGAAAATAGTTCCTTATCTGCCCTGCAGTTCACAGGGCCGGATGAGATGAACTCTTTGTAATAAAAGGCAGGAGAACCCCTAAGGATATTGGTTTGCTGGGAAATAACGACAGAGAAGAAAGAAGCTGTTAGAGTGAAAGATGGTGAGCTTGAAAGGGGAGAAATGAAAGAAAAAAGAATGAAATATTTTCAGAAACCGACATGACTACCAAGAAGGGGGAAAGAAGGAAAGAAAACTGAAAGCTACTGAGTGACCTTCACTTTTAGCATGGAAAATAAATGTTTCCTTTTATAGTTTCTTGTTAAAATAAGACCAGTAAGGGATCATGAGTCTTTACACAATTTTATGGTTTCCTTTTCAGTGAACCATTTCAGTGTTACACACAATTTTATAATGCAACTGCATAAGAAACTGAGCTTACCTTTACAATGCCATGATGACAGCCTGTGAAGCTGCAACTACATACATGCACACATTCATTTCTGAGCAGAAACAAAAGAACCTGAAATATTTTTTTAATTCACAAAAAAAAAAAAAAAATCTGCTTTGAAATTGAACTGAAATTAGATTTGCTAACAGATTAATAATTAAATCAAAACCAAAAACAGAATGCCCCCCACGACCATACATGCACACAGCTGTAATCACTATTTTTAAGCAGACGCTGCGCCTTTGATCTTTCCTGGCCCTCTTCCATCTTCTAGACAGTACAATCCCGAAGGAATCATTGTCTACCAGATACTTCTCCATCCCTCACTGGCCCTGGACTGTCTGCCTCTGCAGCAATGTCATATGGAAAACACAGCAATGTCCTGGTGAAAGCAAGGAAGTCAATACGCACAGACTTGGTATCTGACTTGTTTTCCCCCTGGAGACAGACCCCTGGATTCCCAGAAGTCCATAAGAGTTGCTGGAAAAGAGCATGAACACACCACAAGTGGCCCTTCCTCACAGCTGTGAATCAGGGCTGGCATCTGCGTGCTGTGCGCTGGTCCTGAGGAGGCTGATAGGAGCCTGGAGTTCATGAAACCCTTCCTTATGGAAAACCTCCCCTGACATTGTCTGAGTAAGCAGGACCAATTCAGGCTTGAGCTCCTAGACAAGAACTGCCAGAATATCTGGAGATTTTTCTGGTTTCCATGCAGTTTACTGGTGCCAAGGCCCAAATTCCAATGCTCACCCACCAGGACAGCAGCTTTGAGCTGACCTTGACACTGGTCCTCTAGAGCAGCATGCAGGTCCCAGGTCTGACACCAAGGCATGTTTAGCTCTTGCCCTGAAAACCCTTCCTCTGGATTCTGGTCATGTCTGCTTTCTGCCTCCTGCTTTGCAGTGGGTGAGAAGGTTCAGATGCCCCTCAGCACCGATTTGGTGTTTAATCTCTGCTGCATTATGGCACTTTTCATGTCTGTATTGGCTTCTGCACTGATCTGACATTCCTCTGCAGGCAGTGAGGCACAGAGAGGGAGGAGTCATCTTCTGTCTTATGATTTCAATTATTCTGGTCTGTACCTCACATTCTTAGGGGGTTTTTGTGAGTCTCCACAATGTATGCTTTGTCTTGTTTTAAAAGGTTTTTTCTCCACTCAGGTTATGAATAGCCAGACCAAATTATGCCTGGCTTCAAGAGCAGGCCCATCAGGTCACTCAAGCACGGTAGTTCCTCAGTTCAGAATATTAAATAAATAACTAGGTAAACAAGAAATAAACAATAAATAAATTAATTAACAACATTAAAGTTTTATAGCGATTGGATTCATCTCATTCCCTGTCCTTCAGCACTTGCCATCAGACTAGAACAGGAAAGAAGTGGAAATGCACTTTCCTTCCCATGGCCAGAGAGAAAATCCCTGTCCACCTCCCTCCCAAAGGAGAGGGTGAGCTTATCCAGGTGGGATGTGGGTTGGGATGCACAATCAGGGCCATCAGGTAGTTTTGCTGTGCCCAGAATGAAGAAGTCCCCCTATAAAATATCAATTAAAGCAGTGGGTGCATTTAAAGCTGTCTCCAGAACTTCTCTACCCCTTTGATTTTATCAGACACTTTCAACCCACATCAAGCTCTAATCTTGAGTTTTGAACTCTTGTTTAGCCAGGAACTCAGGAGCAGAGAAAAAAAACCTAATTAGAGAAATTTCAGTCCCCTGAAGTCAATGCCACACAATGAGAATACACATGATACACCAGAGATTATCACATCTTTTGTTCTCCCTTCCTGATATAAAAAACGGAGCTTTATCAATGAAGTCATCCTAGCCATAACTTCTACTAAACACACGGTACATAGCCACTAAAAGGAGAATTAAAACACTTTTATTGATAGATACGAGACCCTTCACACAAAGCATTTCTGCACATGTTATTATAACTGGCAGCAGCAGTCTATTCTTCTGCTTTTTGATATACTGAGATTCAGGGCTGGCCTTAAAAATGGACTCATTGCCTCATAAACTACACAGCATATTGATGTCTGCTCCTGACATGCTGCCAAATTTACAGTCTGTTGATGGCTGTCCCCTAAATTAGATCCCCTCTCCTCTGCCTGCTGCTCAGCAAAAAGGAAGGATGGACACAGCAAAAGCTGCCAGGAGACATTAGGACAGAGGAAACACAAACCCAGGTGAAAGGCAAGAGACTAGCAGCAAACCCAGCTGCCTCTGTTGTGCTTTTCTGTCAAGTTTCATGAGAGAAAGGAGATTATGGGAAGGGATCCATCCTGACTTGTGTTTCATTGGATGTGTTTGCTGTCAGCACGGGCCCTCCACAGAGCTGCTCACCTTTTCCACTTATGCAAAGCCTCAGTGGCTGCCACGTCCATGTCCTGCTGGAAGAAGAGGGAGAAGTGAGAAGGAATCCATGGCAGAGACCTGAAGCAGCAAAGCAGCAAAGGAGAAAAGCCTCAGGCTGGCTTTTTACCATCCCTGCTGCTCTGGGTGCCGAGGGGCTCTGCTCTCTGACTCCACACTGGTATAAACCAGCACCATTTCCGTGACACTGATAGAGTTGTATCACTGCAGGGTCACAAATAAGTCCTTCTCTGGTGTTTCCACTTCAGGATATATCCCCCATTATGATTTCGAAATGTACGGAGAGGCACGTGGATACACTGGCAGGCAGCATTCTGCATTTAGGCACTCTGAGGGTCAAAGAGAAGTTCCTCACCCTGAAAACAAAATAAAATAAGCAAAGGAGTTTGCAACTCCTGCCACAAGTAGTGCTGCATGCGGTTACTTTTAATGAAAATGTCAAGTACCAGCTCTGCCCAAAAGTGATCTGAACTAAAAACCTCTTTTCTGAGTCAAGCTGAGCAGGACTTAACGTGTTCACTTCTTCCATCACAAATTATTGCCTGAAATCAGCAAGATAAAGTAGATACCTGATGTGCACTCTTCCATCTCCCAGAGCTGGAGAAAAACAATGAAAAATTTTGCTTCGTTTCATTGTCAGCCTGAAAAAAAACCATATCAAACCCCATGAAACCACTGAAAACAGGTACTGCTTTCCACTTGTCAGCCCTGCCCCGGTGAGTGGCCCATGAGGTCAGTAATAAACCTCTGGTGCTTGCTGCTGCTGCAGCTCTAATCCATCTGCTCAGCCCTTGAAATTATTCCTATTTCTCTGGGCTCCAGAGGTACATTTTTCCTCATCTCACTGATGGGTGTGCTCCCCATCATCCCAGTAATCCCCTACAGTCCTTGAGTTCCTCTCAGCACAGTTAAGTGTCCTCAACTGCTCATTGCACCCTCCGAATGAAACCCTAATTTTTGCTGGAAGAGTTCAAGTAGCTTCAATAGTTTGTTCAAAAGACACTCTTAATTCAAAATTCTTTTGCCAGACATATCCTAGTAGATCTGTATTTTACTTAAAAAAACCCCAAAAACTAAAACAAACAAAAAACAACAACAGAGGCAGAGGGGCTCATCCTTCTAAAGATACATTGAGGATTAAAACTCTTGAATCTCTGTGGAAGGACAAGCCTGGTCTGGGTAAGTTGCAAATTAGCAGGAGTCTTAAACCCTGAAATCAAAAATTCACCTCCACTTTCAGGATAACACAGACTGGTGTACAGCCAAAGAGCCAAGTGAGCAGGTTTTGATATTTTATAAAGTAATAGTGCCTCAGCAAACCACCCCAAATAAAAGCAGGTCCTGTCCATATCCCGGGAAGATGAAGACAGCCCCCCTAGGGGAGCTCACAGACTTGACACAGGATGAGAGACATTATCTGGAACAAGCACAGGAAAACACAGTGAAATTCAGTGACCACAAGGTACCGGTTACGTAGGATCAGAGAATATTTTAGGTTGGGATGGACCTTCAAGATCATCAAGTCCAACCCTAAACTTAATAACTCCAAGTTCACCACTATGCCATGTCTGCAAGCACTGCATCTACTGCTTTTTAAATACCTCCAGTGATGTTTTCCCGACAGGACAGCCTGTTCCAATGCTTGAAAACCCTTTTGGTGAGGAAATTTTTACCTAATATCCCATCCTAACCTCCACTAGTGCAGCTTGAGGATGTTTCCTCTCATCCTGCCTGAAAAAAGAGACTGATCCCCACCTCACCACACCCTCCTCTCCGAGGAAAGGGTGATAAGGTCTCCCCCGAACCTCCTTTTCTCCTGCTTAAACACCCCCAACTCACTCAGCTGCTCCTCATAAGACTCATTCCAGCACCTCAATGTCTGTCTTGTCCTGAGGGGCCACAAAATCAAAATTCTCTCTGAGCAACAGGAATATATAAATACATATATATATATATATATATGTAAGTATATATATATTTATATATATAGTTTTGAACCAGCATCTGTGCTGCTGCACATCTGTGAAGCTCGGTTGTGACAGATGCAAAATATCTGTGCGTGCTTTATGAGTGAAGGGCAGGGGATTGTCACCTTCAAAGCACTTGGTGGTGAAAGAATGTTTAAACACAGCGACATGAAAGGGAGGATTGATCATTACATTTATGCATTCGCCAGTGGGTCCCCCACCCACCCAAAAAAGTGTCACTGGTGTCACTCTTTGCAGCTTGAGGAGCCAATCGATGCAGCTGCAGCTGAACTCAGTATTTTTGCTGGCAAAAGAAACTGAGGTGGTGTGGAATTAGAATCCAAAGGAGTCGCAGGTGGTCTGAGGAAGATGCAGCAGGAGACCAGGTTCACTCCATGAGCACAAAGCAGTCTCACAGCAGAATGGAAACACTGTGGGTTTGGGGTATTTGTGAGGACAGGCAAAGTCTGGGAAACCCCGAGGAACTCCTGACCTGGAGGATCAGGAGGTGAACAGCTGGAATACCAACACTGCAACTTAGTGATTTCTCATTTAAAGTCATAAGCCACCCTTTATCCACAGCCTGAATCAGAAAATTCAGGTTTGCATTCACCTTTTCATGATATTTGCTTCCAACTCCTGTCCATTCTACCATCCCATGTTCTTTTTTCCATTTAAGAGCATTTGGGGAAGTGAAAAGTTCATATGCTAAAGTGACCAGTGATTCTCTGTATACGTATGGGTCACCTAGTTCAGGAGATTCTTCTCCCAAACGCTTTATTTGCACTTCCCAGTAGAGAATTTCATTTAATCCCAATATATGAAAGTAATTGTTCTTTTAACTGAAAATGTGGCCCCTTCAGTTTTTTTCCTGTTTTTCCAAACCTCACATGAATATAAAGAAGAATTTCTTAGAACAGAACACTGTGGTGCCCTATTAAACTTTGCCATCTTGCAAAACAATGATTTACTTTTATTCTTTGCACATGTATATTTGTAGTCTTTGTGTATGTCCTTAGGATAACTCTTCTCTTGCTTGGTGACTGCTTTCATGACAATCTGTGAATTTTAAACCACCAGAACCTGAAATTCCTAATACCTGTCATGTTTTCCTGTACATCTCCCTGTCTTTTGGTCTTATCAAGGCACCAATATTAGGAATAAAGATTTTAGGAATCCTCCTAGAGCACCAAAGCATCAGACCAGGATCTGTTTTTCTTTTCTAGAGTCTTTTCAAAGTGCTCAGTGTGAGCTCTGCAGGAGTGGAGTCATTTTATAAATATCTATATAAATATATACATATAACTTTTTTTTAGATTTAGAAACAAAGCACATCATTAATGCTGTATTGTACTGTGAGTTACTACAACTACTTTACATCAGCTACAGAGAACTTGATCATCACCACAAAGAGCTGAGTGGACACTCCTGTGAAGAACTCTGTGCCTAAAGGCTCAGCATCATCTTCCTAGATCTGAAAAAAGCTAAAAAACAGCATAACTGTATAATCAAGCAAATTTAATTCACCAAGAGCAAGCGGGGACCTGCTTTTTGTGGCTCTGCCTGTGTTAAGTGCATTAGATGTACACTGGTAATTCTCAATATATTTTTACTGCACTGACAAACAATGGCAACTTGTAAATTCCCCTGCCTGTAGTAGAAAGACTGTGGAGACTTTTAGATAAAGAACTTTTTTTTTTTTTTTTTTACCTAATACCACACAAAAAATTGCATTCAATAGCTGAGCTTAGCAACGCTGCAGGAGGACAGGTTATGAGAAGCTTTTTACTCACGAGACACTAATGCTACACACAGGAAATAATTATATACAGCAAAGGGAGGAATGTGCAAATTTACCAAATATTTATTATTTTGAATGTATGTTTGCAATCATAAATCACTCCTCACCTAAGAAATTGAGTTTCAAGCCCTAATTTTCCTCAACTAAAGCACTACCTATGGTGCAGGCAACGAAAATCTTATAGCACCCACACAAAAAATTATTATACTTGATTTACAACTTTTTTCATCAACAAAATAATCTTCCAGCTCATAATATTTGATCAGTTAGTGTAGAAAGCAATACTAGAGCTGTANAAAAGAATAAGGGTATAGGTAGACAATTCATGGCCAGCTTGACATCTATTTTTTCATGGATTTTTGACATTTATTCCAGTTCTTAATTATCACATCTGCTCTCTGAAAAAATATACTTTACCATGCACTGAACATGTCTTGGGAAACAGAGGGAAAATAAAGGAAAAAAAAATTATCAGTGAGACTAAATTTTCCAAAACCTCAATATTTCTAGTCCCTGCTTCTCACAATGAATCACACCCAGCTGTGTTTCCTAAAGGTAAATTTCCACAGAACCAAGATATTATTTAACATCATAAATATGAGGATAAAATTTGGGGATCAGTTTGTTGCAAAGCTCCCCATGTCACTCATAAGTCACAATCCCCAGTTCTATGTTTTAGATGTAGAACTTTTTCCTGAAATGCTGTTTTTTAATAAAAGTAGAGGACAATTTAGGCATATTACTGAAGACTGACTGAGATAATACCCTTTCCACATTCAGCTGAAACACAGAGAATGTTTCTGTGGCATATTCATAAAAAAAAAAAAGGCAATAAAAATGCAGTACAGTTCAAGCAGAGATTTACAAGTGGATAAATTGCAATCAACTTTAAAAAAAAAGAAATAACTGAAACACTACAAACCTCACATGAACACAGCTTATAAATTTAAGAATTATACATAAGGCAAATGGAAGTCTCTATAAATCCTCCATACAATAAGGAAGTATTTAAATTAAGGAGGTTATTCCTGGTAAGACACCCTTGCAAACACAAGGAATGGAGGGGGCATTGGAGAGGTCAAGGCCACAAATTATTCTGGAACTCACAACTATCAAAAATTCCACATTTAGTTTAGAAAAATAAAACCCCATCTAGACAATGTCCAGGAAGTGGTTTTGGCATATTTTTCATGCAAATTGATGCAGGCCATCTAATTTGATGCCTGTGAAACCTTATCATCACTAAATGGCTTTTGCACAAAATAACAGAGGGTTTTTTAGCTACCATCCCTCCCAAAGTGGTAGAGAAAAGCTTCTGTGCAGCTGTAAGACAGTGCCTAAATGTTTAAGATGCTACAGAAATCCAACACTCACTGGTGCCATTATTCACAGGGAGAGAGAGGGCCTTGGTGACAACACACTTGACAACTGGCTGAGCTGTTAACTGCAATAAAATTATTTGGAACAGAGAAGCCTGATGTTTTTATTAAGCTGGTTCTTGCAAAACTGTTACACAGCAGAGCTTTGAGAATCACATTTTTTTTGCCAAACTACGTCACTCTTGAGTGTGGAAACTCTGAAATACAGAACAGGAAAAGAGTATCTGTTCCTGAAAAAAAACCATTTATGGGTATGAATGAGAATATGTAAGTTTGCATGTATACACATACACATGTTCTGCATACGCAGACAAATACACTGAATTATTTTCACGTGGAGCTGCCAGCTGCAGCTCCAAAATCCTGAGGTTTGTGCTGGGTCTCAGCTTGATTCTGAGTGGTGTTCATGTCAAGGAACTCAAGTGAAACCTCTAAAAAGAGACCACAGCCTCTCCCCTAGTATTGGGTGACACAGAAGGTCCCAACCACTCCCTTAGCTGCCCACATGGGAACAGAAGTTTTAAAAAACCTTGGAAGTAAGATTTGAAAAAAATTTTTAAAAATTACTTAGAGATGCAAGTTCAAGCCTACCCAAAGTGAAGACAATTGTAAATTAGTAAATTTTGTCATTTCTGATGGAGTCAAGGCCATTAATTTTAAGCAAATTAAATGGGAAGGCGATAATGGGCGTTGGAGGAGAATCAAGTGCACCTATTGAAATCCTTGCCTCACCTTGCACAAATGATGATTGTTTTCCTGTACTCTTCACATGCTGAATTCCTGTAGTTTAGTGTGAAAAGACTCTGAATTACTGAACTTTCACTGGACGGAGTGGGAGCCACTTTTCCAGCACGTGATATGCGTCCTGCCTAAAGTTCTAAGCACCAAAACCCCAGCAGTAATGAATGTTTTCCCATGATTATTTGGATTACTGTTTGGAGGTTCCAGAACACAGAGTGACTCCAACTTTGGTGAGTTTGATACAAAGGAGGAAATATGAAATATCTGCTCTTCCAAAGCCGCAACAGCCACATGAAGTATTTTGCTAACGTGCTCTGTGTTTTTAGGTGGACCTTGCACTAAGTATATTGAGACCAGACAATCCCACCCTTTCCCATTTTCACCCTCTAGATGACACTGAGAATTCCATGGGTCTGTAGATATCCCTTTCACAGATTTAACTCAGGTTGCAGCCCACTGGAATTTTGTCAACAGAAAAAGTGCAAGATCCTCAAACTGTACCCAGCTCAAGGTTGCACCCCTAAATATATTTATGGATCTTCCTGGAACTCATTCTGGTAATTTTCACGAGCTCCAAACTGAAAGGCAAAGTCTACCCACCAGGACAGTCCATTCTTGCACCCCATAATCTCTTCCATCTATTTTATAGCCATATAATCCAAAGAATTCCACCTAAATGTCTAAAGTTAAGATGCCAAGTTCCAGTGTTGGCATTTTGACAGAACCAATCAGTTCTCAAACTTGGTTTAGTGAACACTGGCATGGAAATTTGTGCAATTCGGGGTCTGAAGAGTTTTCATTTTCCCTTAAATATTAGAATTTTGAGTTAGACAGCATTCCCCAGGCTGCACCAAGATCACATCCCTTCTTGCTGAGCTAGGTAAAGACACAAGAAGCCTGATGCAGAGAGGAAGATGAATTCATGAAGTACCAAAACAAAAATCCCATCATGCACTAAAAAATTTACATGTTTTTGGACATAAGTCATACCATGTTAGGCAAAATATTTAACTTTTCCCATGGGAAAAGCAGCTCTCTCTTCTCTCCCAAAACTGTTTTGTTTTGTTTGTTTTAAAAAAGGAAATGTTAGCCAATATCTCTGTTAAAGATAAAAATTATGGAAACCACTTTTTGCCATTCGTACATATGGATGGTGTTTCATTTTAAGCTCTTCTAGAGTTTGCATCCTTCAGATTACATGTCCAAATCTGTTACAAAAAGTCAACCAGAGGAGCTGGACCTTATGGCTAAACCCTAATTCCTCACCATTGGTTGCTGCTCAACTCTCCCTAATAATGTCTTCATTAAAATAAGAAATGTCTCATTTTAAAAAAAAAAAAGGTAGAGGGAAGCCTCTTGTTTTTCTGTTTTGCTTTCATTGGGTTAAGGTGCATGTAAAAGTAATTTTCAAATAAAATTAAGTTAAAAAAAAAAAGAAGAGTAATTTAGGAAGTCTGCAGACACAAATATTAAATCTTCTCTTCATTAAAGTCAGCAGATCCTCTAAAGAATTATTCTAATGTACAGAAATTATATCTAGCATAGGTTGTGTGATAAAACAACACAACAGGCTCGTGTTAACCACAGAAAGAAAATCAAGCTCACCACTCTCACTGCTGACAACAAGCTGGAATATGTCGAGAAGCTCACTTCTCTAAAAATGAGCCCACAGGAGTTTTCATGCCTGCAAAGATGCATTTTTAAAAATGACATCTGGATAAAACCTGTACCATTGGAGGCATCTGATCCACCTCTTGTTGTATTACTTCTCTCCTAAATATTGGCTGCAAAATATTTTATAAGCAGACAGAAAAATAAGAGCTGTGTCAAATTTAATATTAGGGACCATGTTCTTAATAATGATTTTCTTCATAGAAGTTGGTATGCCTCCTTTAACTGTCTTTTCTCTGTTTTTCAATATTTTCTAGCTTCTGCCTACATCTGCAACAAATCTGGCACATAATGTTCACAGCTTTGTATAAGGCTCGAGTGCCTTGTATTCGCACTGATGGAGTATATGATTGTGTACAGATGCTTGTTTTCCTTTTCCAGCTAATTTTTCCTTCCCTATCCAGCCTTCTTTTGGCAGTGCTTAAAGTAGAACAGGGGGAGAGAGGTGAAGCAAACTAAAAAGGGTGGGGTCTTGGGAAGAATTCAATGGAGTGTAAGCAGAATAAACATTTGCAAAGGCAGCAATTTGCTGTTCAAAAAGAAATTCAAACTGCCCAGTCCTATTTACACACCCGGGGAGAGTCTGTAGGATTCAGTCACCTGAGCAGCTGACAGAGTTTGGATTTCACCATGTCCTAGTGCAGGGCACTTCAGCTCCCCCTGTTAATAAATGATTTTAATTTAGACTGCACATTTATTTTGTCAATGGGATAAACAATTCATGAAATTCAGATGAGCATGTATAGCTGGACAGAGCACCAGTCACACCAACTGCTGGATGGGTTTGGGGCAGGAAGCAGCCAAAATCCACACCCTGGCAGCATCCCCCAGTCACACCTCTGTGTCACACGATAACTTGTGGAAATACTGAAAGAATGAATAATGTTATGAGTCTGGATTTAATGCCAGAGATCTTATGCTAGCAGGCAATTTTGGAGAGCAGGGTGCTGAGAGCTGCGTTGTGTTTTAAGCACTGCAACAACTTGTCTCAGCCCTCCACAAAAGAGGCATGAATTTTTCCACTCATCACTTTGGTTAGAACAAGGCCCTGAACAGAGAAAACATGAAATCCCAGAACTGCAATTCTGTTTCTGGGTTCTACCAAATCTGGAGGTTTAGATTAATAACTCAAGCTCAGATTTCCACAGCCTCACTGTTCTGGGGTGCCCTGAATTTTAATGGATTAGATCATGTGAGGATTGCCAAAACTTCAGAAGTTCCTGGTGCTCTTAAAACTAAAGACTTAATTAAAAGCAGTCCAAAACAAAACCCAAGTGGCTGAACACCAGGCAAACAAACCCCACAAACCAGGCTTTTACAACACTGTCTGGATGTTTCCCATCTGCAAAAATGACAGCAAAATCCTGTCCCAAGACAAGATTATCATCAGATATTTACTCAGACTGTGGATGAAGGTGCCTGACTTCAAAATTTTGTGAAATGAATGGTCCCAAGGAGAAAGGGAGTAACATTGTGAGATGCTATTTCACAAACCTCCTTGCTTTCAGAATTGTTTTCCTTTTTGCATCCTCAATTTAGCTCTGTTCAGTTTTCACGGAAAGCTGCTACCTTAGTCAAAGCATGGAAAATATTATCAGTACTATATTTTTATTGCCTTTTTTTTTTTTTTAAATGTACACAAACAACACATCTGGCTGAAGCTTTCATCTCAATTATAAGGTCTCCACAGCTTCCTGTGAAGAGAAGAAAATTCATATTCAGGCCAGAACTTGTCCAGCAGAGTTCAAACTTTAAAAAACAATTCTAGCCGAGGTCAGGGAATGCAAAGTGAGCCTATGAAAGCAGGTTGCAAGGAAGTCAGTAGATCTGAAGGTGATGGATGACATCTATAGGTACCTGTCCTCTGGTTACTCTTGGAAGAAAAAGTTTATATCACAGTTGTCAAAGACGAAGCCTTGGTTTAAGGAGTTCATGCTAATCAGGCTGTGACTGACATTCTCCTTGGGTCTCCTTCCAGAGAAACTCCACATGAATCTGAGGAATCTCAAATGAGGAGAAATTTGTTTGGCGATTTTCAGTGACATTGGTTCTATAACAGCTAATTTTGTGCTGATCATCTTACACTAGCAGGTCACCCCTTGCCACAGGCCTGCTTAGACTTTGCCACTCTTTTTGCAGAGAATCAGACACCCACAGGAGCTCACAGGTCTCCTTGGGAGCTATCAGCTCTCGGTGGTGTCATTTCCCAAGCCAGCAGATCCCTGCTCCTCTTCCCATCCCACAATCCTGTTCTGAAACGTGGATCTGCTCTGCAGATGGACACGGGTTGAATGTGGAGTCTGTGGTGCATGGAGCACGGAGAAAATGTCCTCAGACCTTCCCTGTCTTACAAATATGAACAGGTTTGGCTGCCTTGGGGTCCTTCCCAGCTTTTGGAATCATGAGCTGCTTTTCCTAGACTGAATGCTCCTATTGACTCTGTTTCTGAGGTTCCTAGATGTTGCTAGGAAGCCATGAGTTGAGCTTAATGTGCTGCCCTGATTTAATCCAGATAATATTTCCACTCGCTTATGAGCTGGAATTACTTAAAGTTTTGTTTTCAGAGAGGGTGGTTTGTGGTTTTTTCTTCTTGTTTTAAATAGGGGTTTGGTCATCAAAAAAACCCCACATTCTCACTGAATTAAATTACTTCTGATTTAGGAAGAAGTGAACACACACAAGGAAAGACACACATCTGGAAAATACAGGAAATGCAATTCAAGTGCTCTGAGTAGGTGGTTCGAGTTACTTTTCCCAGGTAATTATTCTCTTGCTCCCCTTCTACTCACAGGCATTTGTTAACTGCAGCTTCAACGTCAAGCACTTCACAGACTGAGAACAGAAACAGAAGTCTTTTCAGCCTGTAAATAAGCGTGCAAACCTTTAATTTGCTATGTATGCTAAGAGAGAATCTCTGCTTTCTTTGCAAAGGAAGGCAACTTCTACGTGGTTTGTCTGAAAACAAATTTCTGCCTTCTGCCTGCCATTTGTGCTTCTGGTGCTGTGAGTTACATAGAGCTCAATTTGAACAAACTGTCTCCTAAGAGTTTTCAATCTGCCAACTTTTCACAGTGTTTTCATTGCCTCTGAATCTCTGCATCCTTAAGAAATTTAACTAATCCATTACAAATTTCAGTTTGAATAGCTATGCTACTGCAGAGAGAGTGGGTACGTGCACCTACCTTTGGCAATTTCCAGTGCAAATTGCCATTTTTCAGTAAGAGCAAGTCCATATTTGTACCAGTGAAAATATCTGCATTCACATTTTCAGCCTCTGTATTTCCTCAAATATTGTGGATTAGTCGTATCTCATCACCCTACAGAGCTCCCAATTCCCAAGAAGAATCATATTTGTCTTAAGCTAGAGCTAAATATTTCAGTTTACGCTTTAAAACGTCAAGTAATTAGAAAGTAGTCCCCGGAATCAATCTGCATTTGAAAATAATTCAACAGTTTGGGTGTGGCAGAGGCAAAAGTTTGTACCATGGAACTTTGCTCTGCGTTGTGACTGGAACCCTGAGCCTCAAACACGTCCTAGAGCTGGATTGTGTGAATCTTAGTCCAGCCCCTGCAAAAGAAGCTTGTTCTTATTAAGGATGCTTTTTAAGCTCTGTCACAGTTCTTAAGATATGGTATAACCCAGGGGTGAATTTTTGCCTTTGCTGACTCATCTTGCCGCAGGCGCCAACAGAAAATGAGGTCCTCCATCCCATCTGTGTTTCCCCCCAAATGTATCCCTAAATGTCCTCCTACAGCCTTCCCTTCCCACAAGGCAGGGATCCCTTTCCCCATTGCAGCAGTCCCAGGATAGAACCCTTTGCCATTTCCTTACCATTGGCAGGGAGTTGGCTCAGAAATTAGGCTGGAGTTTGGCATTGTTCCTCTTTCCCCTCTGGGACCAATCTGAGTGGAGTTCCCGTGCTTCCACAGGGAAGAAGGCAATCAAGAAGGGATTTTCTCTCCCAGATAAGCATCCGACAGGGAGGCCCAGGCTCAGCATTGGCCCTTTCCAAGACGAGCCAACCATGAGGTCAAAAAACCCTAAATAGTCACGCTTAGTATTGGACTCACTATTTGGCAGCCCTCCCATAATGGATCACTTTCTGGGAGCCGCCTTGGGCTCATTATTTGGCAGCCCCCATGGACGTCGACAGATCACTTTCTGGCAGCCCCCTGAGGATCAGTGTTTGGCAGCCCCTATTGACTTCAACAGATCACTTTCTGGCAGCCAACCTGGGCTCACTATTTGGCAGCCCCCATTGACGTTAACGGATCACTTTCTGGCATCCCCCTGAGGCTCACTATTTGGCAGACCCCATTGCCTTTATCAGATCACTTTCTGGCAGCCACCTGGGGATCACTATTTGGCAGCCCCCATTGGCGTCAATGGCTCACTTCTGGTAGCCACCTTCGGCTCACTATTTGGCAGCCCCCATTGACGTTAACGGATCACTTCTGGCAGCCCCCTCAGTTGCATTCACCATTGTTTTATGTTTTGAATTTTAACCAATGGCAACTTCAGGAAGCCACATGCAAAAAGAGAAAATAAAGTTAAAAGCTGATGAAATACAGCTATTGCTAATAGCGATGATGGTTTTGAGACAAGGTGAGGGAGAAATTGTGGGTATGTTCTTATTTTCAAGCAGCTTCATTCTTGCTAGCGAATTATTTAGGATCACATTGTGGTGATTGAAAAGAGTCCAAATTCGGAAACCAGGTGGCTGACAAAAAATGAGAAACTGAGGTTTCAGGATAAATGTGGATTTTAGACTGTGATGGATTCTTACCCTGTCTCTTCCCTTTGCTTGTGAAACTCATGAGCACGGCTGGCACTCGGGGAAGGCGCTGCTAAGAGTGATGATTTAGGGTTTCTTAGGATTCTTAGGATGCCACAGGAATGGGTTTTCTCTAAGCAATTTTTTTAGGAGCTCACAGAACACCAACAGCTCAACATCTGCTGGTCCTGCAGTTCCACCAAGGAAGTGCCAACCTTATGCCAACAAAAACATCACTGCTGAATCAGGTACCTGGCTTAATCCACTCCACCAAGAAACAGCAGAGCTGTGCATCTAAAACTATTTTCTTAGTGTGAACAGGAGATCCTCAATACATTTTGTGTACATTTCACTCACCAAAATATTCACAGGCAGGTCAATTTTTAACTCACAACTTCCTAAAAAATTTCAGAAAACTGGAGAAGAGCATGATGGTATTTGCTTTAGCATTCAAAAATGCCAGAACACAGCTAATTTTCATTCCTCATATTTGGGAAATACCTTTGCTGTTCCAGCTTGGATCAGTGTGTTGGAAGCTTTGGATTGAAATGTTTGAAAATCCTGCCGGTAGTTCCTGCTATTTTAACTCTGACTTCTGATTGTATGTAAATGCAAGCATTAAAAAAAAAATCATTTGAGAATTCTGAAAAATAAATCCAGAAGGGCCATAACAACAACAACAAAACAAAACAAAA